>JARHVA010003770.1:112500-640000 GCA_037957365.1 Torreya grandis | reverse complement strand
TATAAGTGCTTCCAATACCTTGGTCCCTATTCAGAACAACATTTCATAATAAGGTGATGATTATATACCTTTTAATCAATCATTCAATCAATCCATTATCCCAAACATAGAGTTTAATCAAAAAATTTAATGATCAGTGGCAACATGGTGCTAGTGATGGATTCAACCAAGCCCTCATGGCTTAGAATGCAAAAGTGGATATTATGACCAAACCAGAAGAGACTCAACAAGACCAAGGGGATAATGAAGGACAAAACTAGTTGAGTACTACATTTGTTAACTATCAATAAGAAGAGTTCTATGTTTTTGATCAACATGCTAGTTTTAGCCAAATAAACATTCTTGTGATAGCCAACACAAGGTTTAAGAGAAAAAACATGGAGGGTAGATAAGAAATATTTTGAGTCTTATAATATTCCTCCAATGTTATAAAAACCAAATGATCCTATTTATGTCCCAAAATTTCTAATAACTTAGAAAAATTAGAACCAAGGAAACACCTTTACACCCAAAAACTCAAAGGTTCAAAGCATAGCTGTGGCTCCTAAAGCACAAACAAAGGTTGGTGGTTCACACATAAATAGTGTTGAGAAAATGAATAAGTAAAATGTGATTGTACCTATGTGGGAAATGCTTTCTATACCTAGTCAAGTGGATCTTCTTCAAGAAGGCTTATCAAAAATCAATGTTTCAAAGAAGCCACCAAGTAAGGAGAATGTGGTCCTCACTAATGTAATCAAAACCAATGAATTAAAATTAAATAAGGTAATAAAAAATCCTCCCTTTTAATTTTTTTTGATCATTGGTAACTCCTTGGTACATAATTTCATGGTGGATAGTTGTGAAAGAAATAAAGTGATGCCTAAATCAATAACACATCAACTTGGTTTGAAGTATGGCCCCCGCATTAAGGGAGTATTACAGCTTGATGGATCTTCTAATAAACTATATATTGTTTTCAAAGGTCTAAATTTAACCCTCCATGTTTAGAATAATGTTTTAGTTTCCCAATATTTGGTTGTTCTAGAAGTACCACCCCATTTGCTCTATGCCTATCTAGAGACTTCACCATCAAAATTGGTGGTTACCAGTAGTAGATTGGTTCTATATGGAATTTAGGATAATGTATGGATCCAAGGTATCCATTAATGTTGAACCAATTTCAAATTTTCACATTGATCCTTATGAACTAAGAAAACCAAATATCAACTTTACAATCTTGGATGAGGAAAACCACCTTATTGGTTAAGAGCTAGACACTCATTTTGAGGTGATACCTGATATCTTCTTAGATGAGTTACGGAATGAGAATCCAAAACTTGACCCTTTAGGAGTCATTGAAGAAATATATATTGGAGTCTATTAATTTCATGAAGAGAATGAGTTTATGCCACCCCTCATTAGGACATAGAAGGATACTAGTGGATTATGCAAAATGTTATTTGATGGTTCAAGGATAAATAATGGAGTAGGGGTATGTGTAATGTTTATATCTACCTCTAATGACAAATAATTTTCATCATACATGATCCAATTTAGTTGTTCTTAAAATGTAGATGAGTATGAGGGCCTCATCCATGGCATTCAGTGGGTTAATAGAGGGGGATAAAGCAATTATAGGTGTATAGGGATATTGAGATGATATTAAATCATGTGAGAGGTCAAAAAAATTATAATAACCCCTTAATTAAGTCCTACAAACACAAATCATGAGACCTACCTGAAGACTTTGAAGCCTTCAATATCTAAACAGTACCCAGAGAAAAAAAAAACATGTTGATAGGTTAGTGTTGAGAATGTTCTCTAAATTATTCATTAATTTTTCATTGATGTCATGAAATTTTCATTGATTTCATTCTATTTTGACATTATTGTTCTTCATGTTGAGTTCATAAGTCTTACTTAAGAGACCTAGTATGAAGGCATAGGCCTAGTAGAATATTGAGGTGATAAATATGATACTTGTGTGATAAATTTTGAGAGTGTATGAGTATAATATGAGGTTATATTACATTTTTATTATGATTTTAAATTATTACAAGAGGTTTCAAGGCATGATCATGATCTAATCATGACTAGCGACAAAAGGCCTAGTGTACAAAGTGACCTATAATGGCCTAATAAGGGGTAAAAATCATTTGAAAAGGTGCCAAAGATATTTAGATAATTTAAATAGGTATTATAGGTTATTTTAAGTGTGTTTAAAAAGTGTTAGATCATTTATTGAAGAATAAAACATGAAAAATAGTGATAAGGTCCTCTATGTGCACAGAATGGGGTGTTGTAGACCTAAGAAGGATTTTATTATGCTCGTTGGCACATGAAACCATTGCATGATATCATAAAAATTTCATGGAAGTTTAGTAAGTTCCTATATTGATTTTCCTGGCATTATTTTTGGAGTTTATGGGCAATCCTTTATGAATAATTGCTAAGAAGGGAAACTAATCAAAACCCTCATAAACCCCTTATAATGACCTGATACAAAAAATATTTTTTTTTATGGATAATAATGGTTTTTTGACCTATTTTTATATTTTTAACATGTAAATTACTCTTCCAAGTTTATATATGTGGTTTTGTTTTGTCTTGATGGTGAGAAAAAATAACAAGAAACCCATTATTTCTAGGAATTTTGATGTAGTAGGCAGGGTTGACTAGGTAAAAACATGAAAATGGATAGAGGATGATGTGTAAGAATTAAATTTTATGACATGAAATTTTATTATTATGTTTAAAAACTAAATTTTTCTAAACTGGTCGTCGAAGATGACCTATAGCTAAACAGGCCTAATAGGTAAGACAATGAGAAAACTAGGCAAGAATGGGAATGAGATTAGGGATTAGTTCCATAAACTAGGGATGGATTAAAATGCATTGTGTCATTATTTAATACCTATTAATTTTATAATATTTTTTTATAAGTTTTAATTATGCTCATACACAATTAAAAACTTGTCATCAAAATGGTCTGTTTAACACAGTGAAGTTTGTGTAGAGTGAAGTTGTGAGATTTATCTGTAAGACTAATATTGTTATATAACCATGAAATATATATTTTAAAATATTATATAATTAATATTTATTTTAATTAAAACCCATATTAATTTCACAAAAGTTCTTACATATGTGTTATAAGGCTTAGTTTCCATGATTATATTTTTGGTGCTATAGACAGTTTTATGTGTGTGAGTGAAAATGATGTTACTGAGTCATTTTGAACTAATTTTAAGGATAAAATTACCATTAAAATTTTATATAGGTCTTATATGTTATTTTAAACACATTTATATTCATTATATACTCTTATAAAGGTATGAATAGTCAAAGGCTTTTGATTGGGTTCTTAAGGCCTGTGTGTAGTTCTAAGTAAGCTTATGAAATTGATCAATTTGGGGATGTTTCCTTGTTTGATGAATTATAATTAAAATTATGTTTAAAATTAGGTAATTTATATTATATAAATGTGTTTTTATGGTTAATTTATGTGTCAAGTTTTGTTTTATGCATCAGATTTTCTAGATAGACTTTTTGGTAGTAAGAAGACCTATTTATGAGTATGCCTAATTGAGTGGTTCAAAGAGTGAAAAGAGAAAAATGATTTTGGGTATATAAGGTGAGACTATTATTGGTATATTAAAGTTAAATTTTAATTTTTAAATACTTTATTTTTGGATCAAAGTGTTCCAATGAGGTTTAAGTGAAACGTATGCTTAGAGAAGGCCTAATTGCATTAGGTCTCTATTAGGCCTAATGGTAGTTTTGGAATTTAAAGGAATGACCAACCTATGTAGTTATTATTTCAATTGTGAAACATGTTTATTTATATATTTAAATTATGATAAAATTTTAGTATAGTTCTTGTCTGACCAAGATGGGTATGTTCAAGAGTTAAGTATAAAGATAAGGCGTAATAGGCCTATTTAGACTAGTTAGAGAATTGATAAAGAAAATGAAGGATGTAGAGTTTTTAATAATAATTAAAGGTATTTAAGATAATAAAATATGTTTTATGAATATACCATTATTATCTAACTATGTATCTATAGGTGTTGATTAAGGTCATTTGACCTAATTCCACCAAAGAAAGGGCTAGTTGAGTGAGAAGGCCTAATAGGCTATTTGAGAAAGAAATAAGTGTGATAATAACAAAATAAGGAGGTCATATTCATTTAAGTGATAAATAGGTTTCCAATGGTGATCAAATATTCAAGGTAACTAAGTTTTTTCTTGGTTTCCTAGGGGGTTGGAGCCTCCTTGTAGCCGAAGCTTGTTAAAGAACTAGTTGAGTTGCTACTCTTTGTAGGGTTGATGCCTCACTAAAAGTTTGATTAATTAATTATAATACAATATTATAAGTGGTTTTTTAATTTTTTTAATCCCCTAAGAGGTTTTCTCACATATATCTTGTGTTCATGTATTGTCTTTTCACGTATTGCCCATATGAATAATTATTTATTCATTACTATATTTCTAGATCTATTTGATTGATTAGTGAATGATATATGGAATTAAAATAATATTTTTAACATTGATAACCCCCCCCCCCCACCATTCAATGGTTTTGCCTCCAAAAATTGGTATTAGATCCAAGTCTATTGAGTAGACCTAATAGTCTAAGGGAGATTTTTGAACACAGGTATGGATTTTGGTAATGAAAGTGTATTCTATGATTACAGTGAGAATCTACCCAAAATTAGTGAAATAGATTGTGAATTTCATTAAAAATAGAAGGATCACATGGAATAATGCACATATCTTAGAATGAAAGTGAAAATTTTATAAGAACAAGTTGAGAAAGATGTAATCAAGATAAGGACTTAACAAATGTTTGAGGAAAGTATTGAAAATCTTAAAAATATCTTGGATAGTTAAAGATAATTTTATGTTATGATAGGTTTTGGATTTAGAGAAGTAAAAAAGAAATTCAAGAAGTGTTAGGGTCCAAAATACTTTGATCAGTCAAGGAGTAATGAAAATGGTAGAATCAAGACCTATGCAGAAACTTTCAAATTTGAAGCCAACTATCAACAAGACAATAAGATCTTTGCTCTATCAAGAGATATCAAAGGTAATGGTGTATCATCCTATGTTCATGAAAATACAAATAAGGCTAAAGAGTCATGGTATGTGGATTCCATCATTGGTTATTATTTCTCTTGTGGTAAATGTAGAGTAATTTTTTACTCTATGTTGCATTTTGATTTGCAGTCGTGCACTATAATTTTGGTTTTCGCATACCTTGGTCATGGCAGCAGATATTTTGGAGCTGAGCGTAGGTTCATTTCTTTCATTTCTTTATTTTGTTTAAGTGTCAATGTGTAGCGGAAGCTACCAAGTGGAAATGTCTGAGAGTGGCTTCTCTTTCCCCCTTTCTACTTCCTTTATTTCATTTTTGCCTAAGTATAGATTTTGAGCAAAAATTGCCAAGTGTCGCTTTCTAAAACACGAAGCTGGCCAACTGGCGTCATCCAGGATAGTTTTCATAACTTTCAAGAGGGCTACAAAATGTGCCATGTATCCAATAGTAGCTAAATGGAATGCACCATGTGTCAAAATCCACATCTCATATCGGCACCCACATTTCTTCTATTTTTTAGTGAACGGGTTTCAATAAGCTAAGCTGCAGGATCAAGCGAAAAGCGCCAGGTGGCAGTCATGGGAGGTCCTAAACTAATTTTCAAAGGAAATCAGAAGTCACCATGTGTCAACATTTGAGAGACAGTTAGTTTAATGCTAGGGTTCAATGTTTTGGTTTAACATTTTGGTTCAATACCTCAGTTAATGTGTAGATGGCATGCAGTGTTGAACCGTTGAACCATTGAACCATTTTGGTTCATCAGACGGTTCAAGGGAGTGTCCCAAAAACCAAAGGGGTCAAGTACCTTTTTGGAAGGCTAAAAAGCATCATTCCATTTTGTTTAAGTACTGAAGAGAAATGGAGGTTGCCAAGTGTCACTCTTCGAGTCCCTTTCTACTCCATCCTCGAAAACAACAAAAGACACCACATACCCCTAGTAGGAGAAGTGGAAGATGCCACG
This sequence comes from Torreya grandis, assembly GCA_037957365.1. NCBI lineage: Eukaryota > Viridiplantae > Streptophyta > Pinopsida > Cupressales > Taxaceae > Torreya > Torreya grandis. Next base: position 633,959 of record JARHVA010003770.1, on the reverse strand, counting down.
TATCTTCTCAAGAATAGTGGAGGCCACCATGTGTCAACTTTTGAGAGATCATCTTCAAGATTCATTGTCAAAAGAAATTGTAGTAGGTCCTGGGTGTTATTTCAAAGGTTTTTGGAAGTGCCAAGTGTCGACATGTGAAGACTGCCACGTGCATCCATTCCCATTTTAAAAGTTGCTCGAGCAAGGAAAGTAGTGAGTTTTATTTTGTTAAAATTGTTAAGTATCGAAGAAGAAAATTGTGAAAGGTGTCAAGGGTGGAGTGTTCCTTAGTAAGATATAGGGAAAGCAGAAAATGCCACATGTCTTTGATAAATCAGGCAAAAAGTGCCAAGTGTCATTCTCTGGTGCCTTCTAATCAATAAGGAGAATTTTTGGAAATTGACTAAGTGTCCTCTCCCATTTCAATAGAAAAAAATGTTCTATGTATCTATTACAACAAAGTGAGATGGAGGGAAACTTGATGGGAGTTATTCCTGGTAGATGGAATGGTTCACTGGGTAGATTTTTAGGGCCTGCAAACATTAAAAGGGCCATCTGTTTGTCCCTTGTAAGTGGAGGAGAATGGACAGTTGCGTGGCTAAGCAGGTGATGGGATGAGGAAATTTAGGCATAAAAGGAGGTACTAGTCATAAATTTCCATGCCGCAGTCAGAGCAGCCACCCTATTCCATCATGGCCGTTCTTGATAAGACTAGGATACATCCAAGGCATTGAAAGCACCGTCTATTTGTCCCCTGTGAGTTAAGAGTGGAGTATAATTACACGGGAAAGGGGGTGATGGAAGGAAGCTTCTGAGGCTATAAAAGAAGAGGATTAGTATTAGAAAAGGGGGGATTCTGTAGTTTTATATTTTCTAGAGTTGTGACCAAGTAATATCATTTATTTTTGTCTCATTTTATTGAATTGTAAAGTTTATGTAACTGTGCATGTTTCTGTGCCTTTTAGATGACTAAATGAATTAAGAAGATTGAAATCTATGCCTTTTTTGATACTATTTGTGTCATTTACAAAAATAATCTAGACTGTAGATTTTCTAGAGTTGTGGTTAGTAATGTCATTTGCTTTTGTCTCATTTTCTTGAGTCAGAAGCTCTACATAACTGTACATGTTTATGTGCCTCTTATGTGATTGGAAGATTCTTATAAGAAGATTGAACACTATGCCTTTGTTGACATTTTCTATATCTCAGCAATAGAAACCTCTGTTATGAGCCTCTATTTCTATTATTTCAATCATTTACATTGATCATGCACTTGTTTACTCTTAAATGTAAATGAATCCTACATATAGTCTCACTATGCTCAGGATTAAGATAAAATTATACTCATGCACATCACCATAGTTAGGTTTCAATTCTTGCATTTTCATTTCTATTTAATTTCCTATCCTTTTACCCCCCCCCCCACACTTGATACAAAAGAAGAGACCAGTCTCTCTAAAATTTAGAGGTTGTTTCAAGCCATAATATCCCATAGCTTGAAGCTTCCCATTGTTGTTAATTAGAATCAGGCACAATTTTAAGCATCAATAGTTTTTGGTACACCTGGTGGGATGAATCTTTCAAGGAGTTGAATAATTTTGGTGTGTTCTTCGGCCAACCAGCCTTTGAAGGTTTCTATTTTATCAACACCCGTGGCAACTCTGAGTTGAATCAGCCAGTTAAGTAGTCTTGGTATCATCATGAAATCACCATTTGGTATGTATAATTCTGTTACTCAGAGTTATTTGTCTTATGCTCCTTCATATATTTTTAATCAAGATCAAGCTTATCCTGAAATCATGTCAAGAAACATGGATGTATATGGTCATTAGTTTCACCCTTCACAGGTCTGATATGACCAACCTCAGCCATATCATGAGCTATACCAGTCTTATGCCCAGTCTCCCCAATATGTCACATGCCATGCTCAACCTAATATTATTTTCACCTTCAAAAAAGCATTAATGGGATATAAAAATGTGTTAGATTTTGACGATAGAAGGGTATGCAGCCAAGAAATTCTTAATCATGTCATCCATCAAGTGAGAAATGTAGTAGCTCTGATTAAAAGTGAATGGGATCCCATTGAAAGAGCAAATTAGCAAAGGCTTACATATGAGATGCTAGATGTATGTGGATTGATTTCATTTCTAGAAGAGAAGCCGAGTATTCATGAGAAATAGCCTTACCAAGTCTATCAAACTACTTATCCACTACTACAAGTTTCATATCAGATATATGCAACCCTGCTCATGAGCCAAATCAAACTTATCAAGGTTATTTCCCCAATAATGTCAAGTCTATATTGGCAGCAAAGGAAGTGGAATCTACACCCTCACTTCCCCTTCAAGGCCCTCCCACCCTTCCTCAAGAAGCTTCCTATTTTTCATTGCAGCCTTCATGCACTCACCACTTCTATGATGATTCCTATGAGCTCCAAAAACGACTTTTTCAAGAAAATCTAGCTATGCAAGTTGAGGAATTAGAGGCAAAGATGAGATTACTTAGAGAAAGAGAGATAGAGATTTCAAACCTTAAAGGGGAGCCTATGCCAAAAAATACCTCCTCTACCAATCCTCAGATCTCTCAACATGATGTCAAAATTCTGAGTTGGAAGAGGGAAAATCATGAACTAGCTAGGGATCTTGAAGAAGATAAAATTGATACCTCTTCCGAAGGGAAAAGTTCTGGTCACAAGGTCATGGGTTGGAATCAAATGATGGAATCATGGATCAGAAAGAAGGAGGAGGAATATGCTCAGTTCATGGCTAGTCAAAAAGATTTCATAAGTGTAGATAAGGAGGAAATCACCATAGGTACACCCTTTGATGAACAAGAGGACAAGTCACAAGCTTTTGCCTTAACCTCTGATGAGGAAGAGGTCATTTCTGACTTTTTTTTCACTTTGCAAAAAGATATGGAGGAGCATGGACACTTCCTTGGTCAAGTCATTGGGACAGGTTATACTATTCTTCAAGGAAGCCATGAACTGGCCAAATGTGGAGAAGACAACATTGAGACTCAACTAAGTATGCAGAGGGGATGCCAGCTTTCAGATTTATCCTTTCAAGAGGTTGAAGTCATCAAGGAGCATGATGATACAATGGAACCCAAAAATGAGGCAAAAGGAGATAAGCCAAAAGATGATGGATATCAAAAGACATAGAGTGGAGAACCAACAACCATTGATTTCTTGATGAGACACAATAGCATGAAGAACTAGTATTCAATGGGCTTCCAAGAAAAAGAGGAGGTTATGGATGTTAAAAGCATGTTTGACTCAGACTCACTCAAATGTAGGTGAATCTATGTGGGCTATACAGAGGACATTTCACTAAAGATATACCCATTACAATTACTTGTATGGTAACATAAGCTGGCTTGTCATGAAGAAGACATTCAAAATTTTGTTTTTGATCTCGAAGGGAGATAAAGATGCTTAATTAATGTAGTTAGGTAGTTTCCCATTCCCGCATTATTTTTGTTTTTAATTGTTGTTTTCTTGCTTTCCTTTTAAATCAGTGTTTTTAAACACAGAGTTGGTGATTTAGAAAGTTTTTTAAATTCTTCAAATTTTTATGCATTGAATGCTTCCCAAATCTTTCAAAATCTCTAAGGTACCTTACACCGCAACTTGCATAGTGTGCCCACCTCACTGTTCCCCAAAGATTGAGTAGGATTTGATAATGGTCATTTGAATTTAATGTTATTTGAGACTTGATAGGTCCATAAATATCCCTTAGCAAGATTTAAAGTTTACAAATTCTCAAGCATTCCTACACCTATGAAAAATATCCTACTTGTTACGATTTGTTAGTGCCTAGTAAAATTTGCTTTAGCAAGAGTGTTTCTGTCTTGCACAAGGTTCATACCAAAAAAGATATAGAGATGGCAGGAGCATAATCTTCACAATAAGGAGTTGGGACGTCTGGATCTCTTGATAGGTTGCTTGCTAGTAAATCATATGCTTTAGCTCCTGCACAACCATCAAGAACCTATCTGAGAACCAGAACCCTGGGAGTTGGTCAAGCCAGTGACCCATCAAAAGTACAAGATTATGTAGATGGAATCATGGACACAATCTTGCAAAAGGCTAGTAGCAAGAGTCTTAGAGAAGGGGCACATCAGAGGTGTCTTTAAAGGGCTAGAGCAGGGCAATACAAGATGTTTGGCATGAGGATGTGGACCTCACAACTGGCTCAGTTCATTGTCCTAGCTATGCATCCATGCCCTGACTTGATTGAATTATGTGTAGACTTGCTCCATGCACCATCTTATACCATTCAATAGGGTCCCTTTATGGTGTATATCACACCACAAGCTATCAGGGACATGCTAGCCATACATTATGATGAGACTGCTACATTCCCCACTATTGCTAAGATGCAAAGAATGTGGGCAAATGTCAATACTCAGACAAGGTTTTTGAGGACTGAGTTACAAATGGCCAATAGTGATACTATGGTACCTAATCTCCCTACACTAAGAGCTCAATTTGTGCCTGCTAGCCAAGACACATTGTCAATGATGGCTATCATCTTTGGCATGAAGGATGACATGGCGGTATATGCAAAACAAATGGCCATATTTTTTAGGTTGAAGATAGTCAACAAGATGTAGGAGTATCGACTGGACTTCTTGGAGCATATCGCCTTTTCAATAGTGGAACAACTGACACAATTCAGATCAAAAGGGGTGTTTAGATATTCCTCTTATTTGTTCCATCTTATACTATATTAGAACCTTGACCTTTTCACCCAACATATGAATCTAAACTTGTATGACCCAAGTTTTGACCCCCAAAGGACCATTCTTGTGTCCGCATGGACACACATTTTATCAAGAACTAGCGACATGTATGACTTTTAGGAACTATTTGTTACCCCCATTTTATATTGCCTTAGCCTTGAACCTATCATAAAAAGGTTATTTCCAAGTGTTTCAAACCTCCCGGTCAGTTGCCCAATCTCGTGTGACTTCTATTTTGGGTCCCACCACACGATCATAAGGGTTCATGGGTTTTTTGAGGAACCAATGTTGCTACCAAAGACTTTAACCCTTAGGTTAGCATTCTTAGAGGTCACCAGGTAGGTGTCAGTAGTTGAAAATGAGTATGGCTCTGGGAAGAAGAAGAGAAAAATGTAAAATCTCCTATGGATGGAAGGCAACATGAGTTTGGAAGCCAGAGATGCTGAGACTATACTGTTGAGAAAATTAGCCTTCTTAGGGTTACTGCTAGTAGAAGACAAATGGATTTACAACCCAAATGGTTTCATATCTTCTTGGGTAAGGGCCAATATAATTGGAGCCAAGATTGCACATGAAGGCCGCCCTTTTTGGGAGACCAGAAAAAACCCTATCGAAGATGCTCTTGGTCTTTATGTTGAATTGATAGATTTGCCCCTACCACAGAATAGGCCATGGGAAACCTTCTATGATAAACAAAGGGATTATGATCCCAAAGTCAAGATGACTTCTGGTTTGAGAGGGACATTGAAGAACAAAGATTGGGATGCGAAGAAGATTAAGGCCTATTGGAGATATAGGCAAGAAATTTCTCAAACTACCCATACTTTAGAAGCATGGATTTAGATGAAATATGGGAGGAACTCTGGGATGAGTGTCATCCCTCCCCTGCATCGATCCCATAAACAATCCGATTACTAACACCCGGTACAGGGAAAGAAGCTAGAACGAGACCAAGCCAGTAACCACAGGCCTCAGAGCAAGCTGTAGCTATAGTTACTACATCAACATGGCCCCAGCCTATTAGCATCATAAAACAAAAAAGGAGTATGGTGTCTTCACCACCAAAATCTTCCCCATCATCAGTAGTTATTGAAATCCCTGATTCTCCACAAGCACCACTGGCAACAACAGATGTGGAAGGGAAGCAAACATAGTTGGAGTTAGAGAGACCCAAGAAAATAAAGAGGGTGCATTTCCAAATAGATTCAAAGGAGGAAGAGGAACCTTCATAGTGTTAATTATAGAGCACTGTAATTCCCTCACAAGTAAGTATTACTCCCCCTCCTCCCTTTCAGTCTATTCCTTCCCCAGTCAATGTGATGCCTCTGCCTAGCTAAATGACACCTCTTACCACCACTACCATCCCAATTTCACAATTCACTCCATCCTTGATTCCTCAATCCCTAATGTTACCTCATTTCTCCCCCTCCATTAACAAAAATATGCCCCTTTAACTCACCCCTAGCCAACCACTGGTTATTCAATATGGCATGCCACAAGAATATCCATTCACAGGAGGACATATTACATCCCCTTCCACCTTCCAGATGCAGGCTGATGCTACTAGGAAGGCAAGAGAAGCTCAGATGGAGAAGAAGAAAACTAAAGAGAATAAAGCATTGGCTATCCCACACCTATGGTCACAATTTTACCCTATTCAGTAGCAGCTGACGGTGACCCATTTGTCACCCAATGTCATCAAGCTGAGTGAGTAGATGTAGCTAGAGGATTATACAATGAATGCAGTGGCCATTGATATGTCCCTATTCAATCCCTAAGACAAAGTTGAGTTGTTGACAGAATCCACTTCTGTAGTCATAGAGGATTATCTAAAAACATCAAGAAGACTATAGAAGATGGAGGTTGATTTGGCCAAAGAAAAGGCAAACCATAGCAGTTTGGCCAAAGAAGTAAGTAATAAAGATAATGAAATAGCAATCCTGAATAAATAGTTGTAAGATACTATTTCCCTTTAGACTCACCAAGTAGTCCAGGCCCAGAATGATTCACTAAAAGTGGAGCTCACACATGAAAAGGACACATCAATGGCCCTTAGGTGGGAGAAAGTAACATTGCAGGGGAGACTCGAAGGACATCAACTACAAGTTACTCAATTATAGCAAAAGATGCTAGATGAACAAAATAAGGATGTGGATTTTCAAGCCCAGTTCCAAGCAAAGCAGTAGAAAGTGATGCAACTAACAATAGAGCTAGCCAATAGGCCAAAAGGTGTCAGAGTGATAACACTGGTAAGGGAGCTATACAAATCAATGTGGAAAAGAATCTCCTCAAAGATTATTCAGCTCAAGTCATCTCTCACCTTCCTTCTCAATGCACAAAAATTGTGTGAGAAGGTGGAAGATTCAGTGAAGAACACTCTGGCTATAGTCACCAATAGAGTCACAAACTCCCAAACCTTATCAAAGAAGCTCTACGATGCAATGGATGTGACACTAGCAGCTATGGGGATCACTAACAGAATGATCACTACAAAATGAGTCAATGAGGTGCTCAGTTGCAATGCCATGGCCAACAGTTGCAAAGAGCTTCTCGAGTTCATGAAAGAAGGCATTAGTTAGATGAGGTAGCATATTGAAGATCTAATGCAACTAGGTCTTCCTTATCCATTCTCAGACACCAACATGGTGCTAATGGTTAATCAAATTGAACCATTGCTACTGGCCAAATAGAAGGATCAAACAGTTTTCTAGGACCTGCGGGATGATTCCTCAGTCTCAGAAGTCAAAGCTATTCTGGTTCATATTGCCCAGCTAGAATTCAAGTTGAAGGCTACAATTCAAATTTTACAAAATTTTTTACACAAGGATGTCATTCACCTTGATTTAGCCTTCACTGACTTACAGAACAAGCAAGGGTTATCTGACCATGAATGGTCCATCTACCAGACAACACTTTTGAAGCTATAAAATTTTGAAATTTTGATAGAGTGGGAGTTGTGATTCTTTTTGAGCAGGCTCAAAAGTCTTGGGGGTTGCCAATAACTATAGAGTAATTTTTTACTCTACATTGCATTTTGATTTTTAGTCGTGCACTGCAATTTTGGCTCCCGCATACATTGGTCGTGGCAACAGATATTTTGGAGTAGAGCATAAGTTTCATTTTTTTCATTTATTTATTTTGTTTAAGTGTCGAAGTGCAGTAGAAGATGCCAAGTGGCAATGTCTAAGCACGAGTTCTCTTTCCCCCTTTCTACTTCATTTCATTTTTGCCTAAGTATCAATTTTGAGTGGAAACTGCCAAATGTCACTTTCTGAAACACAGAGCCAGCCAACTGGCATCATCCAAGACACTTTTCACAACTTTCAGGAGGGCCGTGGAATGTGCCACATATCTAATAGCAGCTAAACAGAATGCACCATGCATCGACATCCACATCTCATATCGGCACCCACATTTCTTCTTTTTTTGGCAGAAGGGTTTCAATAAGCTAAGCAGTAGGATCAAGCAGAAAGTGCCAAGTGGCAGTCACGGGAGGTCTTAAAATACTTTTCAAAGGAAAGTGGAAGTCACCACATGTCAGCATCTGAGAGATAGTCAGTTTAATGCTAGGATTCAATGTTTTGGTTCAGCATTTTGGTTTAATACCTCAATTAATGTGTAGATGGTGCATAGTGTTGAACTGTTGAACCATTGAACCATTTTGGTTCATCGGATGGTTCAAGGGAGTGTCCCAAAAACTAAAGGGGTCAAGTACCTTTTTGGAAGGTTGAGAAGCATCATTTTATTTTGTTTAAGTGATGAAGAGCAATGGAGGCTGCCAAGTGTCACTCTTCAAGCCCCTTTCTACTCCATCCCCAGAAATAGTAGAAGACGCCACATACCCCTAGTAGGAGAAGCAAAAGATGCCACATATCTTCTCAAGAATAACAGCAACTGCTACATGTCAACTTCTAAGAGATCATCTTCAAGATTCATTATCAAACAAAATTGGAGTAGGTTTTGAGTGTTATTTCAAAGGTTTTTAGAAGCTCCAAGTGTCAACATGCAAAAACTATTAAGTATCAAAGAAGTGGATTGCAATAGGTGTTGAGGGTAGAGTGTTCCTCAGCAGGATATAGAGAAAGTAGAAAATGTTGTGTGTCTTCAATAAATTAGGTGGAAAGTGCCAAGTGTCATTCTTTGATGCCTTCTAAGCAATAAGGAGAATTTTTGGAAATTGACTAAGTGTCCTCTCCCATTTCAATAGAATAAAATGTTCTGTGTATTTATTATAGCAAAGTGAGATGGAGGGAAACTTGGTGGGAGTTATTTTTGGTAGATGGAATAGTTTTTTGGGTAGATTTTTAGGGCCTACAAACATTAAAAGGGCCATCTATTTATCCCCTGTAAGTGGAGGAGAATGGATAGTTACGTGGCTAAGTAGGTGATGGGATGAGGAAATTTAGGTGCAAACGGAGGTACTAGTCATAAATTGCCATGCGACAGTCAAAGCAGCTGCCCTATTCTAGCAAGGCCCTTTTTGATAAGACCAGGATACATCCAAGGCATTGAAAGCACCGTCTGTTTGTCCCATGTGAGTTAAGAGCAGAGTAGAATTACCTAGGAAAGTGGGTGATGGAAGGAGGCATCTGAGGCTATAAAAAAAGAGGATCAGTATCAGAAAAGGGGGGATTCTATAGTTTTAGATTTTCTAGAGTTGTGACCAAGTAATATCATTTGCTTTTGTCTCATTTTCTTTAATTGTAAAGTTGATGTAACTATGCATGTTTCTATGCCTTTTAGATGACTGAATGAATTAAGAAGATTGAACTCTATGCCTTTGTTGATACTATTTGTGTCATTTACAAAAGTAGTCTAGACTATAGATTTTCTAGAGTTGTGATTAGTAATGTCATTTGTTTTTGTCTCATTTTCTTGAGTCATAAGATCTACATAATTGTATGTGTTTCTATGCCTCTTATGTTATTGGAAGATTCTTATAAGAAGATTGAACACTATGCCTTTGTTGATATTTTATATATCTCAGCAATAGGAACCTCTGTTATGAGCCTCTATTTCTATTATTTCAATCGTTTACATTGATCATACACTTGTTTTCTCTTAAATACAAATGAATCCTACATATAGTCTCACTATGCTCAGGATTAAGATAAAATTATACTCAGGTGCATCACCATAGTTAGGTTTCAATTCTTGCATTTTCATTTCTATTTAATTTCCTATCCTTCCCCCCCCCCACACTTGATACAAAATAAGAGACAAGCTTCTCTAAAATCTGGAGGTTGTTTCAAGCCGCAATATCCCATAGCTTGAAACTTCCCATTGTTGTTGATTAGAATCAGGCGCAATTTTAAGCATCAACAGTAAATTTGGACATATAGTTTTTTAATATAGATGTAAATGTAGAATTTTTTGTTATAACTACAACAAAGAGGACACATTTTAATATTTATAAGTTATGGAGTCATGCCATTATAAAATGGATCAAGAAATCAAATCCTATAGAAGAAAAATAGGAAGCTAGAGGAGAAGAATCTATGATATCCCAAAATGTCTTTCATACTCAAAATGAAGATTTGAAATGGTACATAGATAGTGGCTATTCAAGTCACATGACATGAAATAAAATAAAATTCATCACTTTGAATAAGAATGCCATAGGTTCAGTAAGTTTTGGGGATAACACATCTGCTAATATAGTTGGAAAAGGAACTTTGATCTTGGATAATGGGAAGACCAAGATAGAAAATGTGTTATATATACATGGATTAAAACACAACCTATTAATTAAAAGTCAAATGTGCACCCAAGGACATACCCTAACATTTCATGAAAAAGGATATGTGATAAGGAGAGAAAAATCAAGAAAATTAATTTCTAAAGCAAAGAGAATTGAGAACAATCTCTATGTACTAAATGATATCACAAAAGAGAAGTGCTTCATGATCAAGGTAGATGAAAGTTGGCTATGTCGTAGGAGGTTAGGTCATATTAAATTTGATAATCTAGTCAAGATCAGCTCCAAGGGATCTATGAATAAAATGCCCAAAATCTCTAAACTTGCAGATGCTCCTTGTAAGGCATGTCATCATGGTATGCAGACTAGGAGGAGATTCTAGTCTAAATAATATTCTACGACTATACCTTTAGAACTTATTCATATTAATCTATATGGTATTAAAATAATTTAAAGTATTAAAGGTGACATCTAATTCATGTTTCTTATAGATGGTTTCGCAAGAGTAACTTGGGTAGCATTCATGAAGGAGAAGTCAAAAATCTATGAAAGTTAAAAACCTTCAAATCTTTGGTTAAAAATGAGATGAATGTGAAGATCAAGTTTCTTAGGTCTGACATAGGAGGAGAGTTTTTGTCAAATTAGTTCAATGAATTTTGTGAGGTCACTAACATAATAAGATAGTTCTCAGCTGCTAAAACACCTCAACAAAATGGGGTGGTTGAAAGAAAGAAAAAAATAGCTCAAGAAATGTAAAGGACCATGTTGAATGAGTCAAAGTTATTTAATGGCTATTAGAGAGAAGCTAGGAGTGATGTAGTTTACACCTTAAATAGAGGTTAGATTATAATCAATGGTGATAAGACTCCATATGAGTTATGGAATAGTAGACCTACAAGTGTTGAACAGTTTAAGTTTTTTGAAAGTAAATGATTTACTTAAAAAATTTAAACCTAAAATCTATGAAGAATCAAGTGAAGATAAGTATTCATTAGATGTAATTAATGATGAGTTAAATCAAATTGAGAATAATGAAACTTGGGAATTAGTAGCTAAGCCTAAAAACAAAAACATCATTGGTACAAAATGGGTTTTCATGAACAAGTTGAATGAGAATAGAGAGGTCACTAGAAATAAGGCTAGACTTGTGTGCAAAGGGTATGCTCAAGTAGGAGTGGAATTTTAGGAAACCTTTGCTCTTGTAGTAAGGTTATATGCCATTAGGATGTTTATTGACTATGAAGGTTTCAAAGGCTTCAAGATATACCAAATGCATGTCAAGTCAGCTTTCCTAAATGGGAACTTAGAAGAAGTATACATTAAACAAACTAGGGGTTTCCTATTGATTGATAAAAAGGACTATGTCTATAGGTTTAATAAGGCTATTTATGGTCTAAAACAAGCCCCTAGATCTTTGTATGCCATACTATACAAGTACCTTTTGGACCAAGGTTTCAATAGAGGAGTTATAGATGGTAACCTATATGTTAAGATTAAAAATGATCATCAGTTGATAGTTATAGTTTATGTGGATGATATAATCTTTGTTGGAACTAATGAAAACATTACCAATGCCTTTGGAGAGGTGATGAAGTTAGAATTTGAAATGTATATGTTTGGATAACTATCCTTTATTAGAATTTAAATCAGTTAATTTGAAAAAGGTATGTTCATTTCATAGGTCATGTATATAAAAGAGATGTTTAAAAAGTCTGAAATGGAAGATTGTACGATTGTAAGTACACCTATGGTTACATGATGCAAGCTAAGTAAGGAAGATTAATCCTCAAGGGTTAATCAGACAAAATATAGATTCATGATTGGGAGTTTATTATATACTACTACTTCTAGACCTGACATCAAGCAAGTAGTAGGTTTTGTGGGAAGATTCCAAGCATATGCTAAGTAAGATCATATACAATTAGTTAATATGATACTTATATATCTCAAAGGAATAATGGAGTATGGTTTATGGTACCTAAGGATAAATAAGTTTGATTTAGTACAATATACAACTAAAAATTGGGTTGGGAGTTTAGATGATAGAAAAAACACTAGTGGAGGATATTTCTTCTTAAGTAAGTGCCTAGTTTCATGGTTAATCAAGAAACAACCAGCAGTGGCTTTATCTACTTTTGAATTTGAGTAAAATGTAGCAAATTCATGTTGCACTCAAGTGTTATATATGAGACAAACCTTAAGAGACTATAAGGTAAAGCTTGATGATCCTATTCCTATTCTTTATGATAATACCAGTGGTATAAGTGTTTCAAATAATCATGTCATGCATTCAAGGACCAAACACAGTCGATCAAGTATCATTTCTTGAGGTAACATATGAGTGAATAGAGCATTAAGCTTGAATTTATGTCTACCAAGGATTAAATTGTAGATATATTGACTAAGCCTCTTCCAAAGGCTACTTTTAAACATATAAGATTAGGAATTAGGTGTGATTCCTACTCCTAGTAGTCACTAATAAGGACAAAGTTCTTAAGGGGAGTTGATAAGGAGGTGTTTTATCTCCAAAGAGTAGGAAAGAAGTGTGCAAGCTGTGAGGTCAAAGGGGGAGTCATATCAATCTATCAAGGAGAAGTTATCTAAGATATAAAATATGATAGGGGGAGTTTACTAAAATGATATTTCATTTTTGTATGTTTAATTATTGTTTTAAGTAGTGCTTTTTAATTAATGTAAAATGGAGAGATTGATTTGCATTGAGGATATGTATCCCAGTAAGAGAAGTCTTTATGAGTAGGTGTCATCAATGAGTGGTTTGCCATCAATTACAAATGGAGATATTATTGAGAATGTATTCTAAATTATTTTTTAATTTATCATTTATGTCATGAAAATTTCATTGATGTCATTTTATGTTGACATTATTGTTCTTAATGTTGATTTCATAAGTCTTACTTGAGAGACTTAGTAAGAAGGCATATGCCTGGTCATATGTTGAGGTGATCAGTATGAGACTTATATGATAAATTTTTATATTTAATGAGTATTATATGAATTTATATGACATTTATATGAGGCTTTTAAATCATTAGAAGAGGTTTCAATGCATGATCATGTTCTAAGCATGACTGGCAACATAAGGCCTAGTGTATAAAGTGACCTATAATGGACTAATAGGGGTCAAGATAATTTCCAAATGTTATATAGATATTTATAGAATTTATATAGATATAATATGTATTTTTAAATGTCTTTAAAGTTTTTTAGATCATTTCTTGAAGAAGAAAGCATGCAAACTAGTGATAAGGTCCTCTATGCGCACAAAATGGGGTGTTGTAAACCTGAGAAGGAATTTATTATGATCATTGGCATGTGAAAAATTTTCATGATATATTTATAAATTAATGTAATTTGGGAATATCCCTATCTTTATTTCCCTTGCATTGTTTTTGGAGTTGAGGGGCAATCCTTTATAAACAATTACTAATAATGGAAAACAATCAAAACCCTCCTAAAACCCTTATAATGATCTAATAGGAAATATCTTGTTGGTTATGGATTATAATTATTTTTTTGACCTATTTTTATTTTTTTAACACGTAAATTACTCTTCCAAGTTTCTCCAAGTTGTTTTTGTTTGTCTTAACAGTGAGTAAAAGCTATAGAAACCCCTTGTTTCTAGTAATTTTGATGTAGTAGGTAGGGTTGACCAGGTCAAATCATACAAATGGATAGAGGATGATGTGTAAGACTTATATTTTATTACCATGATATTTTATTATCATTTTTAAAGCCTAAAATTTGTTAAACTAGTCATAAAAGATGACCTATCACTAAACATGCCTAATATGCAAGACAATGAGAAAACTAGGCAAGAATGGGAATAAGATTAAGGATTGGTTATAGAAAAGTAGGTATGGATAAAAATTCATGGGTTAATTATTAAATAAATATTAATAATATGCCATTAGTTTATAATTTTTTATTATTCTCATATACAAATAAAAAATTGTCATCAAAATGGTGTCTAACACAGTAGTATTGATATATAACCATGAAATATATATTTTAAAATATTATATAATTATTAATAATTTTAATTTAAACCCATTTTAATATCTAAAAAGTGTTTACATAGTTTTTCTAAGGCTTAGTTTCCATGACTATGTTTTGGTGCTACAAGCAGTTTTCTGTGTGTGAGTGAAAATGATGTTACTAAGTCATGTTGGACTAATTTTAAGGATAAAATTAAAATTAAAGTGTTATATATGTATCATAGGTTAATTTTAACACATATTCATGAATTATATACTCCTATGAAGGTATTAAAATTCAAATTCTTTTGATTGGGTTCTTAAGGCCTGTGTGTAGTTCTAAGTAAACTTATGAAGTTGATCAGTTTTAGGTCTTTTGCCTTATTTGATGAATTATAATGAAAATTATTTTTAACCTAAGGTAATTTATATTATATAAATGTGTTTTTCTGGTTTATTTATGAGTAATTTTCATATGCATCATATTTACTAGATAGACTTTTTGGTAGTAAGAAGGCTTATTTGCGAGTAGACCTAATTGGGTAATTCAAGGAGTGAAAAGAGCCAAATGGTGTTGAATACATAAGGTGAGATTATAATGGGTATATTAAATTTAAATTTGAAGTGTTTAATCTATTTTTTTAATGCTCAAAGTGTTCCAAGGAGGTATAAGTGAAATGTGTTTATAGAGAAGGCTTAATTGCATTAGGTCTCTATTAGGCCTAATGGTGGTTTTGGCCCTTAAGGGTAATGACCACCTATGTAGTGATTTTTTAACTTTTTAAATGTGTGTATTTATATATTTAAATTATTATCTAAGTGAATTATTGTTCTTTTAATACCAAGATGGGTATGAACAAGAGTCAAGTAAAAAGATAATGCCTAATAGGGCTATTTTAAATAGTTAGAGAATTGAGCAAGAAAGCGAAGGATATAGAGTTTTAGAATAGGTAAATGGATTGAAGATAATTATATATGTATTATTAATATACCATTAATATATTAATATGTTTATATGTTTTTTTAACAAGGTCATTTTACCTAAATATACCAAAGAAAGGTCTAGTTGAGCGAGAAGGCCTAATAAGTTGTTTGATAAAGAAAGAAGTGCGAGAAGAAAAAAAGGAGGTAATCTTCAGTTGAGTAATAAATAGGTATATAAGGGTGATAATATATTAAAGGTAATTTTTTGGTGCTTTTTTCCCTAGGGGTTTGGATCCTCCTTGTAGGTTGAAGCTTGCTAAAAGACTGATTGAGTTGATACTTGACTAGTGAGGGGTTAGTACTCCTTATGGGGTTGGTGCCTCACTAAAAGTTTGATCCATTTCTTATATGATGTATTCCAAGTGTAATTTTAGTGTTTTTCATCCCCCAAGATGGTTTTCCACATATATCTTATGTTTATGTGTTATATTTCCACTTATTGCTCATATGAATAATCGTTTATGCATTACTATATTTCTAAATCTTTTTGATTGATTAGTAAATGATAGATGGAATTAAAATAAGATTTTTCACACTAATTCACCCCCTCTCAATGTTTATAAATCCAATATTTTTTAGTATTAAGGGATAATTTTGAAATTATAAATTATTTGAAGAGTCCTAAAATACAACCACATGTCAAAGTGATAGTGAGACCAACAGTTCCAGATAATGAAGCTCACTAGCATGTCTTTGATAATGACAAGTAGATTACTTGTTTCCTAAAACAAGAGGTGGAATTATCCTAAAAAAACCAAAGTATAATTTAGTATTATTATGAGTACTATATTGTTTAACTAAATTCAAATAAACTTCCTAAATGGATGGTCACCATTAAGGGTATTTTTCATGAAGGAGATCACATGAGGAAGGACAAGGCAATTATGTCTACTGATGAATAAAAATATGAGAGAGTCATCATACTCAAATAAAAGATTATTAAGATTGGAAAGGCTATAAATTAGATATAAAAACATGCACTTATTGATATTTGTAGTGAATACTTTGATATCTTCACTTGGGAGTATAGTGATCTAAGAGGTTTTGACCCCAAGCTAGCCCAACACACCATAGAGTTGGAGGCTAATGATAGAAATGTTAGGTATAAAAAAATACCAATCAACCCAAAGATTAAATATCTAATGAGAAAATATTTAACCAAGTTGATTGAGTCTAATATCATTTTCCCTATCAAGCACTCCTAATGGGTGGCTAACCTAGTGTCTATGAGATTGAAGAATACTGAGATCCAATTATGTGTGGACTTTAGAGACTTTAATAGGGTCTATTTGAAATACCATTACCCCTTTCCACCCATGGATTAAATTTTTTAAATGATTAATATTTAAAAATGTTTCTCTCTATTATATGGATACTTAAAGTATAATTAGGTGCTGCTTAGGGAGGAAAACCAATACAAATTACACTTCATCATAAAGTGGGCACCTATGATTACAATAAGATGTTTTTGGGCCTCTAAAATTTTGTGTCTACTTTTCAAAGATCCATGGACATGGATTTATAATATTTTATTAATTAGATGGTGCTTATGTACCTGGATGACATAATAATCTTCTCCAAAAAGGCTAGTGAACACTTAGACCACTTGATGTTGATTTTTGAAAGTTGTTGAGTGTATAGGATATCATTGAATCCCAATAAGTGTGTGTTTTCTTTCCATGATAGAAAAATATTCAGTCATATTGTATCAAATTAGGTAATATCCATTGATCTTGACAAAATAAGTGCAATCTTGGCCTTTTCCTTGCTCAAGCATAAGAAGGGACTTCAAAGTTTCCTTGGAAAGATAATTTTTCTAAGAAGGTGCATACCTGGTTTTGTAAGATTAGTTAAACCTATAACTACTATGTTGATTAATAATTAGGTTTTTAATTGGATAAGAGAAGGGAAAATAATATTTGAATCTATTAAACAGGCTATCACTAAAGCACCTACACTAATGAATCCTGACTTCACAAAGGATTTCATCTTATATTCCTTTGCTAACATTGATAATATATCAACTATGTTGATGAAAAATAATGGAGAAGGGATTAAAAAACTAATTGCATTTTTTAGACATGAGATTGAAGAGTATGAAGAAAGATACACTTTTGTAGAGAAATAAGTACTTAAAAGTGTGAAAAGTCTAAAAAAATTCAGGCCTGTGTTATCCAACAACAAAATATACCTTATGATGTCTCATCTTGGAGTGAGAGACTTCCTTCTCAACAAGGACTTGAATGAGAATAGGACTAGTTGGATTAAAAGAATCATGGAATATGATGTCAAAATCAAAGTTACTAAGCTAGTAAGAGGTAAAGGTTTATGTGAACACATGGTTGCTAAACTTCATGAAGAGAAAGAGGTTGTTTTGGTGACACAAGATAACTTTTAGATAGACACACCTCCACCTCACACTATTCGGGTGTAGGACATGGCAAAGTTATTACTAATAGGCAAGTGTCCTCAAGTTATGGATAGGACAAAGAGAATATACTTCAAAATTTAGTCCATACCTTATGATTTTATTGATGGGTTTCTCTTCAAGAAAGACCTCAATAGCATGTTACTCAGATGCATAGATGATGATCAAGTGACTTGACTCTTGGAGTAATTCCATGATGGGACTACAAGAGGTCATATTTTCACAAGAATTAAAACTACAAAAGTAATGAGGGCTAGTTATTATTTGCTTAGTCTCTTCAAAGATGCATATATATGGGTGAGGAAGTGCCAAAAGTGTGATCTCTTTGCACACAATAAAAGGTTGGCATCCCTTCCTCTAAATCCCATTCATGTAGAGAAACCTTTCATGTAGTGGGGCTTAGAATTTATAGGAATGGTCAATCCACCTTATAGTAGAGAACACAAGTGGGTAATCACTACCATTTATTACTTCACTAGGTGGGTAGAGGCAATTTCTCTAAAAGAGGCCAATGAAATGGTAGTATTAGAATTTTATGATAGTATAGTGACAAGGTTTAGTGTACCAGTAACCATCATTTTAGATAATGCCTTAGCATTTATTGGCATGAAGATGAGTGAATGTGCACTTATACCTTAGCAAATCCTCTAATTACTACCCCTAAGGTAATGTACTTGTAGATTAAATGAATAATAACTTGATAAGAATAATCAAGAGGACTATGGAGGAGAACTAGAGAGTGTCACATTCAAATTTAAGGACAAATCTATGGGATGATAGAGTGACCCCCAAGGTTTCCATTTATAACTCACAGTTTATTCTAGTATATAGGAGGGAATAAAAATTTCCCATATATCTTAAGTTACCTACCTTGGAGATAGACCATCAACTTGAGTTGATGGAGAGTGAACCTATGATTGTGAGGATGGTGGAGTTCATGGAACTTGAAAAAATGAGGGATCTTGTAATGAAGACAATGAAATCACATCAAGATAAAGTCAAGAAATCCTTTGAAAAAAGAGACATAATAAGAGACTTTAAGGAGGGTGATCTATTCCTCAAGTTGGATTCAAATAATTCTAAGCTAGGAAAACATACTAAGTTTGATAGCTTGTGGAGTGGACCTTACTTGATCCATATATGCAAACAACATAATGCCTTTTATCTTGACAAGATAGATAGAGAGGTATTACCCATCCCAATCAATGGGATTAATATAAATAATTTTTAATAAAATAAATTCCAGGTATTTTACATATTATGGTATTATTTTTTTTCTTCCAAGTGCCTTGTGCACATTTCCCTTTTGTTGTGTGTTTCCCTTCTCTAAGTGTTTTAAGCACATTATTGTTTTATTTTGGGTTATCCTTGTTATATTTAGAGTTATAATCAAAAGATTTTAATCCTTGTGATTATTTTCAAACCAATTTTATAAAACCTTTTGTGATCTAATAATTCCAATGGATATACTAAATCAACTAGTCTTTTGTATAGACAGGCATGTAAACCCAAGAGATCACCAAAAATGTTGGCCAAAATTTGCATATATAATTTTTTTTTGTCTATATGGACTATAAAATTATACCAAACCATTAATTGAAATTTTTAATTATATATTACCTTTATACACCTTCCTAAATCAGAATATCAAGGAAAAAAATGGAGAAATTCAAATTTACAAGTTTTAGGGTTTTAGCATGCAAGTGGAGATAGTCAGAAAAGATATTTTTGAGAGTTTTAAAGGATTGAATGATACTATGTAATTATTTTAAAATTTATAGGAGATATTATAGGTATTAATTAAAAATTAATGAGGTATTTAGACCTTATAAATCTCAAGATATGCCTAATTATCTCCTCTGAGGCTTCTTGGTTCTCACTTTCTGAGTATGTTATAGGTCTACCAAAGCTAATTCCAAGAAAAAATTGTGGATATGGAGGTTGAAAAGGGTTTAAAATATTAAAATAAAATTAATAAATTATTATTTAGTAATAAAATAATCCATTAAAGGCCTCAAATATTTATAGAGGAGCCAAACCCCTTGCAGGACATAAGAAGCCTATACCCATTCTAGGTGACCAAACTAGTTTTTGTCATAAGTGAAGCTTCCAAATCATGGAGTGAGATATTTAAATATATATATATATATATATATATATATATATATATATATAAAGGTTAATTTTTATTATTCAAGTCACCTTGATTCCTTATGGAAAAGGTAGTGTGTAGATTTCTATGTTTCTAGGTGCTAAATCAGTCTGCACAACACTTTTCAAACACCATTTCATAGGGTCAAATGAAGTCCAATCACCTTAAAATTTAACATGATGACATAAAAATGTGGGAGTAATACAAATTTTAATAAATTTATAGATACGTTTCTTTTAGGTACCAAAATTTTAGGGTTAAAAATTGGCTTCTGAGCTAATTTTTACTATGTCAACTTTATGTGTTTCCAAGTGCCAAATTAACATACACAACACTTTTTAAACACCATTTACCTGAGTCAAATGAATAAAAATAACATTAAATTTTCATATTATTATATCCAAAGTAGAAATAATGTTCAGGTCAAAAATTCATAGAAAATTCTCTCTCACATGAGAAATTAGTAGGGTTAAAAATTGGCTATTAGGGTAGTGTGCCCACTTGGTACTCTATGGGCATGATGGCATCATATAATATTAAGTTTGGTATTCCTTAATAGGAATAAATACCTTTTAAAAACTTTAACTAATTATGTGGTACATGAACTAACATAATATTAGTGGATGCTAGAGGGATTACAAGAGGGGGATGTGATTTGGAGGCCATATGTTGGGTTTCCAACATGGCCTAGGGTGGAGGGAGAGATATCTAAGAGATAGATAGATAGGTATATGTGGGAGATGAGAGTGGAAAAATTAGCACATTTTTATATTAAGAGGATGAGGAGAAAGTTTAGATTGGTTCAGGGTATCCTAGACATACCATAGATAGGAGAGATGACATAGAGACTAGTTGCCAAAGGCCCACTATACTAAGCCAAAGGTAGGACCAGAGTAGGAGAAAATTATATTAGATGTAGATGATGTAGGATTTATTTTGGCATATTAATTGTGATGGGAATATTAGTAGGGAGTGAGGTAGGATAGGTTAGTAAAACCTTGGAATGATGTAAGAGATGTGGAGATGGAGGAGGTTGGGAAGGAGGAGACAACAGAGGAGGAGCCAATAGAGATATATATACAAGAGATTATTGTAGAGAGTGATGCACCAAGGGAAGAGAGGGATGAATTATAGGGATATGTGACCAAATTTCATGAGACCTTAATAGATTTATAGGGGTGTCATGATTCTTTATAAGTCTAGCTAGAGATACTATAAGGGGGTCATAATCAGGTAGTGCAAGATCATGATAAGTATAGGGCAAAGAGGGATAGATTGAAGGGGCACCATGGTGGTTGTAGGGAAACTGATCATAGTATGAGTAGGGCCTAACATAGAAGAAGGAGGGATAACGAGTCTATATAGGTACTAGGACATATATGTAGAGATCCAATATTATGAGCATATTATGCTACAAAATCTACCATAGTTAGCTTGATATGCTATCTATATTTTGACATAGGTGAGATCATCCCAATGGAAATAGGGTGGCTATAATATCCCCAACTAATAGGGACTATAGAAATACAAAGCTCCGATACCACTGTAATATCCCCAACCAATAGGGACTGTAGAAAGACAAAAGCTCTGAATTGCTTTTCTGAGTATTCTAATTTTTTGTATGAAATAAGAACAAATTGCAATTCTTGTAAAGTAATTTCCAACTAGATAAATAAATCATAGTATAATCTCTTATTTATTCACTCAGATGATTACAATAGATGTCCTCTATCAAGAATATTCAAATTCAGTCTTAATAACCTGAGTATTCCACAAACTAGGAATAAAACCTGAATCTGGCACGTCTCAGCCTGCTGTGTCAAAAACATAGTCACTGACATCGGTTATACTACCACCATCAGTTTCATGGTGTCATTATCCTATCGATGTTGGTGAGAGGGTCGGCCAATGTCAGTCGTTGTTAGTCTCTGCCTACCGATGTCGGTCTCTGTGCTTTTCGCTGAAGCATACGGATTTGCACAAATCTATACAGACTTCGTATGGCTACCAATATAGCACACCCTATTGGATGGACCCCTAATATTTAGATATATAGCTCTAATATAGCTGATCTTTATCTATGTAATATCTGAATCAAAACCCTGAATCAAAAAATAAATCACTGTAAATACCTGTGATAACTTCTGTGTGAAGTTATCTCTCAACCTGGTAATAAATCAGCTAATATCTCACAACCTCTGAATCAAACACACTAAAGAGGGCACGTTATTCAATGCAAATAGAATACTGGAACCCTTGTCTCAGTCTTCTCAATAACCCTTAGCAAAATTTATCTTCAAAACAATAATCATTGAATAATTTGCCTCCCTCTAATAAGAAACCCTTATATCCTCCAAAAAGGTGTGCTTGCCCTAATTAGGGTTTCATAATTAAGAATTAGGGTTTCCTAATTATAATTAGGCCAAATAATTAATATTTGATTAAATCAATTGAATATTAATATCTCCCTCAATACATGTGGGATCCTCAAACCGACTGAAGTTGGTGAATCAGGGAGTGATTCTATACATGACCATACCAAAACAAGGGTGCTCCGCTACATGTCAAATATCCCTAAATAATAGGAGCTTAGACAAACATCTCTGAAATAGCCCAAATGAAATCCAACTATAGAAATTATGCTAATCAAAACCAAGTCAAGCTCCATCATAACCCTCTATCCATTTTCTCAGCCTACGAGGGTTGCATAATAGGCTAATCATCAAGTCTGAAGATGTCCACTAAAAAAGGGGACATGACAATCTACCCCTCCTAAAATTACTTGACCCCAAGCAATCTTAGAACAACAAACCAATCAATCCACCTAGATCCCATATGTAATCATGATCTATGCTGCTGACAATCATCGCAAGTTGTAATATCCTCTAAAATATAACCAAGAGGAATCGATAATCAAAGTGGTGAATGAAACTCAACTAAACTCCAAGATTACAAATACCATGTACACATTCCACCATGCTATGTAGAAGGCACACTCCAACTCTGCAACAAATCCCAAATGGAACTAAGCCAAGTGTGGAGAACCCACACACTGTACCTCTATTATGATCAACATATCTCTGATGTAAGTCATGCACCAACAAGCTATCAACCCCAGCGCCCCTCACCATGCCATGACTATCACAACTCTCATCCCATGGCATCAAATCATCCCAAGTACCAAGATAAGGATCCCAACAGCCAATCCATGATTTTAAAACCATTGGCAACTGATCACTAACCAAGCCTAAACCCACTACTACCTCCCAAGACACCTCCAAAGGAGTAGTATCACAAATAGGAACCAAACCAACTGCTTGCTCACCAACATCACAACTAATCTCTAAAGTACTACCATCCATACTCTGCAAATTAACTCCAAATCTCATATCAACATACAGAGTATTAAAAATTGTAGCATCACTGTCTGACTCCTCCATACTGAAAGAAACTATTGAAGAAACTAAGTCCTCAAAACTGTCCACTACATTCTCCTGGGTGACATCTACATTAATCAGATCCTAGGACTCTTCTACAATCTCTATCATATCTAAGAGATCATCAACACTCAGTGTACTAACATCTGAGCACACCTCCACACTCTGAATGCAAGCATCAAACTCATCCTCATCTAACTCTGAAGAGGCTATTGCTGAAACTATCTCATCATCACCATCTCTTATCTCATGAGAATCATGGGATGTGCTGCTGCCCTGTCTAACTGATCTGTAGTGCTCTCTCCTCAAATTAACAAAGTGATCAAAAGACATCCTCTTCTAAACCTTAGGTGATAATAACTCCCACTCCTCATTTGTTACCATAAGTGTGTTAGCAAATAAGGGCTCTCCTGCTACCTCCTCTGCTAGAGCCTCTGGTTCCTCTTGAATAAACGTAGGCCGTGTAGGCCTATCAGCTATGCTGGAATGGGTTAGCAGTGGTCTCTGATTAATAGTAGCACTCTTGTTATCTCCTTGCTTTCTGCTTTGTGTTGTGGACCCTTTAACAATAGATGCAATACTCCATGTTAATTTGTCTTCGAATGTAGGGTCTGAAAAAAATTCATTTAACCTCTTCAAACTTTGTTTCAGCTTCTCCATATCCTTGTCCCACTATTTTTGAGTACTTGAAGTACCCATGATTTACTAGCTGATTCAATGTCCAAACTACCCAAACTACACAACAGGATGGCAGAACTTAGCTCGGATCTACCCAACAGGATGACAAGAATTTGGCTCTGATCTACCCAACAAGATGGCAATAATTTGGCTCTGATACCACTGTAATATCCCCAACCAATAGGGAATGTAGAAAGACAAAATCTCTAAATTACTTTTTTGAGTATTCTAATTTTTTGTATGAAATAAAAACAAATTACGATTCTTGTAAAGTAATTTCCAAATAGATAAATAAATCACAGTATAATCTCTTATTTATTCACTCAAATGATTACAATAGATGTCCTCTGTCAAGAATATTCAAATTCAGTCTTAATAACCTGAGTATTCCACAAACTGGGAATAAAACCTGAATATGGCATGTCTCAGCCTGCTGTGTCAAAAACACAGTTTCCAATGTCGGTTATACTAACACCGTCGATTTCCTAGTGTTGTTATCCTATCGACATCGATGAGAGGGTGAGCCGATGTCGATCGATGTTGGTCTCTGCCTGCTGATGTCGGTCTCTACACTTTCCACTAAAGCGTACGGATTTACACGGATCTATACAGACTTCATACGGCTGCCAATATAACACACCCTATTGGCTGGACCCCTGATCTTTAGATATATAGCTCTAATATAGTTAATCTTTATCTGTGCAATGTCTCAATCAAAACCCTAAATCAAAAAATAAATCTCTATAAATACCTGTGATAACTTCTATGTGAAGTTATCTCTCAACTTGGCAATAAATTAGTTGATATCTCACAGCCTCTGAATTACACACACTGAAGAGGGCACATTATTCAATGCAAATAGAATACTGGAACCCTTGTCTCAGTCTTCTCAATAACCCTTAGCAAAATTTGTCTTCAAAAAAATAATCATTGAATAATTTTCATCCCTCCAATAAGAAACCCTTATATCCTCCAAAAAGGTGTGCTTACCCTAGTTAGGGTTTCATAATTAAGAATTAGGGTTTCCTAATTATAATTAGGCCAAATAATTAATATTTGATTAAATCAATCAAATATTAATATCTCCCTCAATACATGTCGGATCCTTGAACCGACTGAAGCTGGTGAATTAGGGAGTGATTCTGCACATGACCATACCAAAATAAGGGTGCTCCGCTGCATGTCAAATATCCCTAAATAATAGGAGCTCAGACAAACATCTTTGAAATAGCTTGAATGAAAGCCAACTATAGAAATTTTGCTAATCAAAGCCAAGCCAAGCTCCATCATAACCCTCTATCCATCTTCTCATCCTACGAGGGTCACATAATAGGCTAGTCATCAAGTCTAAAGATGTCCACTAAAAAAGGGGACATGAAAGTGGCTCAACTAGCTCATGGAGAAATGTATGTTGGAGAGGTAGAGGTAGGGATGGATATGGGGGTGGAGGAGGGGATAACATTCATTTGAGTCATATCCATTTCATTGATTATTCATATTTTGTACATTATACTAGCTAGAGATCCATTTTTATATTGTTACTAGATAGAGAGCCATCTTGTGTATTTTACTTTGAGACATTCATGAATTATACATATATACAAATTCTTGATTTTTTATAATTATATATTTTTACATTATGTTTATGTGATGTGATTTATATATTTATATTATGGGATGTATTTAATTTTTTCCATGGATATGGATTTATTATGATATTTAGATGATGGAAAATGATGTATTTTAATTTTTATTTATGTTGTATGGATGGTAATAATGGGATACATTAGAATGATTAATGATTTTATAGTTTTGAACTTTATGAGATTTTATTAGATTTAATAAAAATTAATAATTATGGTTAATAATAATGAGGTATGTATGACTCCTTATTGGCTTGGACCTTAACTAGAGATAAACAATCTGTTGCATCTGCATGTGCATCTTTTGTTTATTATTAATAATGAATTTTAACAACCCTATGTAAATTAAGTTCATAACCTCTTAGATGGGAATTAATAAAGATTTGAATTTTACATGATGTAGGTCAAAGCTTATGTTTTTAGGAATATAAGTCTCATCTTATGTTTTTAAAGCTATAAGGGTAACCTTAGAAGCTTTCATGTAAGCTGATCAATGTGAGAAGTCTATGATTTTTGATAAAGTTGATTAATGTGGGAAGCTTTCTTAGGATATTTTATATTTTTCTTCAAGGATCCTTGATTTTAAAGGCATTCTTTTTTTATAAAATTAATCAATACAAAAAGTTTTCCACTATATTTGCTTCTTTAGATAGCCATCCTTCGAGCGAGTGGTTTATAATTTAGGATATATGCTCATAAAGTTATCCTTAAAAAGAACATTTTATGATTTTTATGTTTTTTTATGGATAGTTGTCCTTTAAGGGAATAGTCCATATTTTTTCTCTTTTGCTTTGATATATTTTTATCCCAAATTATTGATTTTGAATTAAGGCAACCAAGGCTAGCTTAAAGTTGTTTACATGAGATGATATTTCTATCTTTACAATAAAAATTTTTAGGTATGATTTTTTTATGAAATTTGATTTTGGGCTCCTTCCTATTATAGGTGGATCTTATCCATTTAGAACATACTATGAATAGAGTTGGGGTGTTCATATTTAAGGTAAGGATAGGCATGCTGCTGAATATCAACATTATTCTTTATCATTATTGGTTATTTTATGGGTGATAGGAGATGTGATTTTAGGTTGTTTTGAAACCAAAAGAAGAGTAACTATTCTGACTGTAGTTTGTTTTAAGTTTATTAACAATAAAAATGACATAGATGTAAAGCATTAAGAGGCTCACATTATAGTATTCCTTCAAGAGAGGCCAAAATATATGCCCCAAATCCATATGTATGAGTGATAATATATGGTCCAAACCAATTTAGATAAAAATTCCTTGCTTACTTCTTTCCATATTTGTTACATGTTAATTTTATTTAAGGACAAGGTCACCAATATTAAATTCTCATTCTTTTAGATGTTGATTATATGAATGCTTTATTATTTATTGATATATGTAGAGATGTTCAAGGGACATAGATTGATGCTCATCCAAAATTTGAAGTTTTCATAAACAATCTTGATGATAGTCCTCTTCAGAATGATATCTCTAAGTGAAATCTTAAGAGAAGGAATATGTACTTTTAGAGGGAGAAAAAATTCTATGATATAGACCAAAGAGAATGGGATAACACCTATATAGGTTTAAAATATATTACAATAATCCCATAAGGTGAAAGGAATATGAATATGCATGTTTTTCCTAGCCTCACTAACTACTTTGATTAGTATTTTAAGTAAGGTTTTATTATATTCTTTAACCTATCTGTTAATTTATGGATAATAAGGCAAAGAAAATCTTCACTTAATGCTTAAAGAGTCATAGGGTATTTGGACTTTCTTATTTTTAAAATATTTTCCATTATCTGTAATGATCTTATGGGGGACACCAAAGTGACAGATAATATGATGATTAATAAAATCAATAATCTTTTTTGTTTTGGTCAAAATAAGGGGAATATCCTCCACCTACTTAGTTAAGTATTCGATGGTGGTAATGATAAAACTATGTCATTGGGAAGACTTGGGATTAATTTGTCCTATAATATCTAGCCCCCACTAATAAAATAGCCAAAAGTATTTGGATACTTATAAGGCATGACTAGGGATGTGTGATAGATTAGCATGTTGTTGACATTTTATGCATTTATTGACATATTCAAAATAGTTCAAATTCAAAGTAGGCCAATAATATCCTATTCAAAGAATTTTATTAGAAACATATAGACCATTAAATTATCCCCCACATAACCCATCATGTGTTTCTTTGAATGTGAGGTTATCTTTAGATTTC
The DNA here is from genome assembly GCA_037957365.1 of Torreya grandis. Classification (NCBI taxonomy): domain Eukaryota; kingdom Viridiplantae; phylum Streptophyta; class Pinopsida; order Cupressales; family Taxaceae; genus Torreya; species Torreya grandis. The sequence continues at coordinate 605,975 of JARHVA010003770.1, read as the reverse complement.
TAGAGACATCAAAAGATTAGACCATCAAATCCTTGCTTATTGAGAAAACCCCCTAGTCTAATGTAACAAGTGGTTCATTATTGTAAAGAATGATTAGTATTTTTAGATATATTAGGAGGGATAATACCATTATAAAAATAATATAATTTTTGTGTGTACCATAGATCTAGGTGATTTCTTCCACATTGTGGATAGAAGGTAAATCAGTTCTGGTATAAGAAGACTAGTTGATTTTATGGATTTACATAAAAATCTTAGATTATTGAGGAGAAGATGGGATAAAGGAATCTATGGAGGCCATTGTTTTTTATGTATGATTCCTATCATTTTCTTTGAAGCATTATTGTTGTCATTGATGTCAAAGTCAGAGTTGAGGTCATGTATGGTGAGATGATATGTGTCAAAAAAGTCTCATGAAAAGAGAAAAATTGAAGGAAAAATATTTTTTATATGATGAGAGAGAATTTAAAGCCAACCTGGTAATTTATCTAAGGTTTTTGTCATGTTAAAATTAGGATCATGGTACAAGATAAGATACTATTGTGTACTAGGCATCTTGAGAAGCCTAGTCTAAACCTAAGAAGAGGTGTTTGCATAAAAATCATAGTAAAGATTAATTATATGCATTGTTACATGTATGAGAGAGTATTAAAGTCTATGTAAACATGAGAAAGATGCAAATAATCCTTCATATGAGTTTCAATGTCAAGTCTTGAGGCTTATGCCTCACATGGAGACCTAGTAAGAAGGCATAGGCCTGGTAGCTTGTTGAGGTGATTAGTATGAGACTTGTGTGATGAAGGTCGACAATTTATGAGAAATATATGATTTCATATGACATTTAGATGAGTATTTTTAATTATTTTAACAAGTTTCAAGGTATGTTCATGATCTAAGTATGATTGGCAGTGTAAGGCCTAGTCTATAAAGTAACCTAATATGGCCTAATGAGGGGTCAAGATCATTTCCAAAGGTACCAAAGATATTGAGGGAATTAATAGAGGTGTGATATATATTTTTAAGTGTATTTATAAATTTTTAGATCATTTCTTGAAGAAGAAATCATGAAAACTAATGATAAGGTCCTCTATGTGCACATAATATGGTGTTGTAGACTTGAGAAGGAATTTCTTGTGCTCATTTGCACGTGAAAACTATGAATGATATATTTAGGACATAATGAAAGATTTTAAATCTCCATATCTTTATTTTCTTGGCATTTTTTTTGGATTTGAGGGGAAATCCTTTATGAAAGATTACTAAGAAGGGAAACTATTCAAAACCCTCCTAAAACCCTCATAATGATCCAATTGTAAAGATATTACTAGTTATGGCTCAAAATGGTATTTTTGACCTAGTTTTATATTTTTAAATTGTAAAGGAATCTTCCAAGATTATTGAGGTGGAATTTATTTATCTTGATATTGAGTAAAAGCTATAAGAAACCCCTTGTTTCTAAGAATTTTGATGTAGTAGGAAGGGTTGACCAACTCAAAGCATGAAAATGGATGGAAGATGATGTGTAAGACTTTAATTTTATGAAAATGAATTTTTTTTCATAAATTTTAAGACCTGAAATATGCTAAAATAGTCATGGAAGATGACATATTGTTAAATATGTCTAATAGGCAAGACAATGAAAAAACTAGGCAAGGATGAGAATGAGATTAGAGATTGGTTTAAGAGGACTAGGGATGTATCCAAATGCATGGGTTAATTATTTAATACATAATATTCATATCCCCTTTGTTTATAAGTGTTGATTATGCTTATACACAATTAAAAATTTGTCATCAAAATGGTTTGTCTAACATGGTGAAGTCTATGTACAGTGAAGTTGTGAGATTGTTATGTAAGACCAATATTGATATATAACCATGAAATATATATTTTAAAATATTATATAAGGATTATGAAGTTTCATTTCAATTAATTTTAATATCACAAAATTTTATACATATATTTTCTAAGGCTTAGTTTTCATGACTATGTTTTGGGTGCTACAGGCAATTTTCTATGTGTGAGTGAAAATGATGTTACTAAGTCATTTTCAATTGATTTGAAGGATAAAATTCCCATGAAAGTGTTATATAAGTCTCATATAATAATTTTAACACATATTTATGCATTATAAAATCCTATTAAGGTATGAAAAGTCAAAGGATTTTGACTATGTTCTTAAGGCCTATGTGTAGTTCTGAGTAAGCTTATGAAGTTGATCAGTATGGGGTCCTTTGCCCTATTTTATGAATTATAAAGAGAATGATGTTTAAAATTAGTCCACTTATATTTTATCCATGTCTTTTTTTTATTTATTCTATATTTCAAATTATTTTTTATACATCAAATTTTCAAGATAGAAGTTTTGGTAGTAAGAAAGCTTATTTGTGAGTAGACCTAATTGGGTGGTTCAAGGAGTGAAAAGAGCCAAATGGTGTTGGGGAAATAAGGTGAGATTATTAAGGGTATATTAAAGTTAAATTTGAAGTTTTTAATCTATTTTTTGAGGCTCAAAGTTTTCCAAGTAGGTCTAATTAAAATGTGTGCTTAGAGAAGACATAATTACATTAGGTCTCTATTAGGCCTAATGGTGGTTTTGGCCCTTAATGGTAATGAATGATTTATTTATATTTTTTTAACTTGTAAATTTTTTTTATTTATCTATTTAAATTTTTATCCAAGTGTAATAATGTTCTTGGCTGACCAATATAGGTATAAGCAAGAGTCAAGTATAAAGACAAGGCCTAATAGGTCTATTTTGACTAGTTAGAGAATTGAGCAAGTAAGTAAAGGTTATAGAGTTTTAAAGAATAGGTAAATGGATAAAATATAGTCATATATGTGTTTTAAATATTAAATTAATATATAATTGTGTGTTTATAGGTTTTTATCAAGGTCATTTGACCTAATTCTACTAAAGAAAGGGCTAGTTGAGTGAGAAGGCTTAATAGGTTATTTGAGAGAGAATGAAGAGTGAGAAGAGAAAAATAAGGAGGTCATATTTAGTTGAGTGAGAAATATGTTAAAAATTTGATCACATATTCAAGGTATCTATGTTTTTTTTGTGTTATCTAGGGGTTTGGATCCTCCTTACAGGTTGAAGATTGCCAAAGGACTAGTTGAGTTGGTGTTCCTTGTGGGGTTGGTGCCTCATTAACATTTTGATCCATTGCTTATAGGATCATATTAAAAGTGGTGTTTTTATTTTATTTTATTACATAGAGAGTTTCAAATATATATCTCATTTATTTATGTTTGTTTCCTTCATATATGCTTTTGTATGCATTGATTGATGTATGTAAGTGAATGAATGCTCTATGAATGTTAAGTGAAATTAGAAGACTATTTTAAGAAAATTGATTCAAACCCCACTCTCAATATCTATACCTAAAACATTTGGTATCATATCAAGTACTTTTAAGTATGTCTTAAAACCTAAAGGAGATTCTAAGCAAGTAAATATGGCTAGTCAAGCACAAGGTGGTTTCTCTATAAGCAAAGTTTCATTATTTAACGTATCCAATTATGATTTTTGGAGTGTTAGGATGAGGACATCTCTGATGTCTCAAGGTCATGATGTTTAGAAATTAATCTTATATGGATATAATATATCCCCCTACTCTTTATATAGATGCAATAGATAATAAGGCTAGTGACAATAACTCAAAATCAACGAATGGTATTATGTGAGGCCTATTAGAGGTAGAACTTGTGAAACTGATGCATCGTATGTCTATCAAATATATGTGGGACAAATTTAATAATATTCATTAGGGATAATCCAACGTCAAATTAGCCAAATTTTAGATTCATGGAAGATAATTTGAAAGCCTAAAAATGAATGAAGATGAGACCATTGTAGCCTACTTACTGAGAGTTGATGAAGTGGTCAACATCATAAGAGGTCTAGCTGAAGAGTTGAAAGAGTCTAATGTTGTTCAAAATGTATTGAGGTCTCTAACTCCAAAATTTTATTCTAAGGTATCTTCTATTGAATAAATACAAGATCTAAACAAGCTAGAGATTGATGGACTTCATGGCACCCTAACATCCTATGAGATGAAGACAAGTGAAGGAAGACCTGCAAAGAAAGAATATGCATTCAAGGCAGAAAAGAAGCCAAAATAGAAGAAGACATAAGGTAAGAAATTTAAAGATAATGATGAATAGTAAATTGATGATGATGATTTTATATCTATGTTTAAAATAAAGTTGAATATAGGCTCATGTAGATATAAGAGAAAATTGCCTTTTAAATGTTTCAAATGTGGAGTGAATAGACACTTTGATAACAAGTGCCCTCATAAGCATAAGGCTAAGGATGGTAAAGCACATGATGAATGTCATGATGAGGATAAAATTTCCTATAGGTATGATAAGATCAAGAAAATATTTATAAGGTTTGATGATAATAATAAGTTATTCAAAAACAAAAGAAGTTTCTACACTAAGGAAGATTACAGCTCATCTAATGAGAATGAATGAAGTGATTTTGAAAGTGACCATGAAGGTGATGTCTCTGATGTCAATGAAGTTATCTTCATTGATGAATAATAAATATTCTTAAATCAATAAAATTCCATATGGACTAAAGCTGTTGTTGGAGATTCAAATGAAGAAGGAGATGAGGTTGACTTTGAGGCTGAGTTAATGAATACTATAGAAGCAATGAAGATGGTAAAGAATAAGAATAGGGTGATGAGATATCTTATCAAACATTATGTAGATAAAATAAACTTGTTTAAAGATAGACTAAGAAAAAAAATCTAAATAACAAGATGAAATAGTCAAACAAGTGGAGAGTCAACTTGAAATTGTGACTCGGACCTAGAGGCCAAAGAAGATGAATGTGCAAGGTATGTGGCTAAAGTGAATTCCTTGAGAGCTAACTTAAAAAAACATCAAATAGGTTCAAGTCCTTTGTGAGGTTTTAAAAGAGTACCAATGACCTAGAAATCTTTTTAAGTATTCAAAAGACTACTGATGAGAAAATAGGCCTTGGTTTTAATGGAGACCAAAATAAGAACAATAATGTGATAAAAAAGGTCAATGATCAACCAAATAATGAGGGTGTTTATATAATGAAAGGTAATACTATCAAGAAACCTAATACCATAAGGTATGATAATCCTTTCAATGTCTATTGTTATTTATTTAACCAATTTGGTCAGAGATCAAAGCATTGTAGAAGGCCTTCCAAGAATGAATATGCATGGAACTATGAGGAGAGTCATCAGTCAAGAGGTATGGGTCATAGTGTATTTCCATCAAGAAGAATAATATGTTTCAATTTTCATAAGGTTGGTCATATTAAAAAAATATTGTTATCATGATTTTTCAAGACAAAATAAGTTGAGGCTCCTAGATTACAAGAAAGAAGACAACACAGTAAGTGGAAACCCAAGGTAGCTAAAGTTGATGATAAATCTACAAGTCCAAGTGGACTATTTGCCATGGTGGAGCTTAGTCAATATGTAAAGGAGTGCCAATAACTCTCCAAATCATCTCATATTGTGGATGAAGAATTCAAATCAAATAGATCAAGTTAGAATGGTTTTCAAATAGATATTTCATAAATTAAGTAAAAATAACTATTCAAACCTAAAAGGATCATGAAAAAATTTAAGTGTTGCAAGGACATAGAGATATAGGAATCTCATAAGTTTATGATGTTATAGTTCACTAGAGTAGAGGTGAATCCATTAGGTTTCATGGAGGTACTTGGATAGTAAGAAAGAATATTAAAGATGCTAGGACATAAGGGGAGTTTGATGGTCTTTGATAACCTTCAAATTCAAGGCTCAGACAAGAGTCTATTATAGGTGTGATCATAAGAGATAGGTCACAAAGAGTTTGCATGATGAATTGATCAAACTAAGTCATTATTTTGAAAATTTATTAAATTATCATGGAGATAAGGGAAGTCAAAATCATGCTCTAAGTATAGGTATATAATCTTGATCTGTGTTGATCTCATTTGAAAAGAAAAGGTGTATTGGTTCAAGGCCAAGGATCAAATAAGTTGCCAAGAACATGGCCCTTTGTCATTAATGTCAAAGGGGGAGAAAGTTCATGTTTTGTAGAAAGACAAAGTATCAGATAAGATTTAGCTTGAGGTAATAAGAATGATCTACTATATTAGAATGTTTTCCATCAATGAAAAGGGGGTAAATTGTTGAGGTATGATTTATGTTGTTTTTGAAGCACTATTGTTTTCATTGATGTTAAAGTCAAGATAAATTCCAGTTTTATAAAAATTAGAGTTGAAGTTATGCATGGTGAGATGATATGTGTCAAATAAGTCTCAATAAAACATAAACTTTGAAGGCAACCTCTTGTCTCTTTGATGAGAGATAATTTTAAGGCAACCTAGTGTTGATGCCTAAATATGTACCACAGATGCCTAAAATGTTTAAAAACACTTCTCATTTTAGATATCAAAAAATTTAGTGCATGAGTTGTACGTTGTGATAATCCTATTATATGTTGGCAGAATAAGTGACTATTTCACAATATTAATATTAATTAGTGGCTGGGAGCCACCATGACTAAACAATAGATCTATGTGAAATATATAGTAATTATGCAAAGAATAGTGAATTATGATCAAGAATTAAATTAAGAATTAATTTAGAATGGATATTTACAATGACAAGATGAATTAAGGTGATCCATGTCAAAAAAAGGCAAAAATAAGGGTAGGGAAAAAAGAAATATTGTTGATCTTCATTCTAAACATCATGACAAAGTTCATATTTCATCTAAGCATGCACTTAAAACCAACATGTGAAGTGAGACAACTTATTCCAAATCACATCACACATCAATCTAACTTTTAAGGAAGGTAGAAACAATGCAAATAAAAATTAGTTTCACTTTTAAGATTATACCCATGTAAGCAAATAACATTGGCCTAGATGTAAGAAAGGCAAAAGAAATGAAATAAAATTAAAGAGTTTCAGTCAACCTAGCATTGACACAAGTTAATATCTCTAAAATTAAAGGTGCACAACCAAAAATCTATAAGAACCATTCAAATCTAGAAATTAGAACAAGTAAAGGAGGGAGAAACCATGATAGTAAACACAGATAAATATTGGATAATCTTTATAGAATTCCTTGCTTGTATTGCTTACTCTAAGTTTAAAAAATAATTTTGGTTCTAAAACTCCCTCTCCTCTACAAAATAAAAATATTGCTTTTTATAGAAGGACAAGGTAACATACTAGTTAATCCTATTGATAATAAATATACAAAAGTAAAGACAGTTGTCCTTTTTACAAAGTTTTTAGAATACATTTGCCTTTTCAAAATGGACTGACATGCAGGCAAACATGTTAACAAACTAGCATATGCCTTTATAAAAAATATTATATTTTTGAATATTAAAAAAATTTCTAAAAAGAAGAAAATTTCTATCTGGTTGGTGGGCCCTGTGTTGATGAAGCCCCTTATTGTTAATGAAAAAATTTCATGGTTGTATCTGCATTGGGTGGCTATATATTTTTTTCTTCACTTCAACCTTTACATATATTGAAAAATAATTAAAGGATTAGTTTTCATTTAGTAATTTGCATTAATAAAAATCCTATAGGTTGAATAGCCTTGCTACCAAATTGTTAAGACCCTCCATTTAAAAACCAATGGCTCTATTTGGACAAGTGACTGAATATGGAAATACAAAAAAAAATAAAAATTGGAAGGCGAATTTTCATGCTCGTATCATTTTCTACACTATGTCACATGAGCTGAAACTTGGCAAAACTTCTCCGTACATGAGGGTTAACAAACTCATTTGACCATTTGTCTTGAAGTTGAATCCCCTAAGAGATATGACATATTCAATATGCTTACTAGGCTCTATTTAGATCCAGAAAACCAACCAAAATGCTTTGAAGGCTAACTTTGCATGCCCATAACTTTTGATGCACTATGTCGCATGAGCTAAAACTTAGTAAAAAAGGTTAATTGTATAAATTTGAACAAATCCATTTAATCATTTCATTTGAAGTTATAATGTGTGATAGATATGGCCTCTTAAACATGCCTACTAAGTTCTGTTTGAGTTCTCTGAAAAATGGCTATGGGAAAAATAGTGAAATGTGATCGAGAGGCCAATTTTGCATGCCCATAACTTTTACATCACTTATGTATCATAGCTCAAACTTTGTGAAAATAGTAATGACACAAATGTGAATAGACCCATTTGACCATTTCCCTTCAAATTGTAGTGCTTGTGAGATATGACCTCTTGAAAATGCCTACTAAGCTCTATTTGGGCTCTCATTTACGTCCAAACGACCATATTTAACATCGTGAAGACCATAAAATTTAATATCATGTGATTTATTTCATGGGACTAAATTTTAAATATGTACAACCATCATGTGATGTCTATGCAATCGTATTTGACATCGTGAAGACTATCAAATTTAAGCTCGTGTGATTTTTTCCATGGGCTTAAATTTGAATTCTAGGCAACCTTCATGTGACATCCGTGCCACCATATTTGATGTCATGAAGACCATAAAATTTAAGCTCATGTGATTTTTCCATGGGTTTAAATTTGACATTCATATGATCATCTTCTAATTTTTGGTCAACTTTGTAATTTTATATCTTGAAGCACAAAACTCACCAAGACACCAAATTTACAAGGAATGGACTTAATACAAAAAATAATAAACTCATTTGATTTGTTACTCTCAAGAGCTTTATAAATTCACCTATAAAATTTTGAAATGAGATAATTTTCATGATTTTTCATGACATCCATATACTTATCAGGAAAATAACCTAAAAATGCTTGGAAACCAACTTTGCACACTCGTAACTTTTGAGGCACTTATGTCACATACCTAGAACATTAAGAAAATGTTCCTTGTATGAGGGTTAACAAATCCATTTGACCATTTATCCTAAATTTGAATCTCATGAGAGACATGGCTTGTTGAATATGCTCACTAGGCTCTGTTTGCATCCTAAAAAATTGATTATGGGAAAAACTATGAAATGTGGCTTGGAGGCCAACTTTGCATGCCCATAAATGTTAAGTCATTTATGTCACATATCTAAAATTTTTAAAAAATGGTTCTTGTATAAATGTGAATAAACACATTTAAACATTTCATTTTAAGTTGTAGTGCATGAGAGATATGGCCTCACGAAAATGTCTAGTAGGTTTATTTTGCACTTGGAAAACACAGTAAAAAATGCCTTGGAGGGAAACTTTAGATCTCTATAAATTTTGACATGCTTCATCAAAAGAGATAAAAATTGGTATGTATGATCTAGGAATGAATATTAACAAATCCATTTGATAATTTATCTTGAAAGATTTACATGTGTAAAATATGACTCCAACAAACTGCCTATTCAAATTTTCTACCATTAAATCAGAATATCTAGATGGGTACGATGAAGAACTAACTGAATATCATGCATTTCCATAATTATTATAATCACTCTTGGTGGAACCCTATAGAGTCTCTATAAACTATTTATATCCTTTGTAAATTGATAAATGACACTTTAAATGAACTTACTTAACTTGACTTTCTACAGACCAAAGGCTAGTAAAAGACCAAAATTAGAAATAAATCATAAAATTTAGACATAGTTCATTCAAAAAAGGCCTCATCAAAATTATAACCTAAACATGAAGAATAAATTCTAAAAAATTAGATAAGGTCAGACCAAAACCATGAACTAATAAATCAATAAGACCATGGTGTAGATGAGCTTCAAAACAAAAAAAAGTGTAAACATGCTAGCGACACTCTGATCAAGTGAATTTTCAATTTTAAGTTAAAAATTTATATAATTTGACAAAAGGGTCTTCATTTTTCAAAAATTAAGGGTATGTTGACCTCAACAAATTGTAAGTTTTAGATGAAACATAGCAATATGTTAGAATTTAAATACTATGATTTAGAATAATAATTAAATTACTTATCCCATTTGATCAGGCACCATCATTAAGATTAGTTCATGATTATAAAAAAAATCACAAGTGAAAAATTAGGATCAAACATAACAAATCAATCATGTTATGTGTGTGTTTTGATTCCACTTACTGATTGTCAAATGATTTAGAGAACAACTTCTAGGTTCATGGTTTTAATCATTAACACTAACTTCAACATGTTTGAATATTCATTAAGAACCATACCTTAGCTCAAAAAATGCTTGGGCATTGCTTTGATGCTAACTATATGTCCCTAGCCTTGATAGATATGATTTTGACTCCACTCGCAGTGTTGCTCCACTGCTAACCAAGTGTCCATAGCCCCAGTGGAGATTACCACAATCACCTTTGCTTGAAAAGCCTTTGATTTTTCAATAATCTCTTATTTTGTATTTTTTAGATCATTTTTTTTGACCTTCCAACAAAATTTTAGAACTAGATTATCTAGGTTTAGGGATTTGGTCAAATGTTTGATTTTTAGTTAATCATCCTTGGCTGTAAACTGTCTCAGGCAACTAATATTTTTTAAGTGCAAGTAGGGTTGTGTTTTAATAGTTTAAAATTCATAATACATGTCAAATACTTCTTAAAACCAAGATTAGATGATAAAAAGGGTTAAATACTCAATAAATAATTAACTTATCCACCAGTTATTATTAGTTTTTCTAAACTACAACATCAAGCTCACATTCCAACAACTCATGATCAACCAATGTTGAAAAGTCATACCTTAATTTTTGAACTATGAAACTTTTGATCAACCTAAATAAAATTCAAGCTGAGTGTTGTCCAAAATAAATTATTTAAAATCAAGGAACAAGGCATAAAAGGCAAACAAATATGTTCAAGCATTATATACAAATAAGGGATAGCAAGGGGAAAAAAATAATGAAAGAACGGAAAAGAAACTAATCTAAGCTCTATACTAACTTCATAAAATACTTACCTCCAAGATCAAATGAAAAATTACTTAGTCTACTACAAAACCTTAAAATCTAAGTGTTTTTTATGTCATCTTCATGTCAATAGGGGCATTTTAACACCTAGGTCTTATAGATGGTGTGACTTGGGCTACTATATGCATGTTTAAGGACATGGATCCAAGATATGAGTCTAAAATCTAATCCTTTTCCTCCCAAATCCTTCTACTTTGTAGCAAGAGTTTTAGTCTTGCTTCATTCATAGATAGATATTGGTTGATATCATTTCTACTCAATAATGATAGCTCAACATGTATCTTCAAACTGATCTCTTCATTAGGTTATTTTTGAGGTGGAAGTGGACTACCAATCATTGTACAAAAAGCTTTCAATTCATTTTTAAAAGCTTCTTCATCCTGATCAATTGAATAATGTTCATCTAGAATCTCATTATGAGAAACATGTTGGTACTAACCTCTTGATAAAGTCACATGATGATTCTTGATTTGATTCATATGCTTCAACTTCATCTTTGGTGAAGAGAGGCATCTCTTCCATCTAATTAGGCTTCAGCTTGTCTTGGTTTGGTTCCTCCAAAATAATACCTCCTTCTAGAAAATCTAGCTCATTGGTGAAATCCTTAGATGAATTATTCATGTGCTATTTTATTCCATCATCTATCATCTCTATCTCGTTAAATTCATTCAAAAAATCATGGTATGATTATTTCTAATAATCATCTTCTTTAGGAGTATTCTCCATTTCAAAAATAAACCTATGTGGGTTTCTTCCCTAGATACCTTCTGAAGAAATATCATTTTGTATTTGATACATATCTATTTTTAGCAACTCTTCATTACATATTTAGGAATGCAAGTCATCCTAGATGTAACTTATTTAATTGACTCATCTTCATCTTCATCTCCATATTCAAATAAAAAATCAAAGGCTTGCATGAAACCTTGAGATGCTCTTACAAAGTCAAATTTCCATATAGTAAATTTTTTATTAGCCACAATTGTAGAGGTTTCAAAAGTATTACAATGATCATCTAAAACAATATCATGGAAACTTATTTGTATGTTTTTAAATGATGCATTATAATTGTCATCATGAGACTTGCTTGGAGGCCTATCAAACCTTTGAGAAGCATAGTTTTTGTTAGAGCATTCCATTGTATTTCTTACTTGTTTTTGCAATTGAAGAAAGTAAATGATCAATTTTTGGACCATTTCTAATATCAAGTTATTTGAATTTTTTGGTGTCTCAAGCTCACAAATTGGAGCATTATTATTGGATGTGGACACCATAGTTCTATGATTTTATGGATTAAATCTACTTGTATTTCTATTCAAGAACTCTAGGTGTTGGTTAGGAAATGCATTACTCAAGGGGGAATGGTTCTTAACTAGTGTTAAAGTAGGTATAATAGAAATGACATTCTAGATGGGCCAATTTGAATTGACACTAGTTATGGAATATGCCATCTAACCCTGAAATTGTATTTGGTCATTAATGATCATGGCTTTAGAGTAGGCTTGAATCAATGTATTTATGACCAGGAGAGATATTTTTAGGAATATAGAGGCCATGGGATCCACAACATCTTTATAAACTTTTAAGGCTAAAGCCTCATTGGGTTCATAAGAAGCTACAATTCTACTAAATATTTTTTGAAATCGAGTGTAAATTCTCTAATGGTTTCATTAACATCCATTTTAATTATGTTAAATTATTGATACTGTAGAGTAAAAAATACTCTACTTTTCATTCTGATTTGCAATTGCACACTGCAAAGTTTTGTCCCCACACACTTTGGTTCGAGACAGTGAAGTTTTGACTCAGAGTGTGGCTCAAATTTCTTTTTACCTCAATTTTGTCTAAGTGTCAAAATCAAGTGGAAACTGCCAAGTGTCATTGGCCAAGACACTTTCCATAATTTCAATAGGAAATGTGGAACGCACCATGTGTCCCATAGTAACTCAATGAAACGTGACAAGTGTCAACATCCACGTTTCATGTCAGCATCTGCATTTCAAATCTCTTTCAAGCAAAAGGTTTCAACAAGCTAAGTATCAAGCTCAAGTGGAAGATACCAGGTGGCATGAGCAAAAGGTTTCAATGTGCTTTTCTAAAAGCAACAGAAGATGCCATGTATCTCCAGCTGAAGAAAGTGCAAGCCACCACATGTCAGCCTCTGAATTATCTTCATTTTATTTCATTGACAAGTAAAGACTGTGGTGAGTCTCGAGTTTTTGTTCTAAGGCAAGTGGAAGCCACCAAGTGTCACCATCCATGTAAGTAAGAAATGAGGCTCGATTGTTTCTATAATATAGACAGGGCAATGTAGAGATGGACACATGTCACTTTCCATAGGTTTCTTAAAAAGTAGCTAAAGGCAATAGAGATCACCACGTGTCCTTTGTCAAGAATAAGAAGAAAGTACCACATGTCTTTGTTCCCTTTTTGAATTGCTTAGGTGAGAAGTGCTTTGGGTCCCATTTTATATAGAATTTGTTGGAGAAGAGGATGGTGACAGGTGTCAAGGACTAAACACTTCTAAGCAAAGGTACAATAAGAGTATAGGTAATGTGGAAAGTGTCGTGTGTCTTTGGTAAGGCTGTGAAATATGCCAAGTGTCATTTTTTAATGCCTCCTAAGTAATAAGAAGGTTTTCAATAAATTGGCCAAGTGTCCTCTTCTATTGGATAGAAGGGAGCATCCTGTGTATCTGTTTTAGCCAATGAACTACAAGAAGATGAAATGTTTCAGAATCTAGGAAATATCTTCTATTAGACACTTTCAGTTCAGTGAGAGTTTAGTTGAGCTATTAGCTTGGGAACGCATAGACAATATGGATGGAATCTGATGCTATAAAGAGGGATGTGGAGATTGCCAGATGGGGATCATCAGAAGATTGGAGAAATTTTTTTGTGAGAGACTATGGTCAAGAGTTTTAGACTTTTAGAGCTGTGATCAAGAATATCATTTGCCTTTGTTTTATTTTCTTTATTTGAAAAGTTTATGTAACTGTGCATGTTTCTATGACTTTTATGTGACTAGAGAATTAATAAGAAGACAGAGTTATGTGCCTTTGTTGATGTTTTCTGTGTCATTGAAAAAGTAGTCTAAGTTGTGAGCCTCTGTTTCTATTGTTTCTATCTTTTACATTAATCATGCCTTGTTCACTCTTTAATGTAATTTAATATTACATATAGTTTCACTATGCTTAGAATTAAGGGTTGAATTACATTTAGGCACATCACCATAGTTATATTTTATTTCTTTGCATTTGTGTTTCTGTTTAAATTCCTATCCCTTTCCTCCCAACACTTGAGATAAAGAAGAGACCAGCTTCTTAAAAATATGGAGGCCATTTCAAGTTGCAAGTCCCACATTCTTGAAACTTCCCATTGTTGGTGTTAGAAATAAAGTGTAAATTTTAACCGTCAAGAGTTTTTGGCACACCTGGTGGGACCAGTCTTGAAGTTTCTTTCAAGACCATATGAACTAGAGAGCTACAAGGAGTCAGAGCTGTGGACCAATAACCAGATCTCAATCTGCTATAAAATTATGTATTCTTTTACCACCTTTGGTAACTAGTCCAAGAAGAAGAGTCAATCAATTTATACCAATACCAAGAGTAAATATGAGAGCCCCTATACCCCCAAGGAATTATGCAAGTTGGAACATGGGTAGTCCTTTGATCCTCCTAATACCACTAGCCACTTGGGATCCTATCCCAATAAATTCCTTGAAATCTTTGCCCAAATTCAATGGGTAAGATTCTAAAACACCTAAGGAACATTTTCAAGATGTATCTGATGTTTGTGTTATTCATGTGATCACACAGCAGAATGTGGCTATAAGATTATTAGCAACTTCTTTTAAAGGGAAAGCTCTGGAATGGTATCGATCCTTGACTCTAAATACCATATCTACATGGGATCAACTTGGAGATCTTTTCTTTGAAAAATTTGAAGAAAAAGGTGATAAGTCTTCTCTGTTGTAATAATTGATTACTATTCAAAGAACACCATAAGAAGCAATGACTGACTTCAATTCCAGATTTCAAAAGACTTGGGAAAGAATCCCTACTATAGCTATACCATTACTAGGTATGGCCATATTATTTTATCTTAAAGCTTTGAATTTAGATATATCTATTATGATTCAGTCACTTGGAGGTTAGACTTTACCAGAGGCTTATGACTATGTAATTAGGGCTGAAAATAATTTAATAGATGCTGGAAAGTTACCCCCACAACCTCCCATGCCCATGTTTCCAAAAATTACCTTGCCATTACCTCAAGAAGCCCCTAAATCCATAGCGCACCTATGTCTATGTATCAATATCCTCAACCACCTGCTAAAGAACTTGTCCCTACTCAGTCATCTGAGATGGATGATATCAAGAATATCTTAAGGACATTTTTTAATGAGTTGATTAACATAAAGAGATAATATAATATTTACCCTAGACCTCAATATCAAGGCTACCAAGGAAATATATTTTCATCATAGCCAAACCAATACTAGGGTCCTCAAAGGCAAAATAACCCTCATCCAGCAAATCAATTAGTTGCAGTCCCTATAGCCTCAAAAACTTTTCCCCCCAATTCGAATAGGGAGATTATTCAAGGGAAAAATAATTATGCAGATAACACCAATGCCTGGTGTTTCCCTTGTAATAATTCTCATGCACCTAGAGATTGTCCCATGGGTAATCTGCAACAAAAGGTAGCAGAGCAAAGAATAGTGGAGGGACAATTTGCAAGTACTAGTGATAATTGAGCCTACCAATCTCTTAGTATGCAAAATTCAGTCCTAATGGCTCAGATGCAAGGGGTGTCTTTACAAAAAGAGGAATAAATAGCATTAGAACATGCTTTGTTGTCATGGTTTAAAGATGAAGAATCAATATTCTTGAATGAAGCCTCCACTTCTAAGAAACTAGTGGTGCAATCAGACTACTATACTAGATCAAAGAGAAGAATGGTGGAACAGCCTAAGGTTGTAAATAATCAAGTTATGGAGAGTCCTCCATTTCATGTTCAAAGAAATATAGTTGTTAGACAAGAAATGCCACAATCACTACCGAATCAAGTAGTTCCTAGACAAGTTCAAGAAAAAGCAAGGTATCCTTACTTTCCAAGAACCCAAACTCTGGGACCAATGAATGTGGTGGAACAGCTAAAGAAGACTCTAGCACAAGTATCAATATGGGACATACTAGCTATTCCTAAACAAAAGACATTGTTACAAGAGGCTCTACAAGGTCAAGCAATGCCTAAACCTAATGGCACCAAACAAGGACTTGTTGATAAAGAAAAGCTCAAAGACATAGTTCCTCTGAAGATAATAGCCTTTGTGAACAATGCAATAGAGGTGAATAAATCCAAACCAGAGCCTTTCTATTTGAATCTGATAGTTGGAAAGAAACTCTTGCATAATTCATTGATAGATTCAGGGGCTATTACTATAGTAATGCCAAAGGCAATAGTAGATGCTTTAAAGATAAAGTATGAGCCACTCACGAAAGGAGTGATGCAGCTAGATGGCAAATCAGTGCAAACAATAGGGAGAATTAGACAACCCCCATTGCAATTATATAATTGTCCCAATATAATTATTAATCAAGATATAGTAGTAATAGATATACCTCCTATTTTTGGTTTATGTTTATCAAGAGACTTTATAGCCAAGATAGGAGGATATATGTCTCTTGTTTGGTCTCACCTCATTCTAAGAACCAAATATGGTTCAAAGATGAAAATTATGTCTAAACCATTATCAAAGGATCATATCACCAATGAACCAACATCAAAATCAGAGGTAGATCATGCTATGTTAAATAAGGAAGAAAGTGTTTTTGTTGAAGAGTTAGGTGACTGAACTGAGCATGATCAAGAAGAAGAAGATAACTAGTTGTTAGTTATGATGCATAGTGACCCATATAGGAATTATGACTCTACTGGTCTGGGCACTTATGTCATTTTTGATGAGGACCATGAAATCCCTAATGTTTTAAGGGAAGAGACACTAACTACTCAAGAATCTGAAAAAGATTTAGAAATTTGGACCTAAATTTTGATGGGGCTAGAAGTAAAAATGGTGCTAGAGCAGGAATTTGTCTTACTACTCCAAATGGTGAAAAAAATTTAAGGGCTATCCGTTTCCAATTTGCGTGTACAAATAATGATGTTGAGTATGAATCTCTAGTACATGGGCTCTTGTTAGCCAAGAAAAAGGGAATAAAGAATCTAGTAGTAAAAGGAGATTTAGAACTAGTAGTAAAACAAATTAGAGAAAAGGCAATAGCCAAAAATGTAAGGATGAGGTCCTATAGACATAGGATTTGGGACTTAATAGAAGATTTTGAAGCCTTCAATATCGAGGTAGTCCCTAGGATTCAAAATTTTGAAGCTGATAGGATGGCCCAGATTGGCTCACAATTTGATCCAGCAACTAGCCTATTAATTAACAATGAGTCAGTAAAAGTAATAGTGACGCCAACTATTCCAGAAAATGATGAGAATTGGCAAGTATTTGAAAATGATTCTCAGGTACTTTCATTCTTACAATAATTAGATGAGTTTGCTGATCAATTTCAAACCAAAATTGAAGAGGCATATGGAGATCAAGTCATAAAATTAAAGACTAATAAGCTTCCCAAAGGTTTGATCACTTAGAGAATCTATTTGATCCAGAAGATGTAGGTTTGGAGAAGAAAAGATTCCAAGTAAACAAAGCAGACTATTCTGAAATAGAGGTGAGTGAATGGAAAAAATTAAAAGTTGGAAATTCTACAACTCAAGGAGAAAAGGAAAGATTAGTTGAATTTTGTAAAAAATATGATAAAGTCATAGCTTGGAGCTATGAAGATCTTCATGGATATAATAGAGATATCATTCATCATACAATATAACTGACTGAAGGATCAAAGCCAGTCAGAAAGAAGTAGAGGCCAATAAATCCAAGGATTGAATCTCTAATGGTAGATGAGTTGTAGAAACTTTTAGATTCCAAAATAATTTTTCTAATTAAGCACTCAACCTCGGTATCAAATCTAGTACCAATCAAAAAAAATAATGGTGACATAAGACTCTGTTAGACTTTAGAGACTTGAATAGAACATCTCTAAAAGATCACTATCCTTTGCCCTCCATGGAACAAATTCTACAAACTATGGCGGGATCAGAGAGATTTTCTTTGCTAGATGGTTTCTCTAGATACAATCAGATTTGGTTGGCTAATGAAGACTAATACAAAACTGCTTTTACTACCAAATGGGGAACATTTGCATATGCTAAGATGCCATTTGGCTTGTCAAATGTAGGAGCCACTTTACAAAGAGATATGGATGTAGCATTTGGGGAACTTATACATAAAATCATCTTGGTTTATCTTTATGATCTTACTATTTTTTCAAAAAAAATTGTTGATCATTTTGATCATTGAGAATCTGTTTTCAAGAAATGTCAGGAATTGGGAATATCACTAAATCCCAAGAAATGCATCTTTGTTGTACCTCAAGGCAAATTATTGGGACATATAGTATATAAAGAAGGAGTTTCCATAGATCCTGAAAGAGTTGCAGCTATAATGAACCTACCTCTTCCAGTAAATAAAAAGGTAGTTCAATCCTTTTTGGGGAAGGTTAATTTTGTCAGTAGGTTCATATCTAATTTTGTAGGTTTAGGAAGACTAGTGACTCTCTTATTAAAGAAAGACCTGATTTTCAAGTGAACTATATAAGGAAGGCAAGCCTATGAAGAGGTCAAGAAGGCTATTTCAATAGCCCTAGTACTTAGAAACCCATATTATTCTAAGCCTTTTGTAATGTATGTCTATGGAGGAGAGTTAAGTATTGTTGTTGTCTTAACACAAAAGGATGATAGACAGGAGGGAGAGCACCCAATAGCCTTTTTCTCAAGAATTCTCAGGGAGTATGAAACCAGATACAACTTTATAGAGAAACAAGCATATGCTATGGTATAAGCCCTCAAGAAATTCAGGCATATGGTATCAGGAAGCAAAATTTTGATACTTGTAGCTCACCCAAGTGTCAGAGAATACATCATGGAGGGAGAAATTACTAAGAAAAAATCTAACTAGATAACCAAGATCCTTGAATATGATGTATAGGTCAAACCCACTAAGTTAGTTAGAGGTAGGGGTTTATGCCAATATATGACTCAAGAGCTTGAAAAGATGATACCTGAAGAGACAAATTCTAGAGAAGAAAAGGAAATTGTATTAAAGATATAAGAGGTTGATCAGGAATCCTAGGTCATGAGCGGGATTCATTTTATGAAATATGGGATTTACCCAAGAAAACTCCCTCAAAATAAGAGAGATACTATAGGATACAATGATTTCATTTTGTTTTAATTGAACAGGTTCTTTTTAGAAGAAATTCTGATGGCAAATTGTTAAGATGTGTAGAAAAGGTTGAGGCTAATAAAATACTACATGAAATGTATCATGGAGTATCAGGTGGACATTTTTTTGCAAAGACCACAGCTATAAAGATAAGTGATGTAGGTTATTTATGGCCTACTTTATTTATAGATTGTTATCAGCTAGTTAAAAAATGTCAATCTTGTCAATATTATGTGGGGATGAGAAGGAATGCAACAATGCCCCTTAGTCTTATAATTATGGATGAACCTTTTGCTCAATGGGGTCTTGAATTCATTGGTATGATAAATCCAGTGTCTAGTATGGGTCACAAATGGATCTTAACTGCCACAGATTATTTCACTAGATGGACTAAGGTAGTGCCACTCAAAGAAGCAACAGAAAATGTGATCCTAGATTTTCTAGGGAGTATCACTACTCACTTTGGTGCTCCTCGCACTATAATTTTAGATAATGCTAAAGTATTTTTAGGGTCTAAAGTATCTAAATTTGCATTAAAGCATGGAATATATCTAAAAACTTTCTCTAATTATTACCCTCAGGGTAATGGTTTGGTAGAATCAACTAACAAGAACCTGATTAGACTCATCAAAAGAATAGGGGCTGATCATCACAAAGAATGGCATAAAAGTGCTTAATTTAGCACTATGGGTTGATAGAATCATGCCTAAATAGGTGATCAAAATGTCCCCATATGAATTGGTATATGGGAAATCTGTTGTAATGCCCCTAAGCTTGGAGATTCCTACTCTCCAGCTGATTAAACAAATTGAAATTGAAGAAAATAGCCCCATGCAGGTTAGACTTGCAAAACTTTTAGAAGTTCAAGAAAAGAGGGATGAAACCCATGATTCATTGGTAAAGCATTAGAAAATAATTAAGGACTGCTTTGATAAAAGGACTTCAAATATTCATTTTGAAGTAGGCTCAATTGTTTTGAAATGGGATGCAAAACCCGCCAAGCCAAGTCAACATACTAAATTTGAAGCATTATGGACTGGCCCATATAAAATTCATGCATGTAAACAAAAGAATTCATTCAAGCTGAAAATAATAGAAGGTGAACCTGAAGAGATTCATATGAATGGAATCTATTTGAAACATTTTTAGTTAGGTTGTGTCCTTGATGCATTATAGTTAGATAGTTTCCATTTCTTAGTTGCTTTATTTTCCCCATTTGCTTTCCCGCTTTCTTTTAAATAAGTGTTCTTTGAACACATAGCCATAGCTCAATTTTTTTTCAAAATTTTTAATACATTGAATATCTCCCAAATCTTTAGAAATCCCCAAGGTACATTGTACTGCCACTTGCATAACGTGTCTATCTCGTTGTCCCATAAAGATTGAGTAAGATTTGCTAATGGTTATCCGAGTTTAATGCCATTTTGAGACTTGATAGGTCAATAAATACTTCATAGAAAGAGTTAAAGCTTACAAGTATTTCAAACATTCTTGTATCTACTAGAAAATTCTTTCTACTTGCATTTTTAGTTCCTAGTAAACTTGCTTCAGTGAAAGTGCTTTCTGTTTTACAAAAGTTCATACTGGTTATCATAGAATAGATATAGATATGGAGGGAGCACAATCTTCACAACAAAGAGATAGGATCTATGAATCCCTTGATAAGTTTCTTATGAGCAAGTCATATGCTTTAGCCCCCGTGTAACCATTGAAGGCCTCTCCATGAACCAGAGTCCCTGAAGTTGGTCAAGCAAGTGACCCAACAAAGATAAAAGATTATGCAGATAGAGTCATGGACCCAATTCTTTAAAAAACTAGTAGCAAAACTCTCAGAGAAGGGGTACATCAAAGGTGTCTTCAGAGGGCCAAGGTGGGGCAATATGAGACATTTGCAATAAGGATATGGACTTCACAATTGGCACAATTCATTGTCCCAAGTGTGCATCCATGCCTTGACTTGGTCAAACTATGTGCAGACTTGTTCCATGCACCCTCAAACACCATGCAATAGGGTCCATTCATGGTGCAAATCACACTACATGCTATCAGAGACATGTTAGCCCTGTATCATGATAAGACAACTGTGTTTCCCACTGTTGCTAAAATGCAAAGAATGTGGACAAACATCAATACTCAGTTGAGGTTCTTAAGATCTGAATTGCAAATGGGTGATGATGATACTACTATGCTGACACTACCTACATCAAGAGCCCAATTCACACAAGCTAGCCAAGATTCATTGTCTATGATAGCTTTCATCTTCAAAATGAAAGATGATATGGCAGTCTATGGAGAATAAATGGCTATCCTCTTCATGCTGAAATTGTCAACAAAACACAGGAGTATCAGCTTGATTTTTCTGAACAAATTGCATACTCAATGGTGGAACAATTGGCCCAGTTCAAATCAAAAGGGGTTTTTAGGTACTCTTCTTATTTGTTTCACCTCATGCTATATCAGAACTCTAACATCTTTTCCCAACATATGCATCTTGATATGTATGACCCAAGTTTTGATTTACAAAGGACCACTCTTGTGTCTGCATGGACACATATTTTGTCAAAAACTAGCGATTCATACGAATTTTGGGAACTATTTATTACTCTTACTTTTTGTCACTTGAGCCAGGTACCAGTTATAAATAGACTATTTCCAAGTGTTTAAAACCTTCTAGCCCATTTCCCAATCCCTTGTGATTTATTTTTTAGATCCCACCATACAATTATTAGAGTCCATGGTTTTTGTGGGGAACCAATGTTTCTACCTAGGATTTTGACTCTTAGGTTAAAATTCTTAGAGGTCACCAGGTAGATGTCTATAGTAGATAATTAATATGGCTCTGGGAAGAGGAAGAGGAAAATGTATGACCTCCCATGGATGACAAATAGCATGGTACTAGAGGCTAGAGATGTCAAAATTGTGTTGCTTAGAAAGCTAGCCTTCCTGAGTTTCCTTTTAATCGAAGACAAATGGGTATATGGCCCAAATAATTTCATAGCTACATGGATTAGGACTAATAGGGTTTCTACTAGAATTTCACATGAGGGCTGCCCCTTTTGGGAAAGTAGGAAAAATCCTAGGGAAGATACTCTTGGATTTTATGTTGAATTAACAGATTTACCCCTTCAACAAAATAGACCCTAGGAAACATTCTATGTTAAGTAGAGGGATTTTGACCCTAAATTTAGAATGACTTCTAGCTTAAAAAGGGCACTAAAGAATAAAGATCAGGATGCTGAAAAAATAGAAGCCTATTAGAAATATAGGCAAGAAATTTGTCAAATAACTCATTCTTTTGGGAACGTGGACTCAGATGAGAGATGGGAAGAACTCTAGGATGAGTGCCATCTATCCCCTGTATCTAGCTCTATCACAATCAATTTGCTTACATAGGGTGTAGAGCCAGAATCCAGAGCAGGATATAGCTAAGAATCATAGGCCCCAAGGCAAACTGCAACTGCAGTCGCTGTAACAGTTTGGCCCCAATCTCTTAGCATCATGGAAAAACAAAAGAGTGTGGTGCTTTCACCACCAAAAGCTTCCCCATCAGCAATAGTTATTGAGTTTCTCAGTTCCCCACAAGAACCACTGACAATAGTGGTAAATATTGAAGAGAGGGGAGCACAACCAGAAAAAGAAACACCAAAGAAGTGAAAGAGGGTGTAGTTTTAGTTTGATTTAAAGGAGGCAGACCCCCCACAATGCCAATTATAGAGTATTGTAATTTCTCCTTAGGTAAGTATTATTCCTCCTTCTCCTTCTTAATCTCTTTCTTCTCTTGTAGGCATGATGATTCTGTCTGGCCAGATGACATCCCCTACCACCTCCACCATGCCCATTTCTCACTTTGCTCCATCTATCCCTACTCAAGCTTTAACATTGCCTCACTTTTCTCCCTTTGTTCCCAAGAAACTACCCCTTCAAATTTCCCATAGCCAAAAATTGGCTATTCCATATGGTTTGCCACAAGGACATCCTTTTGTGGGTGGGCACATTGCCTCCCCTTTTACCTTCCAAACTCAAGTAGACACTGCTAGGAAGGTGAGGGAAGCCTGAAGAGAGAAGAAGAGGATCAAGGAAAATAAGGCCTTAGCTACACCACATTTGTGGTCACAATTTGACCCAATTTAGCAGCAATTGACGGTGACTCATTTGTCACCAAATGTAATCAAGCCAAGTGAGCAGATGTAGCCAAAAGATTACATAATGAATGTAGTGGCCATAGACATGTCCCTGTTTAGACCACAAGACAAAATCGAGCTATTAACTGAATCTATTGCTATAGTTTTTGAAGACTACTTGAAAACATCAAGGAAGCTATAGAAGATGGAGGCTAATCTAGCCAAAGAGAAGGCAAATTGTAGCAGTTTGACCACAAAAATCATTAGAAAATATAATGAAATAGAGAGTCTAAATAAATAGTTACAAGATACTATTTCTCTTCAGACTCATTGGGTGATCTAGGCCTAGAATTATTCCTTAAAAGTAGGGCTAATGTAGGTAAATGATGTAGTGATGACCCTAAGGTGAGAAAAAGCAACATTATAAGCCCAATTTCAAGCTGAGTAACAAAGAGCAGAACAATTGACACTGGAGCTGGCCAATAGGCCAGAGAATGTAGGAGTGTTAAATATGGTGAAGGAGCTTTATAAATCAATGTGGAAAAGAATCTCTTCAGAGATTATTTAGCTTAGGCCTTCTCTCACCTTCCTACTAAATGCACAAAAATTGTGCGAAAAGGTGGAGAATTCAGTTGAAGACACTCTAGCTACCGTTTCTAAGAGAGTTTTGGATTCTAAAATGCTACTACAAAAGCTTTATGATGTAATAGATGGAACATTGTTAGTAGTAGGAATCGATAATAGAATGGTCACTACTAAGCAAGTGAATGAGGTTCTCAGTTGCAATTCTACAGCCATCAATTGTAGAGAGCTTCTCGATGTAATGAAAGAAGGAATCAGTGAAATGAAATAGCACATTGAAGACCTAGTACAATTAGGTCTTCCTTCTCCATTTCCAGATAATAACACTATGCTAATGATTGATGAAATTAAACCTTTGTTGTTGGCCAAACAGAATGATCAGACAATTTTTCAAGATTTAAGGGATGATTCATCAGTCCCTGAAGTAGAAATTATTTTGATTCCTATTTCCCATCTTGAATTCAAATTGAAGGCTAAAATTCAGATTTTGTAGAATTTTTCACACGATGATATTATTAACCTTGATTTAGCCTTCAATGAATTTTAGAATAAGCAGGGGTTATCTGATGATGAGTGGTTTGCCTATCAAACAACATTACTGAAGCTATAATTTTTTGACATTTTGATCAAGTGAGAGTTGTGGTTTCTTTTTGAGTAGGCTCAAAAGTCCTTGGGGTCTCCAATAAATGTAGAGTAAAAAATAATCTACACTTCATTTTGATTTGTAGTTGCACACTGCAAAGTTTTGTCCTTGCACACTTTGGTTTGAGACAATGAAGTTTTGACTCAGAGTGCAGGGTCGAATTTATTTTTGTCTCAATTTTGTCTAAGTGTCAAAATCAAGTAGAAACTGCCAAGTGTCATCAGCCAAGACACTTTCCATAATTTCAATAGGTAATGTGGAACATGCCATAAGGCCCATAGTAACTTAGTGGAACGCGACAAGTGTCAGCATCCACGTTTTATATCGGCATCTATGTTTCAAATCTCTTTCGAGTGGAAGGTTTCAATAAGCTAAGTACCATGATCAAGTGAAAGATGCCAAGTGGCATGAGTAAAAGGTTTCAATGTGATTTTATAAAAGCAACAAAAGATGCCACGTATCCCCAACTAAAGAAAATGGAAGCCACCACGTGTCAACCTCTGAATTATCTTCATTTTGTTTCATTGACAAGTAAAGACTATGGTGGGTCCCTAGTTTTTGTTCTAAGGCAAGCATAAGCCACCAAGTGTCACCATCTGTGTAAGTATGAAATGAGGCATGATTGTTTCTATAATATAGACAGGGCAATGTGGAGACGGACATGTGTCACTTTCCACAGGTTTCTCAAAAAGTAGGTAAAGGTAGTGGAGATCACTATGTGTCATTTGTCAAGAATAAGTGGAAAGTGCCACATGTCCCTATTCCCTTTTTGAATTTCTCAGGTGAGAAGTGCTTTGGGTCCCATTTTCTATAGAAGTTGTTGGAGAAGTGGACGGTGATAGGTGTCAAGGACCGAACACTTCTAAGCAAAGGTACAATAAGAGTATAGGTAATGTAGAAAGTGTCGTGTGTCTTTGGTAAGGCTATGGAACATGCCAAGCATCATTTTTTGATGCATCCTAAGTAATAAAAAGGTTTTCAATAAATTGGCCAAGTGTCCTCTTCCATTGGATAGAAGGGAGTGTCCTGTGTATCTGTTTCAGCTAATGAACTATAGGAAGACAAAATGTTTTAGAATCTAGAAAATATCTTCTATTAGACACTTTCATTTTAGTGAGATTATAGTTAGGCTGTTAGATTGGGAACATGTAGACAATATGGAAGGAATCTGATGCTATAAAGAGGGGTGTAGGGATCGCTAGAAGGAGATCATTAGAAGATTGGAGAAATTTTTCTGTGAGAGACTATTGTCAAGAGTTTTAGACTTTTAGAGCTGTGATCAGGAATATCATTTGCCTTTGTTATATTTTCTTTAGTTGAAAAGTTTATGTAACTGTGCATGTTTCTGTGCCTTTTATGTGACTAGAGAATTAATAAGAAGATAGATTTCTATGCCTTTGTTGATGTTTTTAGTGTCATTGCAAAAGTAGTCTAAGATGTGAGCCTTTGTTTCTATTGTTTCTATCTTTTACATTGAGCATGCCTTGTTCACTCTTTAATGTAATTTAATCTTACATATAGTTTCACTATGCTTAGAATTAAGGGTCAAATTACATTCAGGTGCATCGCCATAGTTAGATTTTCTTTCTTTGCATTTGTGTTTCTGTTTAAATTCCTAACCCTTTCCTCCCAACACTTGATATAAAGAAGAGACCAGCTTCTTAAAAATCTAGAGGTCGTTTCAAGTTGCAAGTCCCACATTATTGAAACTTCCCATTATTGGTGTTAGAAATAAAGCACAAATTTTAACCATCAATAGTTTCATTCTAATTTGTAGTTACGCATTGCAAAGTTTTTTCCCCGCACACTTTGGTTCAAGATAGTGAAGTTTTGACTCAGAGCATGGGCTCAAATTTCTTTTTTCCTCAATTTTATCTAAGTGTCAAAATCGAGCAAAAACTACCAAGTGTCATCAGCCGAGACACTTTCCATAATTTCAATAGGTAATGTGGAACGCGCCATGTGTCCCATAGTAACTCATTAGAACGTGACAAGTTTTAGCATCCACATTTCAAATCTCTTTCAAGCGGAATGTTTCAACAAGCTAAGTATCAGGATCAAGCAGAAGATTCTAGGTGGCATGAGTGGAAGGTTTCAATGTGCTTTTCTAAAAGCAATGTAAGATGCCACATATCCCCAGTTAAAGAAAATGGAAGCCACCATGTGTCAACCTCTGAATTATCTTCATTTTGTTTCATTGACAAGTAAAGACTATGGTGGATCTCAGGTTTTTGTTCTGAGGCAAGTGAAAGCTGCCAAGTGTCATCATCTGTGTAAGTATGAAATGAGGCCTGATTGTTTCTATAATATAGATAGGGCAATGCGGAGACAGACACATGTCACTTTCCACATGTTTCTAAAAAAATAGCTATGGAGATCACCACGTGTCCTTTGTCAAGAATAAGCAGAAAGCACCACATGTCCCTGTTCCCTTTTTGAATTTCTTGGGTGAGAAGTGCTTTGGGTCCCATTTTATATAAAATTTGTTGGAGAATCAGACGGTGACAGGTGTTAAGGACCAAACACTTCTAAACAAAGGTACAATAAGAGTATAGGTAATGTGGAAAGTGCCATGTGTCTTTGGTAAGGCTATGGAACATGCCAAGTGTCATTTTCTGATGCCTCCTAAGTAATAAGAAGGTTTTCAAGAAATTGGCCAAGTGTCCTCTTCTATTGGATAGAAGGGAGCATCCTATGTATCTATTTCAGCCAATGAACTATAGGAAGATGGAATGTTTTAGAATCTAGGAAATATCTTCTATTAGACACTTTCAGTTCAGTGAGAGTTTAGTTGGGCTGTTAAATTGGGAAGGTGTAGACAATCTAGAGGGAATTCGATGTTATAAAGAGGGGTGTGTAGATTGCCAAATGGGGATCATCAGAAGATTGGAGAAATTTTTATGCGAGAGACTATTATCAAGAGTTTTAGACTTTTAAAGCTATGATCAGGAATATCATTTGCCTTTGTTCTATTTTCTTTAGTTGAAAAGTTTATGTAACTGTGCACGTTTTCCTGCCTTTTATGTGACTGGAGAATTAATGAGAAGATAGAGTTATGTGCCTTTATTGATTTTTTTTGTGTCATTGCAAAAGTAGTATAATCTTTGAGCCTCTATTTCTATTATTTCTATCCTTTACATTAATCATGCCTTGTTCGCTCTTTAATGTAATTGAATCTTACATATAGTTTCAATATGCTTAGAATTAAGGGTTGAATTACATTTAGGTGCATCACCATAGTTAGATTGTCTTTCTTTGCATTTGTGTTTCTATTTAAATTCTTATCCCTTTCCTCCCAACACTCAAGATAAAGAAGAGACCGGCTTCTTAAAAATCTGGAGGTCATTTCAAGTTGCAAGTCCCATATTCTTGAAACTTCCCATTGTTGGTGTTAGAAACAAAACACAAATTTTAACCATCAACTATTTCATTCTGATTTGTAGTTGCACACTGCAAAGTTTTGTCCCCACACACTTTGGTTCAAGATAGTGAAGTTTTGACTTAGAGCGCGGGCTCAAATTTCATTTTGCCTCAATTTTGTCTAAGTGTCAAAATCGAGCAAAAATTACCAAGTGTCATTGGCCGAGACACTTTCCATAATTTCAATAGGTAATGCATAATGTGCCATGTGTCAAATAATAACTCAGTGGAATGTGATAAGTGTCGGCATCCACATTTCAAATCTCTTTCGAGCAGAAGGTTTCAACAAACTAAGTATCAAGATCAAGGGGAAGATGCTAGGTGGCACGAGTAGAAGGTTTCAATTTGATTTTCTAAAAGTAACGGAAGACACCATGTATCCCCAACTAAAGAAAGTGGAAGCCACCATGTGTCAACCTCTAAATTATCTTCATTTTGTTTCATTGACAAGTAAAGACTGTTGTGGGTCCCATGTTTCTATTTTGAGGCAAGTAGAAGCCACCAAGTGTCGTCATCCATGTAAGTATGAAATGAGGCCCGACTATTTCTATAATATAGATAGGGCAATGAAGAAATAGACACGTGTCACTTTCCACAGGTTTCTCAAAAAGTAGCTAAAGGCAATGGAGATCACCACATGTCCTTTGTTAAGAATAATCAAAAAGTGACACATGTCCCTATTCCCTTTTTGAATTGATTAGGCGAGAAGTGATTTGGGTCCCATTTTCTATAGAAGTTATTGGAGAAGCAAACGGTGACATGTGTCAAGGACCGAACACTTCTAAGCAAAGGTACAGTAAGAGTATAGGTAATGCGTAAAGTGCCGTGTGTCTTCGATAAGGCTACAGAACATGCCAAGTGTCATTTTCTGATGGCTCCTAAGTAATAAGAAGGTTTTCAAGAAATTGGCCAAGTTTCCTCTTCTGTTGGATAGAACGGAGCATCCTGTGTATCTATATTAGCCAATGAACTATAGGAAGACGGAATGTTTTAGAATTTAGGAAATATCTTCTATTAGACACTTTCAGTTCAGTGAGAGTTTAGTTGGTCTATTAGATTGGGAACATGCAGACAATCTAGAGGGAATCTGATGCTATAAAGAGGGGCGTGGAGATCGCCAGATGGGGATCATCAGACGATTGGAGAAATTTTCTTATGAGAGACTATTGTCAAGAGTTTGAGTTTTAGAGCTATGATCAGGAATATCATTTGCCTTTGTTTTATTTTCTTTATTTGAAAAGTTTATGTAACTATGCATGTTTCTGTGCCTTTTATGTGACTAGAGAATTAATAAGAAGATAGAGTTATGTGCCTTTGTTGATGTTTTCTATGTCATTACAAAAGTAGTCTAAGCTATGAGCCTCTATTTCTATTGTTTCTATCTTTTACATTGATCATGCCTTGTTCGCTCTTTAATGTAATTGAATCTTACATATAGTTTCACTGTGCTTAGAATTAAGGGTCAAATTACATTCAGGCGCATCGCCATAGTTAGATTTTCTTTCTTTGCATTTGTGTTTCTGTTTAAATTCCTATCCCTTTCCTCCCACACTCGAGATAAAGAAGAGACCAACTTCTTAAAAATTTAGAGGTCGTTTCAAGTTGTAAGTCCCACATTCTTGAAACTTCCCATTGTTGGTGTTAGAAATAAAGTGCAAATTTTAACCATCAATAGATACAAAATACATGGACTAATAATTTTGTCAAATTGATCAATGAAAGCATTATCAAAGTCATTCCATATAGTAATGTAATCCTCTAAAAGGTTAAAAAACCATTCGTAAGCAACATTTTGAAAAGTAAACATAAATAACCTACATACCACATCTTCATGAATCATATTAAGTAATAGCAGACAAGCTTTGAAACTTTTAACATGATCTTTAGTAGAGACAACATTATCAAGACTAAAAGAAGGAAAATATCTTTTAGGATTTTAGAGAATATCATGTACTATACGTAGCATGTTGATTAAATAATGTCTTAGCCAAGCCATACCTTGAACACATGAGTACCTTGAACTGGAGAAGAATTTGATACTTTGAGAATTTTGCTCACCTAAGCCTTAATTTGGGTAATTACATCTTGTGACTTTGAATCCTATTTGAAATAAAATGTGTCAAATCAATCTTTACAAAGAATAAGAATTAAACCTACACATTAAACTAATTTTTCAAAGATATATATAAAGAATAATAAAGAGCACCAAATTTTAACTAATATAGTTAAAATATGCATCTAATTACGTAAATATGGTTAATATTTACAATCCTAAGCTCAAATGAACCCAAATATTTGAAAGATATACCAATATTTGATCAAAACAAGCTATTTTAACCTCAAATACTATGAATTCATAGATCTAAAGCTATTTTTACCATAGATAAGCATATGTATTCAAAGAATGTCAATATTTGTCTAAATAAGCCCAAAGCCCGATATAAAACCATGAAAATCACCAACCTTTACATAATTATGCTAAGAAAAACACAAATATGCAAAAAAAATAAAGTGATTTTTTATCAAAATACAATAAAACTAGTAAAGATCCTACAAATTCACAAAGATTTGTTGAAACCCTCCTAGTGCCAACAAATCTCCTCCTGTTGATGCCTAAATATTACCACAAGTGATTAGAGTGTTTAAAAACACTTCTTATTTTTGAATTCAAAAAATTTAGTGCATGAATTATAGGTTGTGATAATCATGTTATGTGTTGATAGAGTAGAGATAGAATAAGTGACTGTTTCATAATATTTATATTAGTTGGTGGTTGGGAGCCACCATAACTAAACAATAGATCTATGAAAAGTATGTAGTAATTATGCAAAGAACAATGAATTATGATCAAGAATTAAATTAATAATTAATTTAGAATGTATATTTACAATGACAAATTGAATTAATGTGATTCA
Source organism: Torreya grandis (assembly GCA_037957365.1). Classification (NCBI taxonomy): domain Eukaryota; kingdom Viridiplantae; phylum Streptophyta; class Pinopsida; order Cupressales; family Taxaceae; genus Torreya; species Torreya grandis. The sequence goes on along the minus strand of JARHVA010003770.1, from coordinate 575,022 downwards.
AGTCAAGAAAAGATCAAAAAGAAGGGTAGGATAGAAATAAATATTGTTGATCTTCATTCTAAACATCATGATAAAGTTTAGATTTCATCCAATCATGCACTTAAAACCAATAAGTGAAGTGAGATAGTTTAGCCCAAATAACATCACACATTAGGCAAACTTGTAAGGAAGGTAGAAATAATGAAATTAAAAATTATTTTCACTTTAAAGATTATACCCCTGCAAGCAAATAGGATTGGCCTAGATGCAAGATTAAAGAAAATGAAGTAAAACTAAATAATTTCAGTCAAGCTAGCATTGATACAAGTTAACAGCTCTACAATTAAATATGTACACCAAGAATCCATAAGAACCATTCAAATCTAGAAATCAAAACAAAAAAATGAGAGACAAACAATGATAGCAAATACACAAACAAATATTGGACAATCATTACAGAATTCCTTGCTTGTATTGCTTACTCCAAGTTTAAAAAACAATTTTGGCTCTAAAACTCCCCCTCTTCTATGAAATGAAAATATTGCCTTTTATAGAAGGACAAGGTAGCATATCGGTTAATCTTGTTGACAACAAATGTAAAAAAGTAAAGACAACTATCCTTTTTACAAAGTTTCTAAAATACATTTACCTTTTCAAAATGGACTAACCCACAGGAAAACATGCTAACAAACTAGCATGTACGTTTACATAAAATATTATATTTTTGAATATTACAAAATTTGATTAAAATGTAGAATATTTCTAGCTAGCTGGTGAGTCCGGTGTTAATGAAGCCCCTTGCTTCTACTAAAAAAAATTCATGGTTGTATTTTCATTGGGTGGCTATACATTTTTATTTTTACTTCAACCTAGACATATATTAAATACCAATTAAAAGATTGGTTTCTATTTAGTAATTTACATTAATAAAAATCCTATACGCTACATAGCCTTGCCACTAAACTGTTGGGACCCTCCATTTAAAAACTAATGGCTCTATTTGGACAAGTGACTGAGTATGGAAAAATAGTAGAAAATACTTTAGAGGGCAACTTTCCATGCTCGTATCTTTTTCTACACTATGTCGCATGAACTAAAACTTGGCAAAATGGTTCCTTACATGAGGGTTAATAAATACATTTGACCATTTATCTTAAATTTGAAGCTCCTGAGAGATATGACCTATTCAATATGCCCCCTAGGCTTTGTTTTGATCTAGAAAACTAGCCAAAATGCTTTCAAGGCTAACTTTTCATACCCATAATTTTTAATGTGTTATGTTGCGTGAGTTGAAACTTAGCAAAAATATTCCTTGTATAAATTTGAACAAAATCATTTTATAATTTCATCTGAAGTTGTGGTTGATGAGAGATATGACCTCTTGAAAATGCCTACTAAGTTCTGTTTGAGTTTTCTAAAAAATGACTGGGAAAAATAGCAAAATGTGGCCTAGAGGCCAAATTTGTATTCCCATAAATTTTGCATTGCTTATATTTTATAGCTAAAAATTTGTGTAAATGGTCATGACATAAAGATAAAAAAAACTTATTTGACCATTTTTATTGAAACTACAACATTTTTGAGATATGACCTCTTGAAAATACCTCCTAAGCTTTGTTTGGGCTCTTATTTGACATCCGCACAACTGTACTTGAAATCATGAAGACCATAAAATTTAAGCTCATACAATTTACTTCATGGGTTTAAATTTGAACTCTATTCAACCATCATGTGATGTCCACGTGACTGTATCTGATGTCATGAAGATCATCAAATTTAAGTTCATGTGATTTTTTATGGGCTTAAATTTGACATATGTGCAACTATCATGTGACGTATATGTGACCGTATTTGACATCATGAAGATCATAAAATTTAATATCATATGATTTTTTCCATGGGCTTCAATTTGAAATTCATGTGATCATTTTCTATTTTTTGGCCAACTTTATAATTTTATATCTTGAAGCATAAAACTCACCAAAGCACCAAATTTGTAGGGAATGGACTTAATAACAAAAGGAACAAAATTATTTGATCTGATACTCTTAGGAGACTTATAAATTCACCTGTAAAATGTTTAGATGAGCCATTTTTTAAATTTTACATGATGCCCCTATACTTGTCAAGAAAACAACCTAAAACTGTTTGGGAACCAACTTTGCACACTCATAACTTTTGAGGCACTTATGTCTCATAGCTCAAACTTTACAAAAATATTCCTTGTATGAGAGTTAAAAAACCTATTTAAATATTTATCTTGAAGTTGAATCTCATGAGACATATGGATTTTTTAATATGCTCACTAGGCTCTATTTGCATCTTGAAAAATTGGCTATGGGAAAAACTGTAAAATGTGGTTTAGAGGTCAACTTTTCATGTCCATAACTTTTGAGTCGCTTATGTTGCATAGATAAAACTTTGTAAAAATAGTTATTGTATAAATATGAACAAACTTATTTGACCATTTTATCTAAAGTTTTAATTCATGAGAGATATGGCCTCATGCAAATACCTACTAGGCTCATTTTGCACCCAGAAAACATAGCCAAAAACACCTTAGAGGGCAACTTTGGATCACTATAAATTTTTACACGCTTCATCATAAGAGATAAAAATTGGTACGTGTGATCTAGACATTAATATGAATAAACCCATTTGATAATTTATATTGAAACATCCAAACATGTAAAATATGACCCCAACAAACTGCCCATTCAAGTTTTTTTATCATCAAATCAAAATGTCTAGATGGGCTCAATGAAGAACCAGCTGAATACCATGCATTTTATTAATTACTCCAATAATTATTAGAACCTAAAAGGGTCTATAAAACCTATCTATGGTCTTTGTATAATGTTGAGGTGAATAGTATAAAACTTTTGTGATGAAGGCTGATATTTTATGAGTAGGATATGATGCCATATGACATGTGGATGAGTATTTTAAATCATTTCAAGAGGTTTTAAGCTATATTCATGTTCTAAGTATGACTACTAGTATAAGGTTTAGTGTACAAAGTAACCTAATATGGCATAATGAAGGGTCAAGATTATTTATAAAGGTTATAAATATATTAAGAGAATTTACAAAGGTGTGATAGGTTGTTTTAATTATATTTTAAAAAAACAGATAATTTTTTGAAGAATAAAGCATGAAAATTGGTGATAAGGTCCTCTGTGTCCATAAAATAGGGTGTTGCAGACCTGAGAAGGAATTTATTATGCTCATTGGCATGTGCAACCTTTGAATGAGATCCTAATAACATCATGAAAGTTGGATAATGTCCCTATATTTATTTTCTTAGAATTTTTTTAGAGTTGAGTGGCAATCTTTTATGAATGATTGATAAGAAGGGAAACCAGTTAAAACCCTCCTAAACCCCTCATAATCTCCTGATAGGAAAGATCTTGATGGGTATGGCTCAAAATGATTTTTTTTGACCTATTTTAATGTTTGGAATATGTAAGAGACTCTTCCAATTTTCTCTAAGTGGTTTTAGTTTGTCTTGACAGTGGGTAAAATATTTAGAAAACCCCTTGTTTCTAAGAATTTTGATGCAGTAGGAAGGGTTGACCAGGTCAAAGCATGTAAATAGATGGAGGATGATGTGTAAGACTTTTATTTTATGCCCATGAAATTTTATGAGTATGTTTAAAACCTAAATTCTTCTAAACTAATCATGGAAGATGACATATCGCTAAATAGGCCTAATAGGCAAGATAGTGAGAAAACTAAGGATGCGAATGAGGATAAGGATTGGTTGTAGAGGACTAGGGATGGATCCAAATGCATGGGGTCATTATTCAAGACCTATTACTCATATTCCTTTGGTTTATAAGTGTTTATTATGCTCATACACAAGTAAATAGTTGTCATCAAAATAGTTTGTTTAACACAATGAAGTTAATGTAGAGTGAAGTTGTGAGATTGATCTATAAGACCAATATTGATATATAACCATGAAATATATATTTTAAAATATGATAAGTGTAGAAATAAAATTACTAACACCATTATTTTTTAAAATTGTCAATCTTACTTTAATTACACTCAAATGCACAATTTAAGCCAAAATCTTGTAAACACACTAAATAGTTCGATCTTGTCATATACAAGTGCTGATTTAGGCTAATGTATCACTAAATGGGAAAATGAATTTTATGTGATTCTTAATATTTCTCAAATAATTTCAATTCAAAATTATGATTTCACATTTTGGTGCTCCAGATCACTCTTTTTTTCTAATTCATTAGTACATGTCATGTACATTTGTTATTTTATGTTGGCAACATCCTAAATGTGATCATGGTCCATACGCATCTAACATAGCCTTCCAATTCTTCTCAAGTCAAATTATGACCTAGTATATGATTTTTTTACCATTTTTATTAATTGTGCACCAATTTCCAAAGAATTTCATTAAAATTGATTAATCTTAGGATAAATAAATAAAATTATGATCTTAACTAAGAATTCCATGGAATAGATTGATTATTTTTTTATTAGAAACTGATTATGAATATCTACATCATTAAATAACATGTTCAATGGATTAGCATCTATAAGCCATAAATGCACTAAATATCAGGTTTATGGGCACCCATGCCTCATTAATGCCCCTTATTCCCAAATCATTATGAGGATATTTATTGATTTAATTATAAATATTAGATTAATTCATGACCACACATCTCAATATTGAGATGGATGATCATGATTGATCATAACCCATTTGAAAAATCTACAAATAGAAGGGAATGGAACATCATTTTTAATCTTCAAAATTGTGTAAACTTATAATGCAAGATTCTCTCCACAAGTCATTTGTGTTTTGATAAATGCTTTATTTGTAATAGGTTAGCTTCACTTGATAGGCATAGATTAGATTTCTTATCTTGAGCCTAGATTATGCATGGTGATCTTGATATGATGGAGGAGCTTAAAATCAATTGTTGACAAAGATAAGAACACCAGATCAAGAAGAAAAACATGCTTGGAACTACTTTTGGATGGTGGAATCATTTGGGAAGGTAATAGGTATTTATTTTCTTTCAATTATTCTTTAGTATCATTTGAAAATCCCATAGAATAATTTGTCTTATATTTTTATTTCTTATGCATTCTTTTGTATTTTTTGTGACTAATGTTTGAACTAATATTACCTCTTTGTAATCCAACACTACATTTTGGCATGTCCGGTGGGACCATAACATCCATTCAAGCAAGTAAGACATCTTGGAAATCTTAGATTTCCATTTAAGTCATTAAAAAGTCCTTAAACATTACTTTCTATGTTCATTTTCCCATGTTTTTAACATTTTGTGTGCACACAGGTCACACAATGATCGACAACAGTTCTAAGTGACTGGCATCAATTAGGGATAACCGTGGTTAGTTGGTTTGTAGGGGAAATACAACTAAAACTTTTAATTTTTAGATCTTTATTCAATTTTATTTATAAAAAATTGAGTTTTATAAGTCTTTGGTCTAAACATTTATTGATCCAAAAGGTTTTATTTTAGAGATTTTATCCTAAAAAGTATTTTTGATGCATAACATTTTTGCCTTTTGAGTTCATAGGTGATCATTATCAATCATTTCAAACTAGCCATGATTGGTTTTTGACTAATGATGATCTTTTAGGAATCAACATTGGTCAAAATTGACCGAAATCATCCATTATGTTTCTAAAAACAAACATAAACCTAAGATTATGTTTTTCAAATTTGCTTGTCTCAAAGTCAAAAGTGCTTCAAAGCTAAACAAGACTATCTAACTTTTTATGTAGGACTTGAATGCAAGAGTGATAATTTGAGAACATTTAAGTCTTTTAAACTTCCTTTTGGTGCTTAAAAATAATTATAAATATTCTTTTTGGTGCTTAAAATGAAAATTACATGGTTATTTTGAATGTTTTGTGATTGTTTTTCAAATGTTTTTGCAAGCTAAGGCTAAGGGGCCAAAGAACATTACTAAACACTTTAATTTGATGCTTAAAACCAAACTCACATCAAAGTTATAATATTTTTTTCAAAATATTTTTGTTTTATATAAGTCATCTATCACTTGCTTTATTAGATTATTTGAGTAAAAATAATTGCATGTGTATGCTATCCCCTATCCCTTATAGGGAACTTGGGTGATCAAAAGTGCTTCTTCATTATAATTATGTCTTTATCCAATGGATAAAAAATAAGTTGACTAGGCTCTTTCAAAAACCTTTAAGGTTTAGGTGATCTAAAAACAACATATAAAGCCTTTTTACTTAGATTTAATTTTATGTAATTTGGCTTGTGAAGGGGATGTCATTATCTCCCATGGGTTCTATAAGGAAGCTTTGACCAAGGATTCATCTCTCAGCATTATCTTTAATCCCTCTCTATGGGTATGGGTATAAAAATTAGGATCACCCAAATGGGATGGTGGTTTGAGTGGTTAAACCATCTCTATTAGTAGCAAGCCATCTTGAAATATATGATCATTTAGGACATCACACTACACTGAGCAATTTATGGATGTAATGGTTGTGAAAATAAATCTACGTTTTCAAAATAAACCATTTTATGTAGATCCAATTGAAGTGTTGCATCCCTTATGTTAGCCACACTTGGGATCATTTAGACAGTTGTAACTTCTAAGTTTTATAAATACCCACTTTCCACAGAGCATTGTTGATGCAGGGTGCACCCAAAGGTCTAGGTCACCATATTATCACTTAGAAAAAGGGGGGATAAAATACCCTACTAATTAATGTATTTTATTTTGGATGAATAATTTATTTTCTTCGAAGTGTATGTATATAGATGGAATTCAATAATACAAAGCAAACCTTGTCAATTTAGGGCTTTCGATGATTACTTAGTTGTATTTATATGTTGGTCTTATATTACTTGGTCTTGATTGGAATAAAAAATTGCTTGTAAACACATTTCATAACCAAAACACATTATCCACCAATTTATTGAATAAGGAGGTGTTATGTTGTCTAAGTGAAAATCAATCTTTTCCTTGTTCAAATTTGTCATCTTAAACATTGTGTCATATCATATAATTAGTATAATTATGATGCCCATTTTATTCTAAACAAATTACCAAATATATTTAAGTATTCAATTGATAGTTCAAATTTTAAATTGCACCTTTGTAAGTTCATAAGGTTGATGTGTTAATTGGGTTTGCCATGTACACTTGACTTGAGGGAACTTGGGTTCAATTTCCCATTTGAATTGAAGGTCATTTATATACTCATCATCTATCTCACCATTATGAACTTGGGTCATCAAGTGTATCTCTCATGCTCCAAGTTATAGAACATATTTTATACTACCATTCCTATTACTATGTGACGATATTGTGTTTTCCATTTGGTTCTAGTTTTATACTTAAGAATTCTTACATGTTTCCACATCATGAGTTTCATAGTTAATATTATCTCCTTAATCCAAAGGGATTTATTCTAGTTTTCTAATGGCAACTCATCAAAGTTGAACTAGTTTTTATGGTATTGACATATCTCAAAATTCTAGATTTTAGTGTATTATGTACACTCTAGGATTTTTGAGTTATCATACCCTCTTCCAATTTATATGATTTAAAATTTACCCAAGGTTGAGTAGATTCATGAGAATTATTATTCTAATTATGTGTGGTACTATGCCACCCTCCCTATTAAAGTATCTTGGTTACCTAGATACTTATTTAGAAAAGATCAAAACACATAACTTGCTCAAATGTTTGAAAAATATTTAAAAATCTAGTCAAACATAGAGAGAAACCTTTTTAGACATGACTCAAAGGTATACTCATAGTGGTGTCCCTTAAAACCCTATCTATGAGGAAGAGAATTATTATGATGCTCAATATAATTTAGTGGTCTTTGAGTACATTCCAACAATAATAGGATTTGAGGAAGATTATGTATAATATCAACCCCAAGAGGAAAAAGATGAAACCCTTCTAAGGCTGATATAATTTGGTGCTAGACTACACTTGGATTTTTCAATGGAAAGATTACATGAACATTGAATAAATGCACATTTTTGATCTCTATGGATCAGCCTGGTCCTTACCATATAACACTCACCATTAGATCTTGCTCAGAATTCTAAATACCAGGGAAAATTGAACATAATGAAGAACCAGATGAATACCATGAACTTAAATAATATATAAAATCATAATTTAAATATAATATGACCCCTTAAATATCCTCAAATCACCATACTCATCCCTAAACATCTTTAACCATGCCAAAATATAAGAATAACCAAGCCTATTTGAATCATACTAGGACAAGTATACTACACACTTTGTCATTGACACTTAGAATATCAAGAAACTTAATACACTCACTTGGAAACCTCCATGAAATCACTAAAATTTCTCTAAAAATTTCCCCCTTTATCATTAATGTCAACACCCATCATATAGCTCACTTTCCTTCTCTCTCTTTAAGCACTCTCCTAACAGGAGCCTTCTCCCCCTTTGACACAATGACAAAGTGGGCACAAACTGATCCTAAGGACCTAAAAATATCACTAACAAGAGAGTACCACATTTTAAATATGATAAAAACTCCCCCTTGCCTTGATCTTACCTCTTCTTTGCCTTGAGAAATTCTTCTTGCTACATGCCAACACTCTCTTCAACTAAGCACTACAACCAATGTAAACATAACACACAAAAAAACATTGAAATATGATGGAAATCACTAATAAAAATCTAAGAGGGACTCCCCATAATATATTTTATCCATTTCACCTCTTGAGCATCTTTAGATCACCTCACACCATGAAGAACCATCACAAAAGCTTACTAGCCTTCTCTCAATCCACCTCAAATACCACCAAAAAAACTTCATGTCACTCATCAAATAGGAAAAATGATTTAAAACAACTTGATAACTCACCTTGAAATACTCATACCTTTTTATTTTGCATAAACTGAGCAAAGACATCAAAACTTCACACTAGGCCTATCTAGACTCATTGTAACCCTACCTAAAACTTGTAGATCCCATATATTTTAGTATACATACCTCTAAGACCTAAAATTTTATATAGGTAGTACTCTCATATTCCACCTTAATCAAACCAATTTTCATCACCTAGATCCTCATCTAAAACATACTTCATTCATAAATCTACTTGTTAAGTAAGCTTCCATCTTGACAAAAACATTAATTTGAAAACCAAAAACTTTCAGATCTATTTGAAGATTGATTTGACAACCCATTTTTCCAATTAAACATATTAATAAGCCTTAGACATCAATTCATAAGGCAAACCACTTTTCTAGAATAGCCCAAAACTCTAGAATATTAAAATAAATAAGGTCAACAAAACTCCTTCTAGTCAATGCCCACCTCTAAAACTTCTTTCACACCTACAAATAACCACCACATAATTATGGACCAAAATTTCATCCTCCATAATTTTGGGAACCCATACATCCTATAACCCATTTTATGTCTACTTGCCTTAAAGCCAAAATTGAGAAAACTGAGGGTACTCAAAAAACATTAATTTGACTTCAACATACCTTTAAACCACAAAAACACCTGGAGCATATCAAAAATAAGTGAATAGAATTTTTTGAGCACCAAAATCTTCTTGACATTCCATCAATCTCATTATACCACCTAAAAGCACCCATTTTGATCCTACAGACACTACATACATAATAAAAACACCTTATGACATCATTTCAACCTCATCAAAACACTTATCTCATCTTGACACACCAAATCCAACTATAAACACTCACCTCTTTCCTTTCGGGACCTTATAAATAACACCATATAAACACTTGATTCTCCATTGAAAGGAGTCTCTTTAAGAAGCATAGACAAAGACACCCTACTTTACATGGTTCCTTAGAATAATGTGAAACTAAGAGTTGCACACAACTCCTCATATTCTTTCTCCTCCTTGGTCATCTAATACTGATATTTATTATTCTTCTTTAGCTTGAGAGAAACAACTTTATCATCCACTAAAACATCCTCCTTATCTTTTAAGACTGTATTAACAATGCATGGGAATAACATAGATTCATAATGCACCATTTCAATTGAAGATTCTTCCTTGTAGTTAGGAACCTCATCACTAGGTATTGATAATTGATATTATTTGTATGAAACTTTCTCAGCAATAGTACGATGTTTACTTTAATCCATATACACCTCAGAACTAGCCTCAACTAACATCTTGGTCTTCTCTTTGATCTTGGTCTCTTTATTCTCAACATAAGTAGACAATGATACCCCTTGACACTCTTCAACTTCTATAGCTTTTCCATCATAACAAATAGATTACTTGGAATAGTAGACTCATCATGACTCACACTTAACACCTTTAGTTTTTGTGATTTAACTTGCCTTCTTTCTTACACTCTTGGATCTTGATTAAACATATTCTATCATGTAGGCCTTTACTTGTAGAATCTATCAATGTGACCTTTTTATTGACAATTGTAGCACAATATACCTTTTACAAGAATTTTATCCTTCCTTTATTGATTATAAAAAATCTTACAATATGTCCATTATTTTTACAATTGAAACAAAATACTCCTTTTGAAGAGGACCCACCTTTTGACTAATGACCCCCATCATAGTTCGATGTAAACTCATTTGTAATAGGTCTTTTACATTCTCTAGATCTATTCCCAAACTAATTACATGTGAAACAATAACCATTGAAACTTGTATACCTCATAGTATTTGGTTGTTTGATCTGATTTATCTTCAGTTTTCCATCATCTTCATTCCTTGACTGATTGTTAACCTTCAAGGTCTAATTTACATTAGTCTTCATCCTGTCTTGAGATGTATTATCTAGTTATTATTTATATCCAAGACCATTTCTATCACTTGCATTCTTTTAATCACTTAAAATATTATCTAGATCACTTGAGCTATTTTCAAATCTCATAATTGACTTCATCTTACTAGATGTCCTCTTAAACTTAGCTTTTAATGATTTGTTTTCAATTACATACCTTGAGCATTCATCTTCTTTATCTTTCAAGTTTATAAACAATATTTCCAATTGACAAATGAGATGTCTGACTATATCTTCATGATCCTTGGTGTCTTCATTCATTTTTTCCTCATACACACTGAATTGATCCTCATAATCCTTGATTTGAGACTTCATCTTCTTGTTAATCTTTTTCTCAATCTTCATTTCTTCAAGAGCATTCATCAATTTAGTCTGATAGTCCACGTCATGTTTATCATCATCTGAATCACTCCAAGTAGACTCCTTTTGATATGAGAAATTTCCTTCCTTAGCCATAAAAAAGGCTCTATATTCAATAGTACCATTATCTCCATTATCATACTCTGAGTCACTATCTTCACTCTCATCTGATGAGATTCAATATTCTTTGGTATAGAGACTCTTCTTGTCCTTGAAGTACTTCTTGTTGTTGTCAAACTTTCTAAATACTTTCTTCCTCTTATCAAAATTGTATGTCTTCTTATCTACATCTTGGTCATCATCATTCTTTTTATGCTTATGATGGAACTTGTTAGAAAAAATTGAAGTATTTGAAGGGTTTTTACCCTTATACTTGCCTAAGATTGTTTTCAATTTCCTTATAAAAAAATAAATTAGTTCATCTTCATAAATGTTAGATATGTCATCCTCATTGAGTTTATTACCTTCAAACTTCTTCATTGGCTTCATTTATATCTTGAATTATATTTCCTTCTTTGGTGGTTTATCATCATCTATTCTCATCTCATAGGCAGTAAGAATGCCATGCAATTCATCCATCTTCATCTGAGTAATATCATGACTTTATTCTATAGCAGATGTTTTAGAATCAAACTTAAGAGAGAGAGACCTTAATACCTTTTGAACTATAGTAGATTCTTCAAGATTCTCTCCAAAACCTCTAATGATTTTCAAAATATCATCAAATCTCTATAGAAAGGATGCCACAAAATCTTATTCTTTCATCTTAAGACTCTTAAATTGTCTTCAGTGAGTTTGCAACTTTACCAATTTCACCTTTGAATCTCCTTCATAAATAGTCTTTAATTTACCCTATATTTCTTTGGTAGATATGCTTAGTCTGTAAAAGACCACAAGTGAGAGCATTAATTTCATTAGAATTATTATCAAATAACTTCTTATCTACATCACTAGATGGAGGAATTATAGGTGTAGAATAATCATCCACAATATTTTACCAAGTATCAAACCCTAGGAATATGATGTAGGTCCTCATCATTGTAATCTAAAAAGCACAATTAGATCCATTTAAAATTAGTGATTTCTTAATGGAAAAACCTCCTTGCATTTGCTGGCTACCCATATTGTACCTTAGATACCCTTCAAGCTATGAAGCCTTTACCAAAATACCTGCATTGATACAAATGTTAGATGTACAATCACTGAGAGGGGGGGTGAATCAATGGTGAAAAATAATCCAATTTAACTTATAGACCCTTTAAACACTTAAGCATTCAATTCAACCATTCATGAATCATACACTATCTTTATAGCAATGATAAATGAATATAATGCAAGATCATGCACACAACACAAGATCTATGTGTGAAACCCTCTTGGGGAGTAAAACCCACTCTCAATCCTACAAACAAATCGACTAATTATCCTATAAGATGATCACAAACATGAGATTTATCAAGTCCTTCTAAATAGAATTTAGTGAAACACCTATTTCATAAGGACTACCCTTAAGATGATTAAGTCCTTATGACCACCTTTTGGTCAAGCCTTTCTGATTGGATTTAGTGAAACACCTACTTCACAAGGAGCACCTGAACCTAAGATTATCAAGTCCTTCTAAACACCTTCATCTTTAAAACTACAATATAACTATCCTTAACATAAAAAATATGACCTATAGGTCATACACATATTCATCAACTTGATATGCTCATCAATCCATCTACTGGGCACACACCCTATCCTTCACTCCACTACTCACACACACCTCTGCTCTCCAATCACATAAATATAAAAATCACCACATTTCAGATTTTATAGATCCTTCATGATGATTACCATGTTTAAAACCTCCCTTTTTGGCCAAAATACATTTTTTTACTCTTAAATCATATGCATGGGTCACCTTTAAGCACAACCCTCTTTCAAATAAGCCTAAATCACCCTTTAGGTCCTATGAAGATCCATCACCTCTTTGAAACTTAAATGAGAAAAATAATAACCATAGGACCACTTAAAAATGCATAGTTACACTCCACATGACCCCTTTAACATCATAAAATGATCACAGTAATCAAAACACTCCTCTGCTAAAGTCAATTTTTCTCAAACAACATTATGTACATAAAAACACCATGAACAAACACATAATTAACGTATAATAAAAAATTTATACTAAATATGGACTAATCAAACCTATAAAATCCATAAAATCATCCTTATGGATTCCAAAATACTCTCCAAGATATATCTCATCTTGAAACATTGAAATATCATCATGAATAACTCAAATACCCTTCTCAGGTTATTTGCATCACATGATTAAACACATAGTAAACTTAAGAGCTTAATATCTTTGAATGTATAAACAATTAGACATTAAAATTAATATTTATATATGAAATTTGAAGTAATATATAATTTTACTTTTTATTTCAATATCAAATTTTATATATATTAAAAGTTATGGCTCAAAAACTAGGCACTAGTCTTTCCTTCGTTAAATTCAAATATTTGAATTCCAATGGTCATTGAGAAATGGTTAAAATATGAACATTATGCCATCATCTCATGTCCTTACATTTTATATTAAACATGCACCATAGATATTATTTGAAATTTAACTTGGTTAAATTATTGAAAAATAAACATTTTGATGTCGTCTTATTCACCCTTTTAATATTAACTAAACATATATCATCGATCTCTGTGGATCGGCCTGGTCCTTACCTTGTAGTGCTCACCATTAGATCTTAGTCAGAACTCCTGATATTATGAAACTTGGTAACCTCACATACCTTTTGAAATTTTTATTTATAGTCCCTTGTTCCTATGCCAATTTTTAGTCTCGTATACAATGTTGACTCTTTGACTTGTCCTACACCATTGATCTTTGTTAGTATGAATTGGCACTCACCATTGATCTTATGTTAGACTAGGGAGCTTGTGACACTTATCACCTACACATGCAACATTTTACATGTTGAATTCACTCACACTATTGATCTCAATATGTATGATTAATCTCTAATCATTGGTATTCTGGACAAATGTCTTCAGTCTTTGATGTGGTTAAACTTGATGGTCTCTGACCCATCATAGTCTACAAGTACAACTTTGAGGATTTATATCTCAAGTTAGAAGACACTTTATGACTCTAAAGCTTTAGGGTACATTATTATCACTATAGGAAACATAACCATGAAAACATTTTTCCATTGTTGACTTTCTAAGTACCTATAATAAATGCACAAACTTGTTGGATCATACATATCTATATGACATTTAGTGATTATTTGACTAAGTATGGGAACCTCTACAATCTACCTAGAAGGCCAAATTTGAACCTTCATATCTTTAACAAGGCTTATTTTCATGACCTAATATTTATACCACATGATTATATTTCATAAAGGAATCCATCCAGATATCAATCTACTCTCAAAACTTTCACACATGTGAAATATAACATCATTAATATGCATACTTGGATTGTTTTTCCACATAACCAATTATGCTAGGATGAACACAATGAAGAAGCAAATGAATACCATGCATAAATATAAACTTTAAAATAATTATTAACCCTTGATAGGATTCCTTTCATAACCTCAAACCACCATACTCATCCCTAAACATCCTTAACCATGCTAAAATAGAAGAATAACCTAGCCTACTTCAAGTATACTAGGACAAGCATACTACACAGTTTGGCATTGACACTTAGACTTTAAAGAGACTTCATCCACTCACTTGGACACCTCCATGAGATTAATTATAATTATCCAACACAAATGTCTTGAAGAACAAGTCATTGTACTTGAGGAGATTTTATGTGGCAAAACCCAGAAAGATGAGAAGAAGAATCAAGAGTTGATATCCATGGTAAAGTCTTTTGAAGAACAAGCATGTATATTTAAGAGTGACATGGAAAATAAATCCAAAGAGGATGAATAATAGATAAGAAATATTAAGTATAATTTAGGGGAAGTTAATGCAATTTTTAAAGTAAGATAATATGAGTGTAATCAGCTGAAGGATGAGATGGAGTCCTTGAAGAATGAACATGAGTAGGTTGTAGAAAAGATGATCAAGATTGAGAGAAACCATGAGGAGTAAAAAATTAAATAATGAGTATATCATGAAGATCAAGGTGAGAATAACAATAAGGCATCCCTATGTAAGGAGGTTTTCCAATTCATCTCATAGGTAATGTTATGCTTGCAATCAGTTTGATCACATAGCAAGGGAGTACAAAAAGAAAGGAATCTTGTCAAAAGGAGTTCATAGTCATCATCAAGAAAAAGGTATGAATGATGTTTTTTTATTTTAGTTTCCATCAATTTAGTCATATTTCAAGTTATTATAAGAACAAACACTTAATTCATAAGAAGGTTTATGAAGCTCCTAGAATGAAAGGAAGAGGTTAAACTTGGATTTAGAGACCTAAGGTAGTTAGGAGTGATTAGGTTAAAACTCAAGATAGTTTATTTGTTATGATATACATGAATAAAAGTAAGTATTATGTATTATCAAGGTTTATTGACAAGGGAATCAAAGAGGTTGAATAATTTTGTCTTTCAACACATATAGCAGAGAAGAAGAATGAGCCAATCAAGCCTATGAAGAGGCTTAGAGAAGATAATCAATCTAGTAAGAGTATGGAGATTTGGTAATCTCCTAATGTTTTGGTGTTATAAGTGCCTCGATAATTGAGGTGTCTCTATTAAGCTTCACAGAGACATTACTTATTCAGAAGAAGCATCATGAAGTGGTGTTGCAAGTTTACAAAGTGAGAAGCTTGTCAATTGGTCAAGGTATGTTCTTAGTCTTATATGTATGTAATTGAGTTTGGTTTTTTTTAGTTGGTCATGATATTTTCAAGGATGTATTTCACCTATTCAGAGGTGTGAGAAGTGATTTGGAGGCCTGAAGCTATTTATGGAAGAAGATTTTACTTTGAGTGTGTTTAGTTGTCTTAAGGGATCTAACGCTAGATTTAATTCATTTGGTATATCTTTAGTTATTGAATCAATTGAGTCATGCAACTTGGTAGATATATATGAAAAGAGGATATATAAGTTTTTCATAAAGGTTATTGAGGTAGGCAGTCTATACAATCATGAAGGTAGTGAAGGAAGGCATGATTTTGGTTTAGATAAAATAATGAGTAAAGTCCAATTAAAGTGAGGATGTTAGTCATGAGATCCATGAGTAGATGAGGATGATAGAAGGTCTAAAAAGTTTTTAATGATAGGGGTAGATTTTTGGCTTATTGATTTTAAGGTGCAAGGGAAAGTATTGAGTTTTTAGGAGTCTGAAGTGAAGTCAAAGGTAGAAACTCTTATTTGATCATTGTGAATGCCTTTATCATTTTAGTAAATGTCTTTATTGATCAAATTTCATATCAGTCATATCAAGTACAATTATTTGGAGTTGTGCATGGTCATAGAGGGAGCCTATGAAGGTTTATTTAGGTTTTCTTATTATTAACGAGTGGTATGGATAAATTTATTCTTGTGTTTGTTGTTTCAGGTCTAAGGATCAAGTTGTAAGTATGAGCCTAAAGGTATAAGTGATAGTATGGGTCAAAATGCAAAATTATGGACATCATTGAGAATCAAAATACAAGATACCCAGTAAAAGAATAGGAGGGTACAATTTTAGTACATGAAAAAGATGATCAAAATGTGTATGTTAAAGGGGGATCTTAGTTTCTATTTATTCCACTTTGTCATTAATATCAAAGGCGAAAGGATAAAAAGAGGTTGCCATATATAACAAAGGGGGAGATTGTTGGAAGAATTGTTATCATTATTTCAAAGGTAATGACAAAGTGGTGATGACATAGACAAGAAGTGAATAAGTGTTGTGACTAGTTGATGTCCTAGTTAAAGGATGATGTCAAAAGTACTGGTTTGGCATGAAAGTCAAATGACGTCATGGAGTTTTGGTGTCTTACTTGTGAAAGTGAATAGGAAGAAAACTAAATGAGTTTTCATTACAAGATAATGAGAATAGGCATGTCTTTATGAGAAATAGATCATTTGGATGGTTTGTGAGTATATGAAAGTAACACATGTCTTGGATAGCATGGAGGATGATGTGAGGCATCCTTAGATGCATTTAGGAGGTTATGCAACCTCAAGGTGTCTATTTGAGAGATAAAATTACACTAGAGTGGCCTATAGAATCTAGAGTGTCATTGAATGTGATAGAGGTAAAGACAGGTCAGAAAGTTAGAGCATTTATTTTAGGTCCTCAAAATTCAACTCTAGTCAAACAAGTACATGGATGTGATTTTACTAGTGTCATAAAGGACCCATCAAATTTTGGTGTATTGACTAGTTGTATAGCTCAATTTATAAGGCTTATAAGTTGGTATATTTATTGGAGATGGTCTAGAGGATGTCAAGTTGAATGTTCAAGAAATAACTGTTGAAATTTGAATAGTGAATGTTGGAATTCAAATTGGATAGTGAGAAACTTGTAAAGAAATGGAGGTAGAATGAGATATAGCGATCCGATGAAGATAAAGTAAAAATAAAAATTGTAGTAGACTACAAGAGGAAGGTGATCAAAGTGGTGGTTTGATCTAGGTGCCCATACAATTACATTTATGGTGAGTCAAAGTTAAAGTGATAGGTTTATATTAAAAGATAAGGAGATGTTTATATTATAAAGGATATCTGAGTGATCTAGGCCAAGTGAAAGGATGAGTCAAATATTTAAGTTTATTCATATCTCCATATAGATCATTCCAATGATTTTTATTTGATATGATAGTGTGATTTTACGTGATAAAATATCCTTACAAGATGACTATTTCATAAGGGTATTATCAATAACAGAGTAGGTGTATTTGCAAAGTTGATTATGATTGTTCATCATTAATTTTAAGTTATATGAGTGTTTTATAATTTTACTAAGGTCTCATTTAACTTGTATATGTGCTCCTTATCCTAATTGTAAGTGTTTAGATATTAGAATAACTCTTTGAGCTGACTAGTGATAGCAAGGGTTTCTTGTAGTATTGTGAGAACAAACCCCAGGGTGTAATCCTTGAAGAAAATGACTATTTTATGACCTATGGAGGTCAAGTGGACATAATTAATATGGTATAAAATGTATTACAATGGTTTTCATGTTTTCAATATATGTATGTACTCATAATGAGGTCTAAGAATCTGGATCAAATTAGTGATATGTGTGAGTTGATGATTGGTTTCTTAAGACCAATACCTTTAAAGGTAGAGTGTTGTTGTTTGAAGAGCCAAGGTAGTATGATGATATGAGAATGGATTGAAAATTTATATATGAACTTAATATTATCATCAATATTTTATAGGTGAATGTTTTTTTTAGCATGACATGCTACATGTGAACTTGAATAAATAATGTTTCTAGAATGATCTCCAACGTAGTGTCATGAAGTGCAATGGGTCCTTGGTGTCAAAATTACATATTAAGGTATTGAAATGATTTTTTTTCATATTGATCTTGTCATAAGTGAGTTCATAGTATTATTAATATGAATAAGTTTTGAGTTCTCATAAATAGGGTATAGATAGAGTGTGAAGACGTTGATCCATTGAGTGATCTTCGAAGTGTTACATGAAGAGTTGAGTGATATATGGGCTTAAACATGATACTTAGGTCATGAATGGTCAAGTTTATTTGTTTTTTAAACTTATTTTGATATCATGAAGATGAAAAAAGGTTTTTCATAGGTTTGTTATAGTTGTTCTCATAATCTTATATGACTGTGTGTTGTCAAGGAGTCTTGTAAGAGCTAGAGCCATGATGGCTTATGGAGTGAAAAGGGGAAATTTTGGTTGTCATGAGGATCATATAAGATGTATTAATAATTATTTTTAATCATAAATTTTCCTTAAGTGATCTTTGTTTTGTGAACAGGTGTAGTCTTATGAGAATTAGGTCTCCATGACATCTAATGGTGGTATGAAGCCTAATGATGTTCTTAAGATGAAAGTGAGTAGTTTTAGATTTTTTAATCATGGAGAAGACATATGGTGGTTTTATTATAATATTTTTACATGGTTTGGTACCTTGGTGAGGTAATCATGGGCCATTAAGTTTCATTTTTGGTTCATTGAGGAAGAAGCCTAATTGTAATAGGTCTTCACTAGGCCTAAATGGAAATTGAGTTGTAAAAGGTGTATGAATGACATATGATTGATATTATTTTGTTATATCCTTGTATGTAACGTGTGGTAAGGGATAATGAAGGTTTTATTCTAATTACCTTATCCGTTTGGCCACCAAGAAGAGTAAGTTTGATAGTATCCAAATGACTTGTATAAAATCAAGGCTTGTAGGCCTAGTTGTCTAGATCTAAGTGTGGATAATTAGAGAGAATATATTTAAGATAATATTGAATTGAAGATAAAGGTAGAGAGTAAATAATTGATATGAAATCATGATTTGGGTTCATGAATTGACTGTTTAAGGTGCCCATATGAAAGAGAACAAATAATGACCTAGTTTGCAAGTGAGAGAAAGCAAGAAGAGATTCTTGAGGGTTGCATTAAGAATGAAGTAGATAAAAGTATCATGATATGTTCCTTATGTGCTTAGAAGTATGAAGACCTAGTTGGATATGTTAGAAGGCTTGATGAGAAAGGAAGAAGAAAGGTAGACCTTATTGATTAAAGAGATAGCTTGTTTACATGTTGAGTCTAATTTGAGAGAGATAGAGATCAAAGAGACCATCATCAGTTGTGAGAGGAAAATAGAAACAAAGTGGAATGTTTTAGAGTGCTGATTGAGTGGGTGCTTGATTAGAAAGGGAGTTGGAACCTCCTAGCAAGTTGAAGCTTGTTAAATTCTAGTAGGTGATAGATGAATTAGGGGTTGGTTATACTTGTCAAGTTTGAGCTTGACTAAATATTATTTCATACTTATAGGATAGTAGTCCAAGGGCTGTGATAGTGGGTTTTATCCCCCTTGAGGATTTCCCACATATATTTTGTGTTGTGATGGGTTCTCATGTTTATGCTTTCTATGTATGCTCTCTTTATGTTGTTACTTGGATGGTTGATATTCATATGTATGTGATGGATACATGATTGAGTTTGATTAAAGAAAAGGAATTATTTTTAAGGCCACTAATTCACCACCCTCTTAGTGTAAGTTCTTCTAACACACTATTTATTCTTTGTTTTTCTCATCATGGTGGGTAAGCATAGCCCCTAGAGCATGATTTATAGTAGTAATATATAGGAATAAAGGTCACCCTTCCTCAGGAGGAATGAAAAGTAGTGGGGAGATAAGATAATTATTTATAGATTCAAAGGCCTCTTGATAATTATAATCCTAGATGAATCAGGTATCTTTCCTTAAAAGGTGATTGAATGATTAACATCAATTAGGTAGTTAGGATATAAAATGTCAAATAGACTTTAATTTTCTTTGTAGGCTGCATAGTTGCTTAAGGTTAGATGGGGGTGGAATATCTATGATAGACCTAATATTAGTAGGATCAAATTCTATACCATAGATGGAGATGACAAAACCCAAGAGCTTACCAGTCAATACTCTAAGAACACACTTTTTAGAGTTGATATGGACACAAAACTAGATTAGGTAGTCAAATATTAATTTAATAACATAAAGATGGGATTTTTATAGGTTTGACTTGCCTAGAAGGTCATCCACATAATATTTGACAATTTTGTGGATTATATCATGAAAGATATAATTCATAGTTATTTTATAGGTGTTTCCCACATTATTTATGCCAAAAGGCATAACTTTGTAGGCAAAACTCCCCCAGGGGGTAATTAAATAAGTATTATGCTAGTCTTCTAGGGTGATAAGGATTTAATTATATACAAAAAAATCCATTCACAAGTGAAAAATTTTCATGGCTTGATGTTAGGTCCACTAGTTGATCAAAGTCAGGAAGAGGAAAATCATCTTTAAGATAGGTGAGGTTGAGATCTTGAAAAATGGTACAAAAATGGAGAACCCTCATGGGTTTTATGATAGGCATAATATTAGACACCCATTGAGGGTAATCAATTGGCTAAATAAAATTAATGAATGAGAGGAATTATAGTTCTTCTTTGATAAGAGTGCCATGTGTGGATGCATCTTCTGCATATTTTTCTTCACTATTTTAGCTTACTAAATAGTGAAAATATTGTGAAAAATGATAGAAAGGTCGATACCTAGCATGTCACTATATTACCAAGTGAAAGCCTTGCTATAGTCTAAAAAGAAGGTGGTGAAGTCTTGATGCTGCTAATGGTATAGAGATATATTAGCATTAATGATGTGTGGGGTGTCATGAGACCCTATGTTAATTTTTGTGGTGGGTTCATTTAGAAAACTAGATGTTTTGGTTGGCATAAAATTACATAAGTGTAAGTTTTATGTGCCTAAGTAAGTTAGGATAGACTCATCATCTTGACATTGAAGAATAGGGATGGTAGGAGAGTCTTCTTTTACCATACTAGGGTAGATGAGGGGAATGGATTAGTTTCTCCATTTCTACAATATATGAGAGGTTATAGGTCAATTGTATTGACTTAAAAAAAATTGAGGGGGGTGGAAACAACATCATCCATTTTAAGAAGAACATTATATATTAACGCTATGACATTCTCTTTAGGATTAGATAAAGGGTGACTTTATGAATGACTACAACATTTTTTAAAAACCCATGACTATGTTTTTTATAGGGTTTCCTACATTCTCCTAGTGTGACATCATGTATTCCTTACTCATAAAGTCCCATACCAAAGCCTTTCCATGCACATAGTTATAAGTACATTTGAGAAAAACATGGTTGTCCTTAAATGATAATTTTAAGGAGAATGGTTTGGCATGAGATGGGATATCAAGATATGAGGATGATCAATTGATCCCTTCATTTACAAAATGAGTCTATAAGAAAGGAGGACCGAAGGGAACAACATCCCATATATTAGGATGATAGTCACACTACTTATCTAGGCACAAATACTCTTGAGGAGTAGGAAGGGTCTTAAGTCATAATAATTGATATTCTCGTATTATGGAATCCATATAAACCTTTTCAGGGATTCACGATGAAGGAATTGTCAAATTATTCAATGCTTTATTAGATGATGATGATGGGGTTGCATTTTTTAGAGGGATTAAAATTTCATTAGGTTAGAAGGTTAAATTATAGGTTTTAAATAGATGCAGATCAATGGGGATGGTATGGACTTGGCCCTAGTGTTCATATTTGATGCATTGGTGCAAAGTGGATCAGACATAACACATATCACAGATCCAAGGACACCCTAGGAGGATATTATATTGGAATTCACCTTCTATAACATAAAACCAATTTTGAAGGACATAAGAACCTACCTAGATAAGGAGGATAACATTTCCTAGATTAAGAGCCACTATATCATTAAAATCTCACAAGATAGATGAGGATTGAAATACAATTATTTATAGAAGTTTAATTTGGTTAAACATATGTGAGGAGATAATGTTAATGATATCCCCATTATCAATCACAACTCTCTTGATCTGAGTTTGATTAATTTTTGTAGTGACAAATAGGGGAAGGTCTTGGTCCTTAGATGGTAATGAAACAATTTCAAAATAATTAAAACTAATAGAATAAGCCATCTACACATCTCTAATGAATTTCATTATAGGTTTAGGTTTGTTATATTGTAATTTTATGGCCTAAAATACTTCTATCATTATTTGATGATTCTAAGGGTAATTCTCAATGAGTTCATGGAGGGACATTTTGACTAGGGTTTTGTGGAGCTGCTTTAGAACTGATATCTATATGAGTTATGAAAAATTATTCTTTTGTTATATCCCTATAATGTAGATTTTAGGTTTTGTAATGGAGAATATATAGGTTTTTGTGGTTGGGACAAGGGCTTTGTCTATAGAAACTTTGGCTTTGCTTGATTTATCGGTATTGAGAGATTATACTTGATACTATGTGGATATGTTTATTGTATCAATTTGAAATAGTGGGGGACTTGTCCAAGTTATCAAGTTATCCATATTTGAAGATATTGAAGGTTGATTAGGAATTAAATAAAGATTATTAATCACTTTTTTATGTTTATTTTGATTTTCCTTACAAAGGGTTTAGGGTATTGACTATATTATTATTATGTATGGTTGTAGTTTAAGTGTTTAGATCAAATATGGGATCAAATTGTTCAATTAAAAGATCATCCTCATCCAAAATATTATGAATCATGACTTTGAGGGAATTGAAGCTTTCAATGTCATGTCTAGATATCTTGTGATAGGCACACACTTTGTTTTCCCTATACCATGTTGGTTTCTAGATATGAGGATTAATTAGTTTAATAGGAGGTAAGGTGAAAAGTAAGCTTTGTAAAAGTTGTTTGGAGATAGTGATATAAGATCCTCATAAAGGATCTTAGTGTGGTTTTATTATCTTTCAAGGTATCATCCTTTAGTTTATGCTTACCTCTATAATTTCCTTTTTTGTGTTAGTGGTGTGTGTAGTTTTAATGGGTGGCAATGGTGTTTTAGACAATTTTATAAGGTAATAAAAGTCTGAAGGGTTAGTATGAGATTTTTGTGTTGGTATTATAGGTGAAGGATTTGATCTGACTTAGATCCCTTGACATAAAATTCTTTAATTGAGATCTTAAGTTTTGAGTAAGGATGGGGCCCTAATATATATGGTTTAGTTTATCCTTGGAGCATGGTAATTTTTCCCTTTTGATCATGGTTAGAGTTTATGGGAGTATTTTTACAAAGATCCTCATTTTGGGGGAGATTACGTCTTATAGGAGGATGTTACAAAGCTTTACCCTTTGGCATGCCCAAACACGTATCCCACATGGCTAGAATAATGTTTTTATCCTCCACTTTTCATGGATTACTTTCATTATATTTGGATGAGATTTATTCCATACGATCCCATGTAATGATATCTAGAAGATTCAAGTGGATGGTAGAAATAAGTTTTTTTGGTTCAGATGGTTCAAAAGTATCTCTTGTAAAAAGATCTAGTGTTCTTGTTTCTACAGAAGATGCTTCAGGTTTGTTATCAATTTATTTAGGTAAATTTTGAGCATGGATGGTATTTATTACATGGGTGTCCTAATCTAGGGTACCTTTTGTATTTGTTTCTATGTAATTATATGAGGATGGATTGCTTGGAAATGGATGCCTAAAGATGTTGATGGATTGATTTTGAGGAGCATTTGGATTATCCAATTATAATTACCCTCAATCAATGAGGTTTTATAATAGGATTTTAAAGTAGTAAAACCTATTTATTTCATGACTGGGTACATGATGGTAAGTGCAAAAATCACTTTCTTTATACCAATCCAATTTTGGTTAGGATTCATTGACAGGTCTTATCAGAGGAAGCTCAACGACTACTACCTTTAATAGTTTATATAGAATAGTAGCATAAGACTCCTCCAAAGGAAGTATTACCTAGGTGGGAACTGTATTAAGCTTATTTTTGGTTGTCTCAAAAGAGCTTGGTTGGTTTGTTGTGGATGGGGAGTCTGACTTTAAGAAAATAACATTAGCTAATTATTGGCCAAAATTGGCCCACATATAAAATTTTTACCTATATGAAATATGCCATTATTTCAAACCATTAATTGACCTTCTACACCTTCCTAAATAATAATTTCAAGGTAAAAGATAGAGAATTTCAAATTTTCAAGTTTTAGGGTTTTAAATGTAAGTGGAGACAATTAAAAAAGCATTTTTGCAAGTTTTAAAGGATTGGATGATGATATATAACAATTAAAATATTTATAGGATCTATTATATGTATGAATGAAAAAATAATGTCTTGATACCTCAAAAATCTCAATATATGCCTAATTATTGCTTCTTAGGTTTCTTGGTTCTCACTTTTTGAGTATGTTGTAGGTCTACCAAAGCTAATTCCAAGAAGAAATGGTGGATCCATAGGTTGAAAATAATTTCAAATGGTCCAAGAACATTATTAAAGTATTAATTAGAAATAAAATAATAAATTTAAACTCAATCAATTTTAGAGGATCCAAACCCCTTACAGGACTTAAGAAGTTTATACCCACTCTAGAACACCAAACTAGTTTTTTGTCATAAGTGAAGCTTCCAAATCATGGAGTGAGATGTTTAAAGAATGAGAGAGTTTTTAATAATATATATTAAGGTTCATGTTGATTATTTAATTCACCTTGATTCCTTATGGAGTAGGTAATGTGCATATTATTGTGTGTTTTCAGGTGCCAAATTAGGCTGCACAACACTTTTCAAATACCATTTTATAGGGCCAAATGAAGTCCAATCACCTTAAAATTTCAAATGAAGGTAAAAAAATGTTATAATAATTTTAATTTAAATAAATTCATAGATAATTTATCAAAAATAATAAAATTTTAGGATTAAAAATTATATTTTGAGCTGATTTTTACGTAGTCAATTATCTATGTGTTTCTAGGTACCAAATCAGCTTGCACAATACTTTTCAAACACCAAACTTAAATTTTAATATTATGGTATAAAAATATGGAAATAATGTGTGGTTTAAAAAATTTATATAAAATTTTCTCTCACATGCAAAATGTGCAGGGTTAGAAATTGGCTTCTAAGCTAATTTTTACTTAGTCAATTTTCTATGTTTCCAGTTTTCAGTTCTAGTCTATGCAAAAATTTCAAGATCATTTTTTTAGAAGTAAAGGAGGTCAAATATTATTAAAATTTCTTATTTTAATTGATAAATTTCATTAGAGTGAAATGGGAAATATAATGTGCACATATTTGATATAGTTTATGGAATGCGCAGCTATCCAAATCAACTTCTGCGTTGATTTTTACTTAGCCATTTCATGCATATCCCACTTGATAAATATTCCCAATGAACAATTTTTAATTAAATTTTTTTAGGAGAAAATTAATTCAAAATTTAATCAAATTTTGTATGATTGTAACCTAGTGGAATGAGAAGATAATTCACTTAGTTTCATAGATGCATGAGTTTCCATAGAAAAGTTATGATGGTGTAAAGTGATACTCCTAGGAATATTTATCACTTATCCAACTTTTCACCAAAAAACACTCAGAGGGTAGGTTACAAGGGTTATTTTTATCATTTATAAAAAAAAAATCCCATTTGAGTGTCTTTTCAAGATATTTCTATAAATAGAAGATATGATGGGTTTTGTTCATATCTTGCTCTAAGATTTTTCATTTTTTCATGTTCTGAAGGTGTTGATGTGACTGTGTGTGACTACGTGTTAGTTTTTTAGTCAATATATTTTAAACTTTATCTCTATTTTTAATACCACTTATTACATTACAAATTTGTTTTGTCCCTCTTTGAAATGATGTTGGTTTCAAATTGAATAAATTTTATTTAAAATTCGTCAATGTCATAGTTGATATGGTGGTTAATGGCCCTTAAGAAGACTTTCTAGGCTATGTTGTGAGAAAAGCTTCAAGTTGTAGGTCTAATGGAGTCATAAGTGTATTTCAAATCATTTCTCATGAAAAGAGGCTGAAGAAGGTAATAAAAGTCACCCTAAAGGTCTCCAAACATTAAATGCTAAGGTGGCAAGCCTTCACAAAGTGTCTAGAGGATTTTACAAGACCAAGTGGGAGATGTGACTAATTTTTCAAGTGGGAAGGTTTAAGAAGAGTTAAAGAAGTTTTCTAAATCAGATCAAAGCATTGAATGATACTTCTATAAGAGGAGGAACTTTCCTATAAATGGTGGATGATGACATTAGTAGTCATAAAACACTTTTTGTCCTCAAGTACCTTTCTATGCCAATCAAATATCTTGAATCCAATTTTGATAAAAAAATATTAGAAAGAAAATCATGATCAGTCCTTGAGGGAAAAATATGGTGGTTGAAGTGCATTTACCTAAGATTGAAAGCTTTCTCTTCCTCTTTCTCTTCTCTTCTTTTATATATCTCTCATTTTATTCTCATTGTAAGAAATAATGTAATTTGGTAAGGGAAAACCCTATCATAATTTTTAATAATAGCCTCTTAAAGAAATAAGACAACTTATTTAACCTATCTCTTTGCCTACATATAGTGTTCTAGTCAACTTATACAAAATTACTTTGTGGATGAGTATTCTTCCTTGGTGATTGTCCTTATTTATTTCCTTTGTATAGGTGTTTATAGGTATAAATTTATGCTCTTTTGATCATTGATGAAGGTATAGTGTGAGTTTTGATACTCCATGATTCATCTCTTGTATAGTGAGCCTAGTTTAGAAACATAGATGCAAATTGACCAGTTTGAGAGATAGTGTGAGTGAGTTTTGTATTTGAGCTACCTTAATATTAGTTTCAATAAATTTAGAGTGTCTTTGAGTTTGGTGTATCACCATTTAGATACTTTCAGTTATCCCTTATGGCCATTTTACCCCTTTTTAAAATCAAAACTAGTAGTTTAGGTTATGTACCAATAGGAACCAACCTTCTCTAGAGATTCAATCCCATCATAGGATACCTATAGCCTAGGGTTTATCCCATTTTTTATCTAGGAGTGAGAGATACTGAATAACCCTCTTATAGAGTGAAATTATACGAAACAACACTAACCCTTTTGGCTTTAAATTATTGTTTCCTTTAGAAGGGTTAGGTTTTAAAAAAATCATAACTTAACTTTTCCCTTTGCTAAATCTTATATTTTTAACTTACAATCCATGGTAAAGGCTTCATCAAAAGTTTTAAATGACTAAAATTTTAGCATGGATGAGATATTTTTAGCACATGATCTTGAAAATAATTCAATCAATTTAGGTTGAGGTAGGGATAATGCTAGTTGGTTTCTATCACTGCCACCTATCAATAAAGTCTACAATGGACTTGTCTTCAAATTACCTAATGGTGTAGAGGTTAGTTATGGTTACTTTTACACCAATATTAATTTAAAAGTGTTGTAAAAAGGTTTGAGTTAATTTCCCAAAGGATAATAGCGAGTATTGATGGATGGAACTTATAATCATATGTCCTATGACCCTACTCCTCCTTATGATTACACATCAGCTCACATACAAACTACCAACACTAGTTATCTAACTTAGAGACATTGGCCACTTTCTTAGACCTTTCTTGCATGTTATTCTCATCCCTTACACATCCTTAGTCCATCTCAACTCTTTTGCACACTAGATAGGCTCTCTAGGGACCCTTGGGGCCCTTTCAAGAACTCATTGACCACCCTAGGTGGAATTTGGACCTATGCCACAACTTAGGGAGGAAACCTATGGCCTAGGCCACATATTTCCTTCATGAAATCCATGGCTTAGGTAGAATTTATGTAAAAGTGCCCTATTTGGGCCCAAATAACTAAAAACAGCTAGTTTGTTGTAGTTTGGTAGATTAGGGTTGAGATATATTCAATTTTACTTATTCATTTTAGCCTCTACATTCACTTTTTATATTATATCTACTTTGATCTTCTCCATTGATCATTCACACTCAAATATTGGTTGCCTTCTTGAATCTCTCTTGGTTCTTTCTTGGCATAATAGCTTTCCTTGTGAATAAGGGATGTCCTAATTTATTACAACTTTAATTGGAGATTCAAATTGATATTGATAGTGTTCTTGAAGCTTTTGGCTTACTTATTTATCCCTAAAGACTCTATTATACCTATCTCGTGTGCTCTTATCATTGAATTTCTTAGATTGGTAGTTTCTCCTTTACCTCTTCCATAGTTTTTGGCTCTTGATATGAATTCAGCTTAGTTTCTCCTTCACCTCTTCTTTCTCTCTTGCCTCCTAGCTTGGACAATAAATGGTAGAAAGTCTACACATCTCTATTGATCTTGATATGAGGGAACTTTGTTTTGAAAAGTGAAACTCTTTGTTTATTTTTTGTAGTATATATGCTAGGGTTTGATTTGGTTTAGAAAATTAGTTATTTTATAAATTACTTAGAGTAGTTTCTAAAGTTTCTTGCATTTGTATATGGTTAAAGAGTAATTTTATTGCTATAAATATTCCTTTATTACATGCCATTTCTCTCTTTGGGAGTATTCCTCATTGCATATGAGAAATATACATGCTCAAAACAAATGAGTCAACTTTCTTAAACAATCTCTCTCTATTTCTAAACTAGAACATTGCATTGTTAGAAAATAATAGTTTTGATTTGGAAAGATAGTTCAAACATAGACTCAGAATAATCGTGAACCCTTTTTTGAAAAAATATTTATTGCTTAAAATAGGTTTAATTTGGCCTCAAAGTGCCTTAGCTTCTATATTTACATTTTAGTTGTTAGCTCTCTTCATTTAGTATTATTACTTGTCATTATGTATGCAATAAATAGTCTAGTATTGGATACTCACTTTACTATGGTTGGATA
This sequence comes from Torreya grandis, assembly GCA_037957365.1. Lineage (NCBI taxonomy): Eukaryota > Viridiplantae > Streptophyta > Pinopsida > Cupressales > Taxaceae > Torreya > Torreya grandis. The sequence goes on along the minus strand of JARHVA010003770.1, from coordinate 545,486 downwards.
TGCTAGAGTACCTGCATCCTTTGTGAACATGATCATGTTATCCCTAACCTAGTTTAAAAGTCTATCTATAGTTTTATGTAAGCTATAAAACTGGATAGCCACTATATATCTCCTATAGCCCATAGAAGCCATAAACCCTTTAGACTATTATAAGTTTGCTTTAGTACCATACCAAACACTAGTGGTTCCATTTATATTCTTGGGGATAAATTCTAGCACACCTAGTGGGACCTCACATATAGTCTCACACTAGTTCTATCCCATTTATATCTCTCTTGTCCAACTACCCTTAGTTAGTTATTAGGCTTTACTTTTAGTTATGTTTCATCTCTCACCTTAGTTATTTTATCCTACTTTGGTTATGTGTCATTATCCCTATTAGTTCTCCTTTAGTTATTTTTTTTTAATATATATATATCTTTTATGTTTCTATTGATTCATTACATCTATGGATAATCTCCCACTTTTGGGATGTTAATCCCATTGGATTTAGGGTCTCATCCTTGAGCTCACTCATGAGTAAATCATGGTTGTAATGGAATGCCATAGACAACATATGACCCATAAGGTTCCCTTGACCCAACATGGTGGTGTAGACCCTCTCGTGTTTAAAAGGGAAAAATATTGGTAGATATATAACTAATGCACTCAATCTCTTTTTCACCAATCTCAGCTTATTTCATCTAAGGATGTTTCATCTTAGCCTCATGCCACATCTCATTCACCCATTTGTGGTGAAGAGGATCCTCTTGCATGGTTAGGGCTTAATGAGTTATGTGTGATCATTGATGATTTTCATAGACACCTTTAGGTGAATGATGTGCATCCTTCTCCCCCTAAGAATTAGTGATGTGCTTATTCTAGAGATAAAACTCATACCCATTTAGTTTTAAGTGCCTCGACCAGTTCTCGCATGAGTTCCCCACCTCTTTATTAACTAGATACTTTGGAGCAAGAACACCCTCATATCCATGTTTTGGGTCATAGGTATTCTAACTTGGTGAGGTATCCCTATCACAAGGAGTCCTCTCATCCTCATAACCCTTCCTTTATAGTTTATGATGCATGTGCTAATTTTGATTATCACCTACAGACTAGATATTAATAAGATGCTTATTATGAGAATCAATTCCCACCAATTGACCCTCATCTAATGGAATGTGACCATCATCATGTAGATTTTGGTCATCATGACCATTTACATGAGTATGCCATGTCTTCTCATCATCCTTGTGAGGACCATCAAAATTCTCCCATGGTAGAGATGATTTCCATCATGATCACCCTCCTTATCAAGATCTACCTTGACATCATCCTCTCCATGACTATGGTTATGATGATGTATATAGGCATATGCAACACCATTTTTCAGAACACAACTATCTATTAAGAGGTAGGAGTGAATTAGTAGATTGATTTAACTTAGTCCTTCAAAAAAATTTAAAAATAGATTTAAACCCATATGTAGATTAAATCAAATATGTAGATATCATGACACACAAATTCACATGACACCATATTTATACATGGAAAATCCAATATGGAAAAAAACATGGTGAGAATAGCTGCTAGAATCTACTATTCTAATCCAACCTCACAATCAAAACCTCACTGAAAAAACCTCATTGGTTACACATTTAAGGACACTGAACCTAAGGAGACACCAATCCCTTAGTTTAAGATCACTAACTCTAAGGAATCACTCACTCCCTAACTAAACACCAAATTATCTTGTCTAATGTCACTAACCAATAAGATCTACTATGGAGTTACAACTCTAAATTCTTTGTTATAGTTATAATATATAAATGCTCATAATCTATACATTCTCTCCTTTTTTTTCTTCAAACCCCCTTTGTCTCTATGTCTATATTTATATCTATTTGACAAACTTCATCTCTCTCTCTCACTCTTCTCCTCTATGTCTCTATATTTTCTATTTGACATAATTCAATAATTCCAGCAATATATACCTGTATCCTAGATGTTGTATATTTAAGTAATTGATCTAAGGTTCTATATCTTATCTATGGTCATATTATTTCTCTAACACATCACACTTAGTATTGGATTTAGTTCATATTTCTTGAACTGCAATTTTATTGCATCTTGAACTCATACTACACCATTATGATTACTAGTCTTTTACTATATATAGCATATACTAGGCTCTATTTTTTATGTGCATGCATATTTATAAATTTAATCAATTAAAACAATCAATATTGCTATCTATATCATAATTTTTGGCTTACCTACATGTTTCTACACTTGATAATTAGCATGATCACATCTTTAAATATCAACCATTGATCTTAAGTTTGGCACATGATCTAATGATCCATATTCAATTTAATCATATTTAAAACACATCTATTTGATCAATCACTAATAGGCTCACATGCTCCATTGGATCCATATATGATTTTGAACTTTAACTCTTAAAGTTTAAAATGCATCCATTAGATAATTTGATCCAAGCTCCTACATGTCATTAGATCTTCAAACTAGCATGTTGTTTACTTTTGCCTTGACATTAAACATTAAGCTCTTTATCCCATATCACTACTTATTGAATCCACTCACTCTATTTGATCTCCTTTACATGATTACTTGATTACCATTAGATCTTCTAATAAGCTCAATCTTTATCTTTGCTTATCTCTCAAGAATGTGACATTTGACATTAGTGCATGCCTTCTATACATTGATATTAGATCCCATTATTGAGACACTTGGAAATCCTATGTTGTTCATTGACATTGTGACTTTAAATCACTCCATATATTTATTATAAAATCTCCATGATTATGACACTTGTCATTGGCACATTTAATCAGAGGTGCCTTTGACAAATTGACTTTGTTACACATCATTGGATCTTTATTATATGGTTAAGCACTGATCATTGATCGAGCTAGAATAAATATTAACTTGAAGACTTAGGAAATATAAAGTTTTAGAACATTTTATCAAGCCATTACTTACTAGGTTAAAGGGGTCAATTTTACAATGATGATAAAGGGCTTAAGATATAACTTAAGCTATTAGGTTTAGGTTATATCTAGTCAACATCAAAATAGGAAAGCCTATGAATTCCATGAATTAAAACCTTAGGGTTTAACTAAGAAACCCTATAATGTCTTAGAGAAAATATAATTCAATGTTAGGCTTATCACTCTTCATCTAACCCTATAGGCTATGTTTCTAAGATGCTCATGAAAAACCCATAACAAATCTTTTATCTTATTCACTTCAAACTTCCATAAATGGTCTCTATAAAATAAATATAACTTTGCACTATGAAACTTGTAAAACATGCTCTTATCTTCATCAATCTTTCCTGATCCTTTTGATATCAATGATATCCATAATGCCCCTTTTGACATCAATGAAAATCATATTGCCAATAATCTCCCTCTTTAGCATTGATGGCAAACTAAATGCTCTGATATTTTAATACTTTATTTTTTCTTTAGAATTACCTGCATTAGTTTGAACTGAAGGTGTTCACACCAAAATACAACTTGGACACATCTTGGCTTTTAACATTATTCCCCCTTAGACAATGGCACATTTTCCAAAACTCAATTTGGAGACATGCTCTACTTTTATAAACTTTTATAGAGAGCATTTTGTTCTCTTTCTCCCCCTCTGACATCAATGGCAAAGGGACTCTTTCTCACTATTTATCCAAATGTTTCTCCCCCTTTATCAAATAAAGAGTTTGTCCAAGAAATTACAACCATCAACGCATTAGAAATTTTCAAAAATATTCATGCTTGAGTTGTCTTTTCTCTCTTCTTCTAGAGATTAATAAGGCTTTTATGATTCTCCACCTAGACTCATGCCCTATTACTAAGATCTAGTGATGTGGTGTAGGATCCATCACTCCAAAATTTGTATTAGATATTAAAAAATTTCTTTGGGAAGATGTTTGGTGAATATGTATTAAATTTGATCCTTAGTTGGCACATATTCCATTGTGACCTCTTGATTTTCAACCTTTTCTCTTAAAAGTGATACTTAATTGATATGTGTTTAGTTTTGGAATGCATCACTAGATTATTTAATATGTTAATAACAATTGAATTATCACAAATAATAAATATAGGTGATTTATACTCTACCTTGATGTCTTTGAGCTTTTTCTTCATCCAAAAGACTTGAGTGCAACATGCCACTACTGCAACATACTCTACTTCTACTGTAGAAAGATAAACTAACTCTTGATTTTTGCTCAACCATGAAACAAGTCTATTTCCAAGGAAGAATGCCCCACCAATAGTGTTTCTTATATCATCCACACTTCCTAACTAGTCAACATCTATATATGTTGTCAAAGTGAAATATTCACCTTTGGGATACCATAGTCTATAGTCAATTGTGCTCTTGATATATCTAAATATTCTTTTCATTGTATTGACATGTGACTCTTTAGGATTAGCTTGAAATATTGAAACCATGCATATTACTTTCATGATATTAGGTCTTGATGTAATTAGGTATAAAAAGCTACCTATCATTGATCTATACATAGTCTAATTTGCATCAAGGGAATAATCCTCTTTGATCAACTTACATCCAATTATCATGGGAGCACCAACTGGCTTGTTATCTTCCATTCTAAACTTATTGATAATTTCTTTAGCATACTTGGTTTGGGATATGAATATCCCTTCATTAGATTGCATTATTTATAGACCAAGGAATAATATGTCAAACTCGTTTTGAATTTGAATAGAAAATTATTTGCATACCCTCTTGTTGTTACCACAAAAAATGATGTCATATACATATACAAAAAACATTAACATATGCTCAACTTTAGATTTGAAGTACAAATTACTATTTGCATAGCCTTTGTTGAATCTTTATTGTTGCAAGTACTAGTCCAATATTGAGTACCATGATCTACATGCATATTTTAGACCATATAGAGCTTCATTCAGTCTATAAATAAAATCTTCTTATTGTAATAATTGAAAGCCTTCTAGTTATTTAATATAAACTTCCTCTTATAGGTTCTCATTCAAGAAAGTAGACTTAACATCCATTTAATAGACTTTGAACTTATTATAAATAAATAATGCTATAAACATTATTATGGCTTCCAATCTAGAAACTAGAGAAAATGTTTCTTCAAAGTCTATGCCCTCAACTTATACATATCCTTTTCACACCAATCTTGTCTTATTCCTTATAACAGTTCCATCATCATTGAGCTTTTTTTTAGACCCACATTTTACCTATTACATTTTTGTTAGAAGTTCCTGAAACTAATTCCCAAGATTTATTCTTTTCTATTTGGCTCAGTTCTTCATCTATGGATTTTAGCTAATTTTCATTGTTACTAGCTTCAACATAGCTCTTAGGCTCAATTTTATACTTTAGATCAAAACTTACTTATTCCTTGTTTTGTGAAACTCTTTGAACTCCATTTTTATTTCCAGCTATCTACTCTATAGGATTATCCTTTTGAACAAATCTTATAGGTTCATTTTCATTCATTTCCTCATCCTCTTCATTGGTTGTTTCTTCTTCAAAATATGATTCTTTAATACAAATTTATTTGTTAGGTTGAACATGTTTCAATCCTTCTTCAACCTTGACATTGATGCTATCTACAATATTGTGTAGCATTTTTTTGTAACATATGTAGGATTTTATTTGGGAAGAATAACCAAGAAATATTCCTTCATCACATCTTGATTCAAAGCTTCTCAATTTGTCATATTTTCTCTTGATGTAGTATTTACTACCAAACACTCTGAAATACTTAGTAGAGGTAGGTTTTCTATACCATAGTTCATAGGGATTTTAGTCACTATATACCCTCAATTGAACTCTATCCAAGATATATACTACTATTTGGACTACTTCTCTCCAGTATCCATCAAGTAACTTAGCCTATTTTAGCATTATTCTGGCCATCTCCTTGACTATCCTATTCTTTCTTTCAACAAATCCATTCTACTATGGATTCTTTGCTAAAAAATAGTGTCTTTTAATTATATGCTTCTCATAATACTCTATGAACTCATTTGAGGTGAATTCTCCACCTTTATCAGATCTTAAGCATTTTATCTTTTATCTAATTTCATTCTCCACCATGGCTTGAAAGATATTGAATCTCTCAAATTCCTAAGACTTATCCTTCAAAAAGGTTACCCATGTCATTCTTGAGTAGTCATCTACAAATAATATCAAGTACCTCTCTCATTTATATCCTCTTGTCTTAGTAGGACTATAAAGATCAGTATTAACTAATTCTAGAGGCTTTATAGTTGCATAATCCTTTGTTTAAAATCTGACCCTTATTTTCTTACCTTGTTGACATTCCTTTCAAATAGTGTCTATAGGTTTGGCTATCTTAGGCATATGTATAACACACTTATTTGATCTCAATTTGACTAGGTTATCAAAATTGACATGGCCCATTCTTCTATGCCATAACCAACTCTCATCAATATTTCTTATTAGGTAGTTATTACCATTAAATTCAATAAGATTATAGATATTACTTTTAGTTATTTTCCCTTCTATAACTAGTCTTCTAGATCTCCTTAAATTGTAACCTTCTTCATTAAATATGACATTATATCCATTGTCACACGATTGGTTGACACTTAGCAGATTATGCTTCAATCCTTCAAGATAAAGGACATCATGTGTAGGAAATTATCCATCTATGTTAAAGGTTCTTTTACTTGTAATATTTACTATAGCATTATTTCCTAAGCTAATAGATCCTTCCTTATATTCTCTCAATTTGATGAACTTGCTCTTGTCACCAATCATATGTTTTGATCAACCACTATCTATTATCCACAAATTCTAATCCTTGGCATGGAGTGTAGTTTGAGTAATCATAGATTGATCTTTCACTTTCCACACATCCTTGGGTTTCTTATTTTTCTTATTTTTCTCTTTTCTAGAGACTTATGAACCTTTGTTCACACTATGTGGCATGCCTTTATTTTTACTTTTTGTTTTTGATCTTATAAAGTTTGTTCTACATTGTTTATCTATGTGACCAAAATTATTTCAATTATAGCATATTACATTTGCATATTACATTTCTTTCTTTGTACTTGGGTTTCGGGGTCCCATCAAAACCTGATTTTACCTTAATCTAAGAAAAAACAAGGGATAAAATGAAATTTTTACTTACAAATTTTTTTCTCCTTTTAGGTAAAACTCTACAATCAATAGCCCTATGAGAAAAATAATTAGAAGTATAAAAATAACCATAGAAATATGAGGAATTCTTGATTATAAAATTTATCTATGCTGGATGAGGAGGCCTTCTCAAAACTAGCTTCTTCAAATCTCTCACCTTTATGTAACCATCTACATTAACTACCTTTATCTTTTCCATCTTCCTTGAGTTTGTATATATTAAATCATTGTCCTTATTTTCTTCAGGATTTTTTGAGCTTTCTTCTATTTAGTGGTGCTTGTGTCTTTATTTATATCCTTACAAGCTTTGAAGTTATCATATAGGTTTGCAGTTGTACTAGTTATAAAGCTTTTCCATTTTTCTTAACCAAGAATGGATCTCTCTTTTGAAGGCTTTTGAGAGTTGATTAACACATCAAGAATGTCTAAACCTCCTTTTAGTTTCAAACCTTTATCTATTTTTACTTTCGACTTTTCAAGTTCTTTTCTCAAATTCACTATTTATGCTTCTAACTTCATACATTCATCATATTTAGATTCTAGTTCAAGTTTGAATACATATTCTATTCTTTTAGCCTCTTCAACTTGTGTCTTTAGGCTCACTACCATCTAGTCAGATCTTTCAAGACTTCTAGACAGTTTTTCAATTTATTTTTATCTAAGATTTATCTTCTTTGAGTTCTCTTTTCTCATCTTAGAAATCTCGTCTAGAGAAAAAATGAGTTCACACTATAGATCTACTTCTCCTTCCTCTTCTTCATTAGAGTCTATAACTTCTCCTTCTTGATTCATAGAATTTGATCCTAGTACCATAAATAGGACTTCATTTCCCTTAGCTACAAAGGCACAATCATGAATATCATCTAAGCCATCAATATCATCTAATAAGTCACTATATTATTTTGTATATAGACCCTTATTATTTTTAAATAAGTTATTCTTATTGGAGTAGTGGGGTTTCACATTTTTACTCTCCTCTTCTTTCTTAGAGTTATCCTTTTTGTTGTAAGGGAATTTAGTAGCAAAATTTCCTACCTTACCATAGTTAAAGCATTTAAAGGGTAACTTACCTTTGTACTTTCCAAATCCTCTTTTTAGTCTTCTGACAAAGTTAGCTTCTTCATCAGTATCCTCATATCCAGATGAGGATGCTTCTACTTTTACTTGTTTGGCTACTTTGAATGCATCTTCTCTCTTGAAATTGTCTATTTCTCTAATTCTCATCTCATAGGTAGTGAAGGTTCTATGAAACTCATCAATAGTGAGTTTATCCAGATTTCTTGCTTCCTTTATTGAAAAAATTTTAGAGTCATACCTTGATGGCAGAGATCTTAGGGCATTTTTGACAATGACTGATTCTTTCATCTCTTATCTAAGGCCTCTAATTACATTAACTATTTCATCCACTCTAAGGAGATAGTATACAATTTTCTCTTCTTCATTCATTTTAAGGCTTTCAAACTTTCCTTTTAATGTTTGTAGCTTGACCTACTTTACCTTTTCATCACCTTCATAGATGCTCTTTAATTTGTTCCATATATCTTGTGCATTTTGACAATGTATCACTTTGACAAACTCTGAATTAGACAATCCCCAAAGGATAGCATTATTTTCCTTATCATTTCTCTCATATGCCTTCTTTTAAGCTAGATAAATAGGGTTTATAATATGGGTTGTATATTCATTCACAATAGACATCCATACATCAAACGTTAATAAAGACAAATATACTCCCATTCTTATGCTCCAAAATGCATAGTCTAATCCATCAAAGAGAGTTGCTTTGTTTGAGGAAGAGCCTTGTTGACTAGCCATTTATGATCACCATCCAAGATATACTTAAGCTGATTAAGCTTCTTATAAGGAACTAGGGCTCTGATACCAATTGTTCAAACACAACTATCTATTGGGAGGGGGTGAATCATTAGATTGATTTAACTTAGTCCTTAAAATAATTTTTAAAATATATTGAAAAACATATGTAGATTAAATTAAATATGTAGATATCACACACACACAAATTCACATGACACCATATTTATACATGGAAAAACCAATATGGGAAAAACCACATTGAGAATAGCTACTAGAATCTACTATTCTAATCTAGCCTCACAATAAAAGCCTCACTGGTAAAATCTCACTGGTTACACATTTAAGGGCACTGACCCTAAGGAGAAACTAATCCCCTAGTTTAAGAGCACTAAATATAAGGGAGAACCCACTTCCTAACTAAGCACCAACTTATCTTGTTTAATGGTGTCAACCAATCAGATCTACTATGAAGGTATAGCTCCAAATTATAATGTTGATTCATAAAAGAATCCAATCTCAATTCTCTTTTATAGGTCTAATTTGTAACTACTCATACTATGCACATTCTTTTTCTTTTATTCCTTACAACCCCTCTATCTCTATGTCGATATTTATCTCTATTTGACACACTTCGTCTCTCTCTCACACTTTGATCCTCTATGTCTCTATATTTTCTATTTGACATTATTAAATAACTTTAGAAACATCTACCTATATCCTAGATGTCATATATATAAGTAATTGATCTAGGGTTCCATATATTCTCTATGTTCACACTAGTTTGCTAGCACATCATGCTCAGTGCTAGATTTAGTTCATATTTATTGAACTACAAGTTTCTTGCATCTTGAACTCATGCTACACCACTGTGATTCTTGGTCTTTTACTATATATAACATATATTAGGATCTAGTTTTGATTCACATGAATATTTACAAATTTGATTGATTACAACAATCAATCTCATTATCTGTATCATAATTTATGGCTTACCTTCATGTTCTTATGATTGGCCATTAGCATAATCATATCTTTAAATATTAATTGTTGATCTTAATTTTTGTGCCATGATATGATGATCCACATTCAATTTTATCATCCTTAAAACATGTCCATTTGATCAATCTTTGATAGGCTCATGCACTCCATTGGATCCCTATACACTTCTAGACTTTAACTCAAGTTTAAAATGCATCCATTAGATCATTTTATCTGAGCTCCCATATGCTATTAGATATTTAAACTAGCATGATCTTTACTTCTATCTTGATGTTAAACATTAAACTCTTTATCCCATCTCACTACTTCCTGAGTCTACTCACTCCATTGGATTTATTTTGCATGATTAACTACTCACTATCAGATCTTATGACAAACTCAATCATTATCTCTGCTTAGCTCTTAAGAATGTGACACTTATCATTGGTGTGTGCCTTATATACATTATTTTTAGTTCCTTCTATTGAGTAACTTGGGAATCCCTTATTACTCATTGACATTTTGACTTTAAACCACTCCATAGATTTATTGTACAAGCTTTGTGATTGTGACACTTATCACTAGCATATTTACTCATAGGTGCCTTTGACAAATCGAATTTGTTGTGCATAATTAGATATTAAACATATGATTAAGCATTGATTGTTGATTGATCTAGGATAAATCTTAAGTTGAGGATTTAGGAAATATAATGTCTTAGAACATTTTTTTGATCTGGTAATTACTAGGTCATAGGGGATGGTTTTAAAATAATGACAAGGGATTAATATATAACTTAAGATATTGGTTCTAGGCTATATCTAGTTAAAATCAAAATAAGAAATCCTATGAATGCCATGACTTAAACCCTTAGGATTTAAGTAAGAAACCCTGTAATGTTTGAGAGCAAAGATAATTCAATTTTGGGCTCATCACTCTTCATCTGAACATGTAGACCATATTTATAATATGCTTATGAAAAAACCATAATAGATCTTCTATCTGATTCACTTCAAACATCTATAAATGGTCTCTATAAAATCAAGATGAATTTGCATTATGTAACTTGTAAAACATGCTCTTATCTTCATCAATCTTGCCTGATCCTTTTGACATCAATGACAATAATATTACTAACATCATTATGATCATGATCCCCCTCCTATATCTCATCACCAAAATATTATCAATAGTGCTTATGATGATCTCCATCCAAATATTTTATCCCCTTGGGTGCATGTTATTCCCCTTCCTACTCCTATCCCTAAACTACCTAAGCTCCATGGGACTCAATAATCCATTCCTACATAGCACATTATGACATTCATAATGTCATGTATATATTTAGAATAATATGAAGGCTTGATGTTGAATCTCTTTTCTCATTCTTTATGAGTTGAATCTCTTATCTACTTTTAGAATCTACCATCAGATTCTCTCTCTCATTTTCAACTCCTTTTGGATTACTTCCTCTAATATTTTGATATCTATAAACCCTTTAACCTCAAAATCCAGTCACTCAGCTCCATGGCTTAGGCCAAGGGTGAGTCAAACTTTGATTTTTTGTGTAGGTGGTATTCAACCATTCATACATGTAAGAGTAGGTTCTAGGATGACTAGATTTATGATATGTTCATCTAAGTATTGAGGTATGAGTTTCACCTTGAGGTCATTGAACATGAACCCATCTCTTATTATGAATTTTTTAATGAGTGTCTAAAGATATAAGTTTATGAGGTACATGTAGGTATGTAGATTTTAAATTCCCAAAAATCATCCTCTTCATATGATTACAACCATAATGTAATTAATGATGGTGTCATTGATTCTTATCCTGAGAAAAAGGATAAAAAGGTAGCTACGAGGTGAATGCTTTAAGAATGAAACCAATTGAAAATAAGGATTCTAAATCAAACACAACAAAATAATAGATGGTGTTTCCTTATGACCCCACCAAGTTTTATAATTACCATAAAATGAAGGGGCATGATAATGTTAATTTTGTCACTCAAAAGTTTGGTGGGTATGTCTTGCCTCTATCATAGAGTTATCCTCTTGCAGAATCCAAATGCAATTTGAGTGTGTTTAAGGATCCTTTGCTTTACCATGATAAGGAGAAGAGGTAGAAGAAAAATAAGTAATCAAATGTTAAGGCCCTATTGTAGCATCAATTTTCACCCTTGGAGAGGGTTATTTAGGCTCTCTCAAATTGAGCTACACTATGGGAACAACCCCAGGCTATGGGTCACCTATGGTGGGGTTATACCTCTAGAGAAGGCCAAATTCCTCTTGATAGATCATGTAAACTAATGTTTTTACTAAGAAAAGGGTTAGAAAGGGGGGAAAGGGCTTATAGGAAATTTAACTAAGTGATGCACTGAATTTAAATGAGAACTCACATAAGCATGAAGTAAACACTAAGGAAGCATAAAATAATGATAGCTCACACAATATCACAAAACTATATAGTTGCATAAGTGTTTCATAAACTAGGTTCAAGAAGAAATGAATGAAGGCAAAAAGGAATTCTAAGACTCATTGAGATCTTGCATCAATGATAGAAAGAACACTAACTTATACCTCCAACTAACTTGAAGACACTTAGAAATGAGCAAGAAAGAAGGATAAAGGGCATGGACGATTATCCTTCATAATGCCATCATGCACAAGATTTTCTACACATAATTCATAGGGGAGAGATAGGTAAAGAAAGTCTTTATTAATTCAATAGGTCTTTCATACAAATTTTGATAGGGTCTAACTTATCAAATGAGAGTCTTTACTCTTCCAAAATTAAGAGAGAATTTGTTATCAAAAGTGAGATAGAGATTACAATGTGGAAGAAAATATGAGATATAGGAGAAATGGGAGAGAGAGGGGGAGCATTCTATCCAATATCATTAAAAGAGCTTCCACCATCATTTGATCAAATCAAGGTTAATACATTATAGAAAAAATAGCCTTCATTTGCTCCAATAATAGTCAAACTCTTCTCATTAGTTGAGAAATGTACTAGAAGACAAGAAGATATTTTGAATATGATGGGTCATGATCTTACCAAGAAAGGAAAATCCTTAAAAGATTTGAAAAATAATTTAATTCTCCACTTGTACTCTCTAATCCCCAAAACTACTCCATGAACTTCTACACCACCTTCCACTTGACTTCATTATAAGGACAAAATCCTCATATCCTTGGGCCTGATAAAGCCATGACTATATTTATTTTAAGTAGTTTTAAGTAACTATTTTTCAATAATGTGGCCATTTTGTAAGATAAGATAAACTTTCATATCTTGTTAATATCTGCACCTACTCCATCTTGAATATAGATTTACTATAGATTGAAAACAAATCTCATTTATTAGTTTTCCTATAGTTATCATGTCAATGAGAACCTATAGGTTGTATAGTCTTATTTTGACTATATTAGATATAAATAAACTTATTCTACCTCTAAACCCTATGGGAGCTGATAAGTCACTACACACGAGGATCATCCTTTGAAAAGAGCAATGAACACACCATGGAGTTATCCTGCAACTTTTAGAGAATGGGGTCAACAGGTTCTAAATCTTCAACTAGAGGTCTTATCTAAGCTTTAATGTTGATATATTTTTATCATTGACAATATTGATTGTATGATTGTGTTTGATTAATTATTTTTTACCAAACTCTAATAATGGCATATGATCCTTGTAGGACTTTCTTCCATTTTGACTAGGTCACAAATGTTCTTCGTTCTAAGTCTCTTAGCTTTGAATTTCATTATCGACCATTAATCAACTTTCTTTTACACTATGGGATCTACCTTCTCACACATCATTAAATCAGTGGTCTGATTTAATGCATGCCATTTATCTTCCTTCTATTTGATTGAACCTATATTGTTGATCAATGAATACACAATCAAAAATGTACCATTGGATCTTTAGGACCCACTAACATTATTGATCACCCCAATCATCATTATATATTTAATCTAAGAAAAAATCAACCATTAATCTTTTTCTAGAAACTTTTAACTTGTTGACTACTTTTGTGCCATTAATCTTTGAATATATGATTAAATGTGCTCTATTGGATCTTCAAGACCCACTGACCTCATCCTCACCCACTCATCATTGGATATTTTGATATGATTTAATGCCGACCATTGATCTTGGAACATTTGAATTCAAATAAAAATTTCATGAGGCCTAAACTTGATGTCCCCATGCACATATTAATTTTTAAGGATTTTTAAATACAAATGGTTAATTATTATAGCATTAACTTGATGTCCTAGTGTGTTTCATTATAATTATTCAACTTTAAGGATTTATATCTTGAGATAGACAACTCATCAAGACAAAAAATTTGTATAGAATATTCAAGGCATGAAAAATACCATGTCCATGAAATTATCCATCTTTGGTTGACTTCTCAAATGCACTTATTAAATACACAACCAATCCTACTTTGTTCATTCCTACATGACGTGTTATGAAGGTTAAGTCCTTTAGAATTGTTCATGCCATCTTTTAAATTATTTAAATATTTGAAGAAACATTTAAGAGTTTGATAAAGCCTACTCCATACTAGGACTTCCAAAAAATAATCCATTTAGGTAAGTTTCTATATGTGGGCCAAAATTAGCTAACATTGTTGGTGACATATTGGGATTTCTTGCCTACTATGAAAAGATTAGTGGCCTTAAATTGATCTATTGGGCATATAGAGTCTCAAATATTTTATCTCAGTTGATCATGAAAATGAGACAAGGATACCCTTTTTTTAGAAAACCTCCTTTTGAAACAACAAGGACCAAAGAAGAAACCAAACACCAACTATGCCCAAGGCACCTATTGAAAAAGAAACACATAATTGAAAAGAAATGAGCATAAGTGTAGAAACCCTTATTTCCCCTGATCTCTGAAACTGAATGTTTTTGGATTTGTTTTCTGTATTTTGATTTTATTGAATGTTTTTTGCATGAAATAAAGAATAATGCATTTTTGCCAAATAAATTCACATAAATAAATAAACAACACTATAATCTATCAACTGGCTAATCAATGAACTTATTATTATTATTATAAATGATTATAATATTGAGTCTTTGTCATGCATATAAAATGATATGAAATATTATTTAAATAAAACTTGGTCCTTTTGTAAATCTGAAAATAAATCTAAATCTGGTACGGCTTGGGTTGCTGTGTCAAAAACACAGTCACCAACGTCGGTTATACTACCGCCATTAGTCACCTGGTGTCGTTACTCTACCAACATCGATATGAAGTCAGCCCATGTCGGTCTCTGCTCAGCTGATGTCAGTCTCTATGTTGCTGATGTCAGTCTCTGCACTCCCTACGGTGCTATCTGGCCTGCTGCAGATGTGTACATATTTGCATGGATCTGTATGGATTCTGTACC
Organism: Torreya grandis; assembly: GCA_037957365.1. Lineage (NCBI taxonomy): Eukaryota > Viridiplantae > Streptophyta > Pinopsida > Cupressales > Taxaceae > Torreya > Torreya grandis. Next base: position 530,094 of record JARHVA010003770.1, on the reverse strand, counting down.
GAATCAAATAGAATATAGTGCAGCCTATATGCTGGACACCTGATCTAAAGATCTTTATCTGAATAATTTTCTAAATCAAAACCTAATGAAATAAATACTTGTAAATCTCTGTGATAACTTTTGTATGAAGTTATCTCTCAAACTGGCAATAGATCAACTGATATCTCACAACCTTTGAATCACACACACTGAAGAGTGGATGTTCTCTAATGCAAATGGAATACTGGAACCCCTTGGCTTAGTCTTCTCAAAAAATCCTTAGCAAAATTTGTCTTCAATATCAATAATCAATAATCATAATCATCATAATGGCCTCCCTCCCATAAGAAACCCTTATATCTTCTAAAAAGTGTGCTTGCCCTAATTAGGGTTTCATAATTAAGAATTAGGGTTTCATAATGAAAATATGTTAAATAATTAATATTTAATTAAATCAATCAAATATTAATATCTCCCTCAATATATGTCTGATCCTTAAACCATCTGAAGCTGGTGAACAAAGAAGTGATTCCGCACATGATCATATGAAAACAGGGGTGCTCTGCTGTGTGCCAAATATCCCTAAATAATAAGAGCTCAAGCAAATGTGTCTGAAAAAGCCTGAACGAATGCAACTGGGAAAATTTTGCTAGTTGAACCCAAGCCAAGCTCCATCAAGACCCTCTATCCATCCCATCAGCCTACGAAGGTCACATAATAAGCTAATCATCAATTCTGAAGATGTCAACTAAAAAGGGGACATTACAATCTGCCCCTCCTAAAATTGCTTGTCCTCAAGCAATCTCTGAACAATAAACCAATCAATCCACCTAGATCCCAAATGTAGTCATGATCTATACTATTATCAATCAATGTAAGATCTTGTAATATCCTCTGAAATATAACTAAGAGGAATCCATAATTAAACTAGCGAATACAACTCCACCAATATCTAAAATCACAACTGCCTTGGGTGTGTCGATACTGCAAGATGTGTAACTTGTAACTACCAATTCCATCTGTAAAAGATGGTGCCAATCCATCCCGTAATGGATGGTAAGAAATTGGAGCTGATCTACACCTATGTGAAATCAAATCTTCTATCTCTGGGTCAAAAGAAAAATAACGAGCATACCCTACCATATAATGCCGGTAAGAACCCCCAAACTCCGCTACTGGCTCACCATTACTAAACTGGGAATCAATAGATGGCTCTAATCTCTAACTCTGAGTAGCTATAGGCTGGATAGGACCCTATGCAATCTTCTCAACAACCCCCACCTCAAAATCCTTGTGAGGCAGCATAGTAGAAAGGATCATTATAATCTCCCCAACCCATCTGCTAATAACACTAGTACCTCAAATAAGAACACCTTCTGTCACCTTATGCGAGTCTAAATGAACACCTGCACTATCTATAAAATACTCCATGAATGGTTTAGTGCAGCAAAAATTATATGAGGAAGCATCGACATACTCCCCCACACACCACAACTGATCCCTCTGTAAAGGTGGCACAACCAACTGTACCACACTGACATCTATGTGAGAAGAATCAATCTAGAGACTTGACTCCACTGGTATCCCAAACTCATCAGGACCAGGTACTCCCAAACCTTAAACATGTGTGTTAGTGCCAACAACATGTTCCTCAGTAACAACTGTAGGAATGTACTCACCACTAACCAAGTGATCACGGTTGGCTACCAACTGTAAGTAATCCTGTCTCAAAACCCTGACAGCTTCATGCAAGGCATGAACCTCTACCAAAGAAAGGTAACCACTGATAGACTCATCTGTCATAGAAGCACCCCAACTAGTAACGATTAACAACTGATGATCGATATCAAAATTCTCAAGAGCAGTCGTGATATCTCTCTCACCTACTCTCAACTAGTGGGTCACATGGTGACTCTGCACTACGGGCCTCCTATGAGCCATCTCAAATATGCTATCCACACTATTAGAGAAAACTAAATCAAATGAACTCCCCTCAAGATCACCAACTCTCAATGTACTAACATCTGAGTACACCTCCACACTATGAATGCAAGCATCAGACTCATCCTCATCTAACTCCGAAGAAGCTGTGGCAGAAACTATCTCATCATCACAATCTCTAGCTCCCTTGTCCTCTGCAACTAACTGAGAGTCCAAATCCTCATGTATAATAATTGGTGTAGGGATACCATCAAAGGTTGATATCATATCACAAGCTCCTATCTCATGAGAATCATGGGACATGCTACTGTCCTCAAACAAATCAGTAATGATATCCTGTCGTTGTAAAATGTCTCCATCATGTGTAGTCACAACAATAGTGGCCGCTCCACTAAGTAAATGATTAACTTCACCTATAAAGACCTCTTGTTTCTCCATCTTTTTGTTTTGTGATGTGGACCCTCTAAAAATGGATGTCATATACTGTGCTAATTTGTCTTCAATTGTAGGATGTGAAAGTAATTCAATCATCCTCCTCTGGGTTTCAACAAACTAATTCAAACTTTGTTTAAGCTTCCCCATATTACTATCCCACTATTTTTGATTACTTGAAGTAACCATGATTAACTAGCAGATTCGATCTACCCAAACTATCCAACAGGATGGCAGGACAAAGCTCTGATACCACTATAGAAACCCCTGTTTCCCCTAATCTCTAAAACTGAATGTTTTTGGATTTGTTTTTTGTATTTTAATTTTTTTGAATGTTTTTTGCATGAAATAAATAAGAATGCATTTTTTCTAGATAAATTCACATAAATAAATAAACAGTAGTATAATCTATCAACTGGCTAATCAATGAACTTATTATTCTTCTAGATGATTACAATATTGAGTCTCTGTCATGCATATAAAATGATATGAAATATTATTCAAATAAAACTTGGTCCTTATACAAATCTAAAAATAACTCTAAATCTGGTATAGCTCAGGTTGTTATGTCAAAAACACAGTCACCGATGTCGGTTATACTACCGCTGTCGGTTACTTGGTGTCATTACTCTATCGACGTTAGTATGAAGTCAGCCGATGTCGATTGGTGTCGGTCTTTGCCTGGCGATGTCGGTCTCTACTCAGCTGATGTCAGTCTCTACACTCCCTATGGCGCTGTCTAGCCTACTACATATGCATATGGATTTGCATGGATCTGTACAGATTTTGTATCAAAGTAAATAGAATATAGTGCGGCCTGTATGCTGGACACCTGATCTGAAGATCTTTATTTGAATAATTTTCTAAATCAAAACCTAATGAAATAAATACCTGTAAATCTATGTGATAACTTTTGTATGAAGTTATCTCTCAAACTAGCAATAAATCGGCTGATATCTCACAACCTCTAAATTACACACACTGAAGAGTGGATGTTCTCCAATGCAAATAGAATAATGGAACCCCTTGGCTCAGTCTTCTCAAAAAATCCTTAGCAAAATTTGTCTTCAATATCAATAATCAATAATCATAATCATCATATTGGCCTCCCTCCCACAAGAAACCCTTATATCTTTTAAAAAGTGTGCTTGCCCAAATTAGGGTTTCATAATTAAGAATTAGGGTTTCATAATGAAAATATGCTAAATAATTAATATTTAATTAAATCAATCAAATATTAATATCTCCCTCAATATATGTCTGATCCTCAAACCGTCTGAAGCTAGTGAACAAGGAAGTGATTTCGCACATGATCATACCAAAATAGGGGTGCTCCACTATGTGCCAAATATCCCTAAATAATAGGAGCTCAAGCAAACATGTCCAAAAAAGCCTGAATGAATGCAATTGGGAAAATTTTGCTAGTCGAAGCTAAGCCAAACTCCATCAAGACCCTCTATCCATCCCATCAGCCTACGAAGGTCGCATAATAGGCTAATCATCAACTCTAAAGATGTCAACTGAAAAGGGGACATTACAATAAGGCACTTAGAGGAAAGCATAGAAAACTACTCTAATATTTTATGATATAATATAATAGCTACAAATGCTTCTAATAAAAAGTCTTTAAATGAATGCCATTGACTAGGATGGTTAATACCTCTCCATTTAGTTGGGTAAGCTGAAATTTATTATGCTATTTTCATCCATGAATCAAATAAGGACCACTCAACATGCTATCAAACTTGGTATGTTTTCGTATCTTGGCCTTATTTGAGTCCCATTTAAGGACTAGGTCACCTTCCTTAAATTACCTTATTGTAGCTCTCTTGTCAAAGGCTTTTTTGACCTAATTTTGGTGTAACTCTAATGTCTTCATTACAAGGTCTCTATTTTCTTTAAGCTCCATGAGCTCTATCATCCTCACATTCATAGGCTCACTCTCCATCAACTCAAGCTGGTGGGCTAACTTCCATGCAGGTAGTTCAAGATAAATTAACAATTTGGATTCCCTTCCATATACTAAAACATATGGAAAATTTCCAATGATAATTTTAGGAGTCACTATGTTAGCCCATAAGGCTATTCTTAGCTTTGTATGCCATTTTATTTGATTTTCTTCCATGGTTTTCTTGATAATACTTATCAAGTTCTTATTTTTGGACTCTTCCAGTCCATTACCTTGGGGTTAGTAATTGTAAGATGTGCTAAGGTATATTCCCATATTAATTACCCATTCACTTATCTTCATACCCATAAATGCTAAGGTACTATCTAAAATTATAATAGATAGGACACCAAACCTGGTCACTCTATTATCATAGAAGTCCAATACTACTATCTCATTAGCTTATTTAAAGGAAATTTATTCCACCCACTTGGTGAAGTAGTCAATTGTAGTGAACACCCATTTATGCCCTACACTTGAAGGTGGATTTATCATCCCTATGAATTCCAACCCCCATTGCATGAAGGGTTACTCCACCTGAATTGGGTTGAGTGAGAGCTATTAATTTTTGTTTTCCTATAAATAGAGTACACTGTTGACATTTCCTAGCCCATGAATAAGCATCCTTGAAAATGCTAGGCCAATAATAACCAACCCTCATTATTTCTATTGTTTTTGTTATTTTTGGGGCAAAATGGCCTCCTACATTTCCATCATGAAACTTATCCAAGAGCTTTGTCACTTGATTGTCATCAATGCACCTAGAAAGTACCTCATTAAGTTTGCTTCTAAAAATAACACCATCAACTAATGCATAAGGTATGGAATACATCTTGAAATAGTTTATCTTTTCTCTATCTAAACCTTGAGGGAATTCTCCTATCATTAAGAAATGTGTCATGTCTTAGATCTATATTTTATGAAGTGGAGGTGCATCTGCCTGTGATTCATCTTGTGTTAACAAAACAACTTCTTTGTCTTCTTGAAGATCATCTACCATATGCTCACACAAGCTTTTGCCTCTTACTAGCTTGGTGAATTTGATCTCCACATAATACTTTATGACCTTGGTAATCTAACCTAATCTTTTCTCATTTAAGTCTTTGTTAAGGAGGAATTCCCTAACTCCAGGATGAGACACCATAAGTAAACCTTACTATTATAAAGCATTGGTCTAATTTATTTTAGACTTTTCAAAACTATAAGAACCTTATTTTTAATAAAAGTGTACTTTACCTCATATCCTTATATCCCTTGACTAAAAAAGGTAATTGAATACTCAATTTCTTCACCATTATTCTGCATCAACATATAGGATATGTTATCAATATTGGCAAAGGTGGACAATGTAAAATACTTTGATAAGTCAAGATTTATGAGTGATGGTGCTTGGGAAATGGCTTGCTTGATGGTCTCAAATGTTGCTTTACATTCATTTAACTAAGAAAACACTTATCTCTTCTTCAACATGGTAGTGATGGGTTTGACTAGGTTTGCAAAACTAGATATAAACCTTCTCACAATTTTTTTTTAAAGGAATATTTGGGTTCCTTTCTTGTACTTGGGTAAATATAGTGCTAATATAGCACTTTTCTATCAGGGTTAATGGATAACCCTTAATTTGAGGAAATATGACCCATAAGTTTACCTTCATGAATAGTAAACACATATTTATTGGGATACAAAGAGATCCCATACTCTCTACATCTTTTTAAGATTAACCTTAGATGGTCTATGTGCTCACTAGCCTTCTTGGAGAAAACTGTGATGTCATCCAAGTAGACTAGTACCATTTGATTTAGAAACCCTTTGAAAGCCATGTCCATAGATATTTGGAAAGTGGCCCCAATATTTGACAATCCAAAAAACATATTTTGGTAAGTATATGTGCCCCACTTGGTGGTGAAGGTAGCCTTATACTGATCTTCCTCTCTCACTAGCACTTCTTTGTAACCTGAATACCCATCTAAAAGGGAGAAGCATTATGAACCAACAACTATCTAAAGTAGTTTCTCCATGGATGGAAAGGGGTAATGATGTTTCAAGGATACCTTATTTAAGTATTTAAATTCAACACACAATCTAATCTCCCCATTCTTATTCCTCATAGGTACTAAATTGGCTAACCACAAAGAGTGTTTAATGGGAAAGATGATCTTGGATTCAATTAATTGTGTCAATTTTTTATTCATAAACTCTTCAAATTTGTGGTTTATAGGCCTCTAATTTTATCTAATAGGCTTGGAATTATCCTCTAGTTCTATAGTATGTTGGGATAGCTTGGGATCAAAGCCTCTCAGGTTACTATATTCCCAAGCAAAAATGTCTACATATTCTATACAAATCTCAATGAAGGCATGCCTTTCAGCCTTACTGTTTACCTTGCCAATCTTTAAGATCTTGTCTTTAAGGATAAGGACTCTTTTATAGTTCTCTTTACTTGTTGTCATCACTACTTTGTATTTCCACATATGGTCTCCCTCATGGAAAATACCTTCAAGGGTGACCAACCCTTTAAGAAGATAATCCTCAACTAAACAACCTAATCCTCATACTGATGTTGAAACTTTTCTTGGTTTATTGAGGATAACTCTAATTCTTACTGTAAGAAATAAACAATTTGCACATCATTCTCAAAGACATACCAATGAGATTCATTGTCTAGTATTTATGGTATTACCACTACTTTAACATGTGGTTACACTTTGGTCCTTTTCAACTCCTTTGGAATATCAAATTGATCTCCCATGGCTGCCAACCTATTAGTATACTCATTTTAGTTCCTTGGAACTATTTGGATGTTGAAAGCCTCAAAATACTCAATTAGGTCCCATACTCTATGTTTTTATGACTTCATTAAGGGTTTCTTAGTGATATTATGTCCTATAACATGATGCACTAGCAGTTCACTATCCCCATAAACTTGAAATTGTTTGATCTCTCTCTTAGCCCATTGGAGACCATAGATAAGACCCTAATATTATACTAAATTATAAGAGAAACTAAATTATAACTTTTATGAAGATAAATACATATCATTTGAGGGGGATACCATTATTTCACTTTCACCCACTCCATGCGTTCTCCTTGAACCATCAAAGAATAATTTCTATAAGCCACTAATATCTTCTTAAGTTACAATGAGGGATGTCATGGACTGATTCTCTTCATGTAAGCAATAAACACCCATTTCCCTCTCTTCAAATAATTCTAAGGGATAAAATAAATTATTTTCATTCCATAGTTCATCCAAGAACATGTTTTATATCTCCTCAGGGTGAGTGTTTAATTCTTGACCAACCATATGTTCATCCTCATCAAGAATGGTGCAATTGGGGTTTATACTATCTATCTAATAAGGTTTTATGTGGAATTATGTAATGGGCTCAGTGTTAATAGATTCTTTGGTTCCATATCTTGTTTTAAATGTCATGTATGGCCAATCTACTACAAGATAACCTCCAATATTTGTAGTGTATAGGCATAGGAGAAAAATGAGGAGGTACATCTAGGATCAACACATATTGAACGACTGAGACACTAGGATAAACATGCAGGGTCAAGTTGAGGTTTTGATGATCCAAATGGATTTGTGGAAGAACCATCAAGTTGTATAACTCCTTTAGATTAGGGTTCATATTTTAGACCAATCTTATTATCTATAGACTTTGGCATTATTGAGGTGATATCCCCACTATCTACCAAGTAATTGTTCACTAAAGAGTCACCAATGATTACTAAAATGTAGAAGGGAGGAGGTTTGACCAACTTACCTAACTTCCCTTCATCAAATACCTTGGTTACATTTATAAGAACCACATTTTATTTACTTAGTTCCTTCTCAAGAACTTTGATCTTTGATAACCCTTACTAAAGGATGTTCATCTATCTAGGCATGGAGAGCATGTCCCACATTAGAATACTCACATTGGAAATTTTCATCTATTCCACAATATTGATGGGTATACCACAAACCTTTAGTTGTGCTTTGGGAGCCACAACTACACGTTGATTTTGTGAGTTTTGAGGGACAAAGACATTCCCTTGATTTTGATTCTTTGGAGCTATTGGAACCTTTGGACTAGCAATAAGTCCATTTGGATTTGATATTGAAGGAATAATGGTAAGAAGCCCTTTGATTATTTCCTGATTACCATCCATGTTCCTTCTTTTGAACCTTGTATTAGCTGTCATTGGGATGTATGTCTAGCTAGAACTAGCCTACCAATTGAGTATATAACACTCTTATTGTTCATAATTCACCATTATAGGACCCAACTAGCTTGGTCCTTAATTAGGGATTTGACCTTGTTGAGTCTCTTCTAGATTTTCCATCATGGGTACCTCTATGTTCTAAGCCATAAGAGCTTGATTGTACCCATAATAAGGATCTTGATACCATTGATCATTGAAATCTTGAGTGAAATTTTGGTTGGAACAATGTATTTCCTAAAAGACTAATTCTAAGGCATGGTACCCTTATCTTCTTGAGAAAAATTATTCTATATGGGGATCAAAGTATTGGAAGTTATTGCAACATTTGGATTATATTTGTTTTGCATAACATAGTTAGGTTGCCCTTGTCCTTAGTTTTGACCTTAGCCTTAGCCTTGGAAGCTTCCTTTATAGGGTGGTCTATTTGATTGATAAGATTTTTGTTGAGGTTGATATGAGGCCTTATAAGGCCTATTGAAAGCTTGTTTCCTGTTATTATTCACTAGTTCATGTCCTAAGGATTAGAGCATGCTCTTAAGCTCTTGAAAGTTATTTTGTTCCTAGGAATCACTAGATTGACTAGTGAAAGGCTTTTCTTATTTAGGTAAGGGTATATTAGAAATTGTAGGCACAAGAGGAAGATAGTAAGGGGAGTAATAAAAATAGGGGGTGGTCTAATCTTAGGGGATAAAGACATTGGTCTTCTAAGTGTAAGATTTATAGCCTACACCAAACAATTTTATTCTCTAATTGTCACCTCATATACATTTGGTAATGTTTTTCCTCCCATATATTGGATCATTACTACAATTTCACTATTTAGGGGATTCAAATAATAAAGAAAGGTAAGTTAGGGGTAGGCCTAATAGAGCCTAGGATTCTATTCCAAGTCTTTTGGAACCTTGTGTTGAAGTCTTATATAACTTCATGAGGGGATCTTTTTATTATGGTTATTTATTCTACGAGTGACAAAAGGTCACTTTTATCTTCAAATCTCTTACACAATGTATCTCATAACTGATCCCATGTGGAAATGGAATTAACATCAAGGATTTTATATGATTCTAAGGCTTTACCTTTGAAAGAGATGGCTAATAACCTAATTGATACATTTTCTTTATTAACATTATTAATATTGTAAAAATTAGCTACATCCATGAGGTACTTAGAATGGGTTGTATATTGGTCTCCATTAAAATAAGGGACACTTTTAAGAGCTTCTACTAGAATAGGATCATATTAAGGGAGGTCCAAAGGACTTTGACCACTAAAGGACATAAAGGGGAAAGATCTAAGGGATCTCATGGCAATGAAAAGGTTTAACAAAGATATTATTATAGGGGTAGGCGTTGAAATTGACTTAGGAACAAAGTTTCCTTTATATGGGTGTGTATTAGCAAACCTTAATATTTTAACTAAATTTAAAGGTAATTCAACAAATTTAAAGGGAATACCTCTAGAAGCTAACCTCATTGTCACCTTTGGCATGAGATGTAGTCATTTTTCTGCTACCAAAATGTTGGGTTTTCTTTTGGAGTCTCCATATGTTATTTTTTGGAAGCTATAACTATTAAAAATTGATCAAACCAACATCAAAATTTGACCAGTATTCTTTGAACTGTGTCCCATTGATCATGTTATAAACTATTATAACATTAATTTTCACCCTTGGAGAGGGTTCTCCAAGATCTATCCAATTGAGCTACACTATGGGAATAACCCTAGGTTGTTGGTCACCTATGATGGGGTTGAACCTCTAGAAAAGGCTAACTTCCTCTTGATAGATCACCTAAACTAATGTTTGCAATAAGAAAAGGGTTAGATAGGGGGGAAAAGGCTCTTATAAAATTTAAATAGGTGATGCACCAAATTTAAATGAGAACTTATATAAGCATGAAGTAAACATTAAGGAAGCATAAGATAATGTTAGCTCACACAATCTCACAAAACTAGCTAGTTGCATAAGTGTTTCATAAACTAGGTTCAGGAAATAATGAATGAAGGTAAAGAAGATTTCTAAGACTCACTGAGAGATTGAATCAATGATATAAAAACACTAAATTAGACTTTTAACTAACTTGAAGACACTTATAAATGAGAAAGAAAGAATGACAATGGGCATGGAATATTTTCCCTCACAATTCCATCATGCACAAGATTTGTTACACACAATTAAAAGGGGAGAGATAGGTTTAAAAAGTCTTTATTACTTCAAGAGGTATTTCAAATAAATTTTGATAGGGTCTAAGCTTATCAAATGAGAGTCTCTGGTCTTCCAAAATTGAGAGAGAATTTATTATCAAAAGTGAGAGAGAGATTATAATGTGGAAGAACATAAGAGATATAAGAGAGATGGGGCATGCCACCTGAGATCATTAAATGAGTTGCCACCATATTTTGATCAAATAAGGATTAATACATCATAGATAAATAGCCTGCATTTTATCCAATAGTCTTTAATCTCTTCTCATTTGATGAGAAATACACTAGAAGACAAAAATCTATTTTGAAGATGATGGGTCATGATCTTACCAAGAAAGGAAAATACTTAAAGGATTTGAAAATGAATTTAATGCTCCACCTACACTCTCTAACACCCAAAACTACTCCATAAACTTCTACACCACATTCCACTTGGATTCATTATAAGGGCAAAATCCTCATATCCTTGGGCTTGAAAAATCCATGACTATATCTCTTTTAAGTGGCTATAAGTACCTATTTATCAAAGATGTGGCCATTTTGGAAGATAAGACAATCTTCTATATCTTGTTAATATCTGCGCCTACTCCATATTGAATATAGATTTATTATAGATTGAAAAATAATCTAATTTATTAGTTTTCCTCTAGCTATCATTTCAATGAGAAGCTAAAGTCTGTATAGTCTTGTTTTGAACTATATTAGGTTTAAATGAACCTATTCTACCTATGAACCCTATGGGAGATGAGAAGTCAGTGCACATGAGGATATTACTTATAAAAGAGACACAAACACACCATGTAATAATCCTAAAACTTTTAGAGAATAGGGTTGACATGTTTTAAATCATCGACCAAAGGTCCTAGCTGACCTTTAAGGGTGGCAAAGTTTCATCATTAACAACCCTAACTATATGATTGTGTCTACTTAATTATTTTTGAATGAACTCTAATGGCTACACATCATCCCTGCATGACTTAATTTTATTTTGAGCTAGATTGTAAATGTTATTCAATCAAAGTCTCCTAGATTCAACTTTTAATATCGACCATCGATCAACTTACTTTTGCACCATTAGATCTACTTTCTTATGTACTATTAGATATTTGGTCTGATTAAATACATGCCATAAATGTTATTATTTTTTGATCAAATATGCATCATTGATCTATTAATATGTGATCAAAATCCTATCATTAGATCTTTGGGATCCACTGACATCACTGATCACCCATTTTCCATTGGATCTTTGATATAATCAAACACTAATCATTGATCTTATTCCAAGATTTTTTTGACTCATTGATTACCCATGTGCCATTGATCTTGTTCTAAGAATGCATGATTAAACATACTCTATTGGATATTTAGGACCCAAAAACATCATCCTCACCCAGTCACCATTAGATATTTTGATCTGATCAAACATCAACCATTGATCTTATAACATCTAAATTTAAACATCTATTTCATGAGGCTTAAACTTGACATACCCATGCACCTATTCTTTGTTAAGGGTCTTTAAATATAAATGGTTAATTTTTATAGCTTTAACTTGACATTCCCATTCACATTGCATTCTACTTGTTTAACTTTGAGGATTTAGATCTTGAGATAGACAATTAAGCTTGATATGAAATACATTCAAGGCATGAAAAACACCATGTCCATGCAATTATCCATCTTTGGTTGACTTATCAAATGCACTTATCAAATGCATAACCAATTCTACTCTATTCATTCCTAAAAGATGTGCCATGATGGTTTGGTCCTTTAGACTTGCTCATGTCATCTTTTGATCTGTTTAAAATTTTGAAGAACACTTTAAGACTTTAAAAAAACTTACTCTAAACAAGGACTTCAAAAAATTGATCCATCTAGGAAAGTTTATGTATGTGGGACAAAATTATCCAATAGGCCCTTCATTATCCTTATTTATTTTTCACCTCTTCTGACTCTTCATCCCAAGCTAACCTAAGAGGGAAAGCCAAGTATGAGAGAATAAAGGTCATTGTTGCTATTAATATAGCCTCTATTAGGTATGAGTGTTTTGTCAACATGCACTCTAATCAAGCCACTAACCCTATTGGAGAGACTATTGGTGTTGGGCCTCTTATCTATCCCATAGGGGTAGGGAATCCTATAGTCATATTTGACTTTAGGTTTAACATCCCTCCCTAGTCTAGATAAAATCCTTACTCCATCATAGAGGAGTTACATGGTCTCTTAGTTGGGATCTCCATTTAGGACCTTCATCACCTTTACCCTGAGGAAAGGGGTCTCATCTTTGATGAGATTGATCTCTCTCATGAGGTTCCACTACATAATGATGTTGAAGTGTTGTTTAACTCTAATACACATAAGTACCCTCATCATCTCATCTTATCTTTTGACCCAACCTATTTACCAAATGCTTCAATTCTTGAAAAGAGGGATCAGTTCCATCTCTATATTAAGACTTCCATTTATGATTACCATGTTAATTAGTTCATTATCGATAAGGAGCTACATTGAATATCATGCCCCTGTGTGTGTTGAACAAGATCAAGATCAGTAGAAGAATCTCTTTGATTTTCACCATAATTGTGTTGGTTTCAATAATGATATAGTTATGCTGATGGGAAATGTGAAGCTCTAGGTTAATTTTGGCCCCAAGATAGTCAAAATTTAGTTTTTTTGTTAAACCTTGATCTTTCATAAAACATGATTCTTGGCCATCCTTGGACCACTTCCATTTAGGCTATCATATCAACTATATTTTGCATGGCGTAGTTCATGTATGAAGGTGAGGTTCATACCATGGAGGCTAACCTAAATCCTTGGGTATTAATCTACATAAAAATAAATCCATTAGGTGAGGCTTTATCTATTTCCTCATGGGGCTATATAGATTCCCATATACCCCCTGATACTAATTCTCATTTTATTAAGGATGAGTGTTGTGATCTAGTTAAGTACCGATATGTGTTCATTCCTTTGGAGTTTAGCATGCATTGGCTGACTCCCTCTTTTACTCCATGATGTCAATTCAACTCATCTCTTTTTGGAGACCTCTTATAGGATGTTTTCCCAAACATTGAATTCCCACTTATGTCATGTTTTTCCCATTAGAGTGTAGGCTCTCTCAATGCATCTCCTACTGAGATCAATAGAGTGTTTGAATCTAATCTTGAGTGCCATTTCATTCATGTTATGTCACACAACTTGTTCAAGGAGAGAAAGTCTTACACCAAGTTCATGTGAGATTTCTATAAGTATCATTATCCCCTTAATTGTCTTAGTTTAGGGATTTCTCTCATGGATGGGCCAACCCCAAGCATTCATATGGTGAATGTCCTATTAGTTAAACCTAAAGTTTTAGATGAGTCTCTCCCTCATGTGCTTGAGTGTTTTGATGAAGGAAACACTATGGATGTTGAAGGATATGGAGGTGTCAACCTTGGCACTTTATCAAGACCTAAGATCATCAAGATCAACATTAGCCTTGTTATAGAGAAATGGGATGTTTTGGTCATCTTATTACATGAATTTTTAAATGTATTTTCTTAGAATATGTTATTATGAATGACATGGATCCCAACATAGTTATTCATAATCTCATTATGGATGATGGGACTTGGCCCATTTACCTAAAAAAATAACAAATGTCACTTAAAGTCTCCTACTTAGTTAAGGTAGAGATTGATAAACTCATCCAAGTTAGATTTATCCAAGCTTTTGACTACCCTCAATGGATTTATAACATCATTCTTATTCTCAATAATAATGGAGATATTTACGTTTACATCAAATTTAGGTATCTCAATCTGGCTTGTCCAAAGGACAATTTTCCTACTCTTTTGATAGACTAGACTATGGATTCCATTACTAGTTTAGAGATCATGTCCCTCATGGATGGTTTCTATAGCTAAAACCAAATCTATATTGCACCCAAATACCAACACAAGATGACATTCACTACCTCTTGGGGTAACTTCTATTATGTCATCATCCCTTCTAGTCTAAAGAACATTGGGGTCACATATCAACATACCATAACCCATGTTTTCCATGACCTTATCCATAAGATTATTGAGTGCTATGTTGATGATCCCATAAATAATTTTTTCAAGTATGATGAGCATGTGTGAGACCTTAGGATCATATTTGAGCATCCTTAAGAGTATCACATTAGTCTCAACCCTAAGAAGTACATTTTTAGCATTTTTTCTAGAAAGCTTCTCTCCTTCCTCATTTTATAGAGGGGAATTAAAGTGGATCTTGAAAATATCAAGGTAATATTTGAGATGCCTCCCATATGAAACCTCTTTAAATTATAGTCCTTCCTAATAAGACTCAACTTTCTCAAATATTTCCTCAAGTATGCTCATAAATCCATACCCCTCACATGTCTCTTATGCAAGAACACTCTATTCTTGTGGTCTTCTAAAGTCCAAGTGGATTTTGATGAATTAAAGCATATGATTCATATACCATCCTAATTACACCCATTGAGGGGTGTGATTTCATTTTATATACCTCTATCACTGCTCTTTCCATTGAGGACATGTGCCAAAAGGATGACACCAGTAGAGAGAGTTGTTTACTACATCTCAAGCATTCTGGTTGGCCCCGAGATTAAATATTATCTTGTTGAATTATAGTGCCTCTCCATCATATTTTACACTAATAATTTAAGATATTACATGTTAGTCAAAACTACCAACATGATTATCTAGTCTTATCCACTCCACTACTTGCTCAGCAATACACACCTTGCTAATAGAATTATGAGGTGGATCATGCTTCTTAAGGATTTCAACCTATACATCATCAACCAAAATTCCACTAAGGGATTGGCTATGGCTAACCATTTAGTTGAGTGCCCACTACATAAACCTATCATGTAATTGCTTAATGATGCCTTTCCTGATGATATGGTCTACTTGATCGACCATGTTTATGTCTTTGAGTGTGATTGGTATCAAGACATTATTCATTACCTTGAGGACCAATATTATCCTATTAATTTTCCTTCATAAGAATGTTATTGGATCCATAAGCTTTTCATTTTCTATGTCATCATTAGTAGCATAATTTTCAAGAGAGTTCTTAATAGTGTGTTAATACAGTGCCTCACCCCGAAGGATATTCCTCTCACACTGGAGGAGTCTCATGGGAGAATTTGTGGTGATCAACCAAGAGGGTAAGCTACCACTCAGTGTATTATTAGGATGGGTTACTACTAGTCCACTCTTGTTAAGGAAATAGTCCAATATGCTAAGAAGTGTAATATGTGCCAAGTCACGAAGGATGTTATCAATGCCTTGACTAAGCTCTTACACTCTATTTTTTTCCCTTGGTCCTTTTCTATTTTGGATCTTGACTTTATTAGTGAGTTAAAACCCACCTCTTATGATGGAATCACTAGTTCATCACCACCACTGACTATTTCATGAAGTGGGTTGAGGTCATACCTCTTAGTATCATGTATGGGAAGATCATCTCCAAGTTCATCCTAAACTAGCTTATTTATAGGGTTGAGGTTCCCACTACAATTATAGCTGATAATGGATTGGGATTCTAAAGCCATGAGATGCATGATATCATTGAATTCTTTGGGTTCAAGCTTCATTTCTCCTCTACCCATTACCCCCAAATAAATGGGAAAGTAAAATCTTCAAATAAAAATTTAAAGAAGATGCTTCTTCATACCATTGCCTAGTCTAAGAGGGACTAACATCTCATGTTCTATCCTACCCTATAGGCCTATCAGACTAGCTTTTGAATGGATATAGGGGAAACCCCATACTCTCTCATGTATGGGTCTAAGGTTTTTCTTCCCTTAGAGGTCTTAATCCCTTCAATATGGTTCAAGACATTTGGATCTCTTTCTAATGAGGAAGAATTCACCACTCATCTCACTGAGATTGATTAATTACATGAGTCATGCCTAGCTACTTTTGAGCATAACTATGCTTACCAGTACCATCAACACCACTAATTCAAGAATTTGGTACACCCTCATAAATTCAAATAAGGTGATATAGTCCTAATTATTTATAAGGAGAATCATAATAAGGGTAAACTCATGCACAAGTGGTTTGGTCCTTTTGTTATCATTACCTCTCCAGAGAATGAGGTATATCATCTCTTGACTCTAAAAGGTGAGCCCCTATGATACTTGATTAATGATTTCTACCTCAATACATTTCATGTCTAGGGATCATGTGGCCCTATAGGAAAGTCTTATATGGTGGTAGGGAAAGCCTTTCTTCCCTTATAGCACCACTAACTTCCATGTTGCTTATATATGTGTGTACACATCACACATAAAATCATGTACAAACATGTGTTAATCATGAGAAAGAGATGTATATATATCATACAAAATACATGTTTTTCTTTAGGTACATCACATGGTTTCCTCTGAGCCTAGGCTCATAGTCCCCAAAACTTCCATGTACATGCCTATACATATGATACTATCCCAGTTAGCCTATGACTAGGCTATATCTATAGAAGTCATGCCTTTAGTGAAGACCTTAATCTCTGCCTAGTGACTAGTCTAGCCACCATTTTCTTTAGGGCTGCCAACTAATCTACCCTATTTATAGGCTTCTCCTCTCATCTACTCTCAAGCTAGCTTAACCCATAGATGATATTTATTGGCCTCTACTCTAGATATCCATGCCTCAGCTCATGCTATAGTCATCTCATGTCATGTTGTGGCTGCCTTATGTCATGCTAAGTCAACCTCTAGCTATGGTATCCTATGTCATGCCCTCACCAAATTGAATGAGATTCATGCACACACCCACCATAACTAATTATTTTAGATCTACCCCAATTGGTATATGTAGTACCTACTCCATCGATGGTATCATCACATCAAGGAATATCTTCCTTAGCATTAAGTCCATGTGGGGTCTAGTCTAGCTAGGTTGGTCTCCTACACACACATAGAACACATATGTTATTCACATATTAGCTCTCATTAAGGATGAGTATAAAGATAAAGTGTTATTTATTAAACACACTTGTCTTAACTAATAGTGTTAATGGCATATATAACCCTCTTTTAGGTTTTTCTCCTCTTGGTGGTCATGGTCCTCATCATGGTGGCCTTTCTTCACTACTACCCCCTCACTCTACCTCAATTGCTTGTTGTGCTCAGCCCTTAATGGATTGGGTTGTGCCTATCTCTCTCTCATAACTAGATATTGCCTCATTGGATGATAGTATAACCCATATGGACCTTAAATCTCCTCCTATCCCATGTAGGGATCTACCCCTACATCCTTTAGCCACATTATAGATCTATAGGGATCATGGATGTAGATACCTATTACATCTAGATCTAAAGTGGTTCACATGAGCCTAGCCCTATATTTAAACCATGTAGCCCATGTAAATCCCTACTTTAGTGTATGGTACACATTACAACCCCATGGTGTCCTCAACCATGTCAGTGAGATCCTCTCATAAGCCCAAAACATGAGTAAGTTAGGCTATATCAATCCACCTGACCTTATGCATCAGATGTGATCTAGCTACTAGTAAAATATACTTAGGATATAATATTTATAGGCATATATCTATCCTCCTTCAATGAATTGGATAACTCCTATCCATGAGAGTGGTAGTCATCCCATACTTTAGTTGGTGTAGAGCCTCTTAACCAAAGTACCTATTATCACTATCCTGAGTGGTGGTACCCCCAGTAAATGTTAAGGGTGAGGTCCCACCAAGTAGAGATATTATATAAATATATCCTATACATGTGGTAGCTCTTTCTCTTTACTCATAGGTTCCACCTTGTAGAGCTGGTAGATGTCTTCAATACTAAGGATGACCTCTAGCTTCGGCCCTAGCTGAAACACATGTTGTTCTTATACCCATGTGGTCACCAATGCATTCACTAGGTCTCTAGAATAACATAATAAGGGAATGTGTAATAGTCTCTAAAGTCATACACTTTGTAACCACTCCTACTCCTATATAGGTAGAGAATCTTCCACCTTTGCTAGCCATAATGGGACTCTCTCTGGATTGGCCACCTCGCATGGTCTATCTATCTATGTTAATTACTTCCTCACATGTAAAGGCTCTCCTTCCTATGGTATGTTAACTCCTCCATATGTTTACACAAGAAATCAAAATGAAACTAGATTAGTTTAGTGGATATTAAATGATTAAGATTACATTTAAAAACATCTTTTTAAATACATTCTACTTATTTCTCCCTCCTCTTCCTTATTTTCACCCCTTTCACGATCTCCCATACTCTTTCAAGCTCCCTAGGGCTTGGCTTAGGGACTCACTACCCTAAGAAAAGGATTTTTGGGTAAATCTATAGCTTATAAGTGAGATAGGCCATAGAATTTATAGGATAGTAGTTCTCGAGTGTATAGCCTAGCCTAGATAGGTTATAACCTACATAGTGACACTTTAGGGAGCCTTAGGGCTCCCTATTTCTTACTCCACAAGCCACAGTTTGAGATCCCATTGGTCCCATTTTGTTTATCTCATATATCCCATCATTTTCGCTCTTTTTTCATTTGATTATCTTTTTAAATCACTCAAAATAAGTCAAAATGCATCTAGGGCCTCCCAAACCCCCCAAAATGAATAATTTTGAAAAAAATTGTTTGTAGGACTTACTCGGACCATTTTGTACATCTATGGCATGCTATCATGTCCTCATTCACTCAACATGGGCTTTAGTTACTTTTGGGCTCTCTGTTGGCTTGATTAGACTGAAAACAAGAGTGAAAATGACTTCTTTTTCTCTCTTTTCCCTCTTTTTAGCCCTTTTTCTTACTTTTTATGGGCCCTTTCAGGGTATTTTATCTATTTTTATGATCCAAAATGCAAAACTTACATATAAGGGGTTTTGGCATGTTTTCATCACATTAATAGCCTTTATTTTTTAATCTAAGGCTTCCTTGGGTATGATTTAGCCTAGTTTTGGTCCTTAGGACCCCTTTGTGGTCCCCATTGATCTCCTACGCCCATGCCCTATTTCGTGGGCACCTAGGGATAAAAATTAATTACTATACTCATTTTAGTTAGTTATTTTATTTTATTTAATTAATCCATTATAACTCCCTTTATCTCTTTTTCATTATAGTTATAGGTAAGGTTGTTAACTGGCTATGGTGGTTCAAGACTTACTCTAGTCTTATCAACTGATCTGCATCTTCTCCAAAAATCTCCCCACTTTCCCTTGTTGCCTCTTTCTGTGACTATTGTTTGTCAACCACTATGGTTGTGACTTGGTTTCATTATTATTTTCACTTGTGTAACTCATTTATACCACCTTTATTTGAGATTGTCTTTCAGTAGTTTCTAGTCTTACATCCTTGACCCCTATCATGATGCACCTCTCAATGGTGATTCACACAGATGGTAATAATTGAGGTAACCTAGGACTAGTAGTTATGGTGTGGGTTATCAATCATCTATGTGGCCATGAGTTTATTGCAACTAGTTTCTTCCTTACTAGTGAGATGAATAATATTTCCAAGTATCATATAATTATTGGCACCTAAACTGATGCCCATGAGTTGGGCACATGTTATGTGTAGTTATTCTCTGACTTGCTTTTAATTGTCTCGACTCACTAGTGTCTGGGCCATATTTAGCTATGAGTTTCTCCCCCTTTTCAAGGTGGTACATGATTTTCTCTCCTTCTTTAAAGATGTATAGTTCATCTATATCCCTCACAAGGAGAACAATAGGGCTGATGCCTTAGTGAATGTCATTGTAAATAGTATGACTTGATTTGATATCACTTGTGTCCCTTCTTCACATGAGTTAGAGTTGGAACTAGTGTTGGAACTCAAGTTGGATTTTGTATTTCATATCATTTGCACTCTCACCTATGGATTGCACCATCAACTTCTTCTAACACCATCCTTAACTGGTAAGCATAGGTAATGTTTTATTTTATCTTTTCAATTCTTTCTTTCCTTTGCTTTGGTGTGGATTATAGGTACTACACAACACTCCTTGTTCATTTAAACACCAAATACTTGTACCTTGAGGGCATACGTAATCATACTTTTCATGACCCTAATCCTCCCTATGATTACACATTGGCTCATGTGCATCCCTCTTAGAGACATTGGCCACTCACTTGGACCTTTCCCACATGTTATTCTCATCCCTTATATATCCTTTGTCCATTGCAAATGTTTTTCACATTATGGGCTCTCTGGGGACCCCATGAGGCCCTTTCAGGAACTTGTTGACCACCCTAGGTGGAATTTTGACCTACGCCACATCTTAGGGAGGAAAACCACATCTTAAGCTAAATGTTTCCTTTATAAAATCCATAGCATAGGCAAACATGTGAAAAAATGCCCTATTTGGGACCAAATGGTTAAAAATGGCTAGTTTTTCATAGTTTGGTAAATTAGGGCTCTATAGACACCAAAAATCCACAAAATGTAATTACAAATGTCAAAACACCCCTAAAACACCTTAGGAACCCATTGGGACCAAATTGACCATTTCACCCCTAACTGATCCTAACCATGGTCAATTATTTAAACCCATTATTTAACCACCTATTTACCTTTGACCCCTGACCATCAAGGGTCAAGTGACTATTGACGATCACCTTGATCACCGATGGTCAGGGTCCACTATCCCAAGCACTAACATGAAAACATCCACCTTGATTTTCTAAAATTAACTCATCTAAATCCATGTGTGAGTCATTTCATGTATGAGTTATAATTATAAGGCCTATTTATCTCTTTTTTTACCTTTCCTTCCTTGCCTATAAGAAAAAAGGAGCATGAGGTGAACTGGATCCACAACTATCAAGAGATTTTGCATCTAGAGCCTCTTTTCTAGGTACCCCTCTAGAAATCTATCAATCTAGCCATCACATTAGAGAGCTAACTTGATACCACATCTCCACCAAACTACCAAATACTATTACTCTATTATAATCATGTCATATTCCACTAATAGGACAACCACCTCAGCATCCATTAGATCAAACTTCATGAAGATAAGTACTTGTTTTATAATATTCATTTACTTTATTTCCATTTGAAATTAACCCAGCACCAACATGTCTCTCATAATCCAACTTTGTGATATTTTCAATAAGTCTATTTATCAACCCAAGCCTACACATTGCCAATGGTTGTCTCAACCAATGAAGGTATGTCCAACCAATAATGGTCACCTTGACCATCAATGGTCACCTTAACTGCTAATTATCATCCCAACCACTAAATATCACTATGGTAAAAAATAATAAGTTATTTTACCCCTCTTACCCCCAACCAAATCCAACTTTTTGTGTCCATGCTTGTTCATATACCCCTACCTAATTTTATGAAACACCTTTGACCCATTTAGCACTAATATTGACTTTTTTGCTATTATATTAATCATTTTAGTCTATTTATTTTTTAATAATTTCTTGTGTTCAATTTTAGTAGATTTTGATTATTGATGAAATTAATTTATCTTCTATTTTATAAACTTAATTGTTAAAAACATGTGGATTGATAGCCCTCGAGGAAGCTCTTGATTCTAGGATCTAGTTAGTGTTAGGCAATCCACCCAGTTATCTATCTAACCAATCCATTCATTTTAGTGGTATCTTATTTTTAAGTCACCATCCCAATCCAAAGAGGAGTTATTCATAATAATTTAACTCAATTTTCACACAACCAAACAAGTTTTTCAACCATACCCATATTTCATCTCTTCTTCATCCTTTCTCAAAATATAAGCTAAAATTTATTTTAATAGGCTGAGATATATTTAATTTTCCTCATTCATTTGAGCCTCTAAATTTACTTTATATGGTATCGTTAATCTAATATTCTCCATTTATCATTCACATTCAAAGCTTAGCTACCTCCCTTGAATCCCTCTTTGTTCTTTCTTGTCGTAGTAACTTTCCTTATGAACAAGGGATGCCCTACTCTATTGAAACTTCCATTGGTGATTCACATTTTTATTGATAGTGTTCCTAAATCTTGTGGATTTATCCTTGATCCCTCAATAATCCATTACACCTATCTTCTATGATCATTGCATTGGCTTTCTCATATTAGGAGTTTCTCCTTCACCTCTTCCATAGCTTTTGGCTCTTGGTTTGGATTCATCTTACACACAGCCTAATCTTATTCCTCTCTTGCCTCCTATCTTGAACAATGAGTTGGTAGAAAGTATGCACATCTATATTGAGATTGATATGATGTAAATTTTATTTGTAAATTTAAACTCTTTATTTATTTTATATAGTATATATGCTAGGGTTTGATTTGGTTTAGAAAATTAGTTATTTTGTTGCATTACTTAGAGTACTTTCTAAAGTTTCCCACATTTGTATATGGTTAAATATTAATTTAATTTCTTTAAATATTAATTTATTACATGTTATTTATTTCTTTTAAATCATTCCTCATTTAATATTTGAAATATACATGCTTAAAAAAACTAGTCAACTTGCTCAAATAATCTCTCTTTTACTAAACTAGAACATTACATTATTAGAAAACAATAGTGTTAATTTAGAAATATAGCTCAAACCTAGACTAGGAATGATCTTGAACCTTTTATTTAAAACATATTTATTACTTAAAACATCTTTCATTTGTCCTCAAAGTGCCTTAGTTTCTAGATTTACATTTTAGTTATTAGTTCTCTTCATTTGGTATTATTGTTTTTACATTATGTATGCAATCAATAGTCTAGTCTTGGATACTTGATTTACTATGGTTGTATCCACTATAGATACCTACAACATTTTTGTACTTCATAATTCTATCCCCAAATTTATTTATAAGTCTATCTATAGCTTAGTGCAAGCTATAAAACTATATGGCTAGTATATATCTCTTGTAGCCCATAGAACCCTTGAGACTTCTAGCCTCTTAGTGGTTTGCTTTAGCACCTTACCAAAAACTAGTGGTTCTATTTAGATTCTTGGAGATACAGAACTATACAAATATAGATCTATCCCTACAAGTGATGTAAGGAATGTCCTCAAAAGGAGGGCATCATTGTGGGCTATGAGGTAACATGCATGCCTGAATACCCTAATATATTATTAGGGATTTTCCTTATTTTGAAACTTTGTAAATTTAAGAAGTTCCCACTATGTGGGATTGGGTCTAATTGGGATAAAGACACTACTATGGAAAACCAACCTACCAAACCTACAAACACCCTTATACCTTCCACCCCCAACAATAACTCCTCTATCCTAGGAACAATCCAACCATTTTCCACCTATACTCCCCTCACCATGGGGGTACTTACCACTAAAACTACCAACCTTACTTTGGATACCTATAATCCACTAAAAAAATTACCCCTCTTAAAAATATTATGATACTTATACCCTCCACCTTACCACCAATGAGCACAAAGGTCACTACCCTTCCTTTAACTACCAACCTAGCCACTACTTCTACCCAACAGGTGCTTATTACACCAAACTTAAGATACATCCCTAACCCACAAGGGTATGTACCTCTACCTACTACCAAACCACCTATATCCATGATTTCACCCTAAGAACACCTAAATACTACTCTTTCCATCACTAGATTCACTTAGATACTTTACAATGTCCCAATAAGGTGTTCTATACATAAGGTATGGACATTTGGATATGGGTTCAACACATGAAACTATGAATAAAGACATACATACTCTAACACAAACCTAAACACCTTTTAATACACATATCTATACTATTTATACCTATACATGACCCTTTGGTTGATCAAAATAAGTATAATAGGTCATAAGACATTCCTTGTCTTTTACCTAGGCTTAAGGGTTTGTAGCCCTATCTTCCGTATTTTTGTGAGATAAATTTCCTTAGACCAATCATGAAATCAAAATTAATGGTGATTTATATACCCACTATGGAATTTAAAAACATATTTAAAGATCCCCCTAAGTTACTTTGTATGGAGTAAATGCTTTAAGCTCTATGTCAGGCTTAATTAGGCCTCCAAGAGCCCTATTTGAGTGTTGGTATGGAGAATTAGGTGGATCTAAGAGTTAATATTGATATGTGGCGTCTAAAATAAAATATTAAGACCATTCATCACAATACTTTAATCAATCATTACCTTAAACCATATACAAATACCATTGTTTCAATCTTGACAGGCCTAAAAGGGTAAATCAAGGTGAAGGTTTAGAAAGTGATCTTAACCAATGAACTAGGCTATAAAATTTGAGATCAAGAAATCATGTGTGGAGGACTCATAGATTTCAAATAATCAAAAAATTTCACCATACAAATTCCCTGTACCAAAAAGCCCTAGTTTGGGCCAATTTGTAAACAATTTACTCTACAAGATAAACTTGTAGACACCAATATCGTGTCAACCCCCCTTGGTCCCCTTCTAAATGTTAACACTCCTAACCCACAATTGAACCCCTTTCACCTTGGACACCTCACCTAAACACCTCACTTAGACACCTCACCCTAAGACCATTTCTTAGCCTATGAGTCAGCCTAAGACTAGGTCCTCCAAATCCTAAATACCCATGACCTATTCTCACTCCATCTTAACTCCTTAACCAACTCTCGTGCCTCATAAACCCATGTTTTGACCATTCTCAAATGGAAAAGGCACTTGGTAGGTGGAGAAATGAGAAAATAGCTAAAAATAGCCGTTTTACCTATTCTTTCTCTACCAACATCGGTCAAACCTCAGTCGACGGTGGCGGGATCACCGACATCGGTTACATAAGCCAAGCTCTAACATTGAGCTCACCCTACCTTTTTGCACATTGATGTGCACACTCTAAGACCTCAAGCACCAAAACTTGACTATCATTCTCCTGGCTACCAAAGCTTTGTACAAGTCATTCTAGAGACTGGATTGAAAGATCGTACGAGGACCTCAACATCAGCTATAATGGGAATCACTACCCTGACACCTCTGGTTCTTCACCTAATAAAGCTAAGTATTTTGGTTCTCATTTCAGTGTTTTAGAATACATTGTTAATTAGTTTCCATTTGATATTTCTAAATACTATCAAGAGGCCTGACTTCTTCTGTGGAGGGGCTAAAAGGCCTTCCCCTTATTCTCACCCCCTTCTCACACCAATCCTCCACCTATACCCTTCCTCAAACCTCATTCACCTTCTCGCAACCCTGCATCAACCTCTAAACTTCCAAAAACCCCTTTGTACCCCAAAAATACTCTAAAAGCCATCCAAGGCCAATAACCCTACCGACATCGGCAACCTAACCAACATTGGCACCATTTACTGATCGACCTCAGCAGACCTATCGATGTCAGAGACTGTGACACACAGACTATAGGGAATAGGTACGTGCTATCTATTTTTTTCTTTCTTAGTCATTTATCATTTCTTCCCTTACAAAACTCTTTTCTTTAAATAGTGGACTGTCATCCCTTAAGGAAGTTTCACGCTTTTGGGACCGAGTGTGTAGCTTGGTAGTCCACCATAGCCTCTTCTAACATCTTCTTTGTTTAAGTTTCTTTCTTACTGCAATCATTTCCTCCATAGCCAAAGAGGAGCTCCTACAAAGCTTGGATATGGTGTGCACTAAATCTAGGTAACGTCAAACCTAACCTCTTAACCTTAGTTTCCTTCTCATCTGAATGCAATTAGTGAAAATCTAGAGAAACATTCTAGTACACCCAGTGAGACCCTTGGAGTTTTCCTTGGGTTCATTCTTCTTCTTTTAAAAATCAAATTTTCATGTAGATGCATTAGAAAAATATTCACTTCTTGTATCCCCTCTTCTTTGCCTTTATTTCTTGAGAAATTAAAAACTTAGCTTCTCTTCTTTGTCTTTATTTCAAAAGGAAACCATTAGTAGAGGCTAAAAAGAACATCTCTTTTTCTTCTTGTTACTTCTTGCATGCATCATAGAGTAGTGAAAAATTCGTGATCTTTACCTCTTCTCCATTTGTTTGAATTTGAATAACATATTTCAATTTGGGTTAAAAACTACTGCATTTCATTCTTGCTTGGATGCATACTTAGCCCACTTAGTAATTAAAGCCTTATGAATGAATTGTAGTGCACAAATGTGACACAACCAAACCACAATCACTTCAAATCAAACACATAAACTTACTTAAGACAAGGCCCGTCTAGGATTTCATCACCTAGTGGATACCTTACCCCACTCGGTGATCCTACTTGGATTTCACCACCAAGAAGAGGACCCACTCTATTCTCTGGTAGAGTATAAACTATAGGGAAGGTATATTTTGGCTAAGTGGCCCAACTTGGCTCTGGGTTCGTGAAGTGAAGGGAGCAAGCCCCAACACTAGGCCACATACTGATCCTAACACAGATATTTTTGAGCACCATAACATAACTTGAAACCATCCATAGACTTCTTCTCTAGGACCTGTTCTATAAGCCCAACTCCTAACACATTATCTTAAGGCAAAAGCCACCACAACTTTAAAACTCATTCCTAGGAATCTAATGTTTTAGAGGTTGCTTGCCTAATCCTCTATTCTGCTATTTTTATCTGAGTGTTTGAGCTAGTAAGGTCATACCATTTTGAAGTCCAAAACAACTCAGAATATTTTCTTCTTCCAAAAACTATCAATCTTATGTGTTTCTAGAATTACATAGAAATTGACATCTATTTCTCCACTGACATTGGCAACTTCACCAACATCAGTTAACTGATCAACGTCAGCAACATTTTCTAACTGATATCGGTTAAATAATTGACATCAGTCACTATCAATAAATAAATAAATTTATAGACAGCAAGCTTAAAACCCAAATTTCTTGCTGTTTAACACAAATTTTGGTTTTCTAAAACTAAAATACATAGTTTTTGGAACTTGAACCCCTTTCACCTTAGATGGTTTTGACACGCAGTCAAGCCAAATCTCTTGTTGACCATGCAAGTCAATAGCCACTCCCACCTTTGCCCTTTGTGCCAAGTCATCTAATGGAGTATACTTTAGACACTAAGCATACTCTTATCCAACCTACCCCTGATCAACCTCTTATTGTTCCTAAAGGGGATCAAGATTTTGAGAGATTTCTTGACCACAACATCAATGCTCTCCAACATTATCTCGCTAAAAGCCAAATGTGAGATCCTTTGGGTAACCCTATTTATGGGATGCCAACTTCTTTGGTTGAAGTGGCAATGAAATCAATAACATCTGCTACCCAGCATATGGTCAGTCAAGCCACTACCTTGACCAGTAACCCAACTATGGCCAATGTTCAAGATTTGGCCTCCCCTTCTATCCTTTTTGGCCCTACCTCCATCAAGGTTTCCATACCCCCTCAACCACAAACAATTCAACCAAGTTTGACACCTTTCTAGAACTTGATTGTCTTTATCCCATCCACTCTTGTGCCTATAAACATGAGAGTGACTACCTATCCTTTAACTAGTTTCACCACCCTTCAACAACCCTTAGTGGAATCTAATCAAGTTGTGCCCTCCAACTTCATGGCACAAGCCCCTGTGGCCTTAACATCAGCTCCTATGATGAACTATCAGTATGTTGCACCTACACAAATGCAACCAAGTATGTCATACACCCCTTCTAATTTCTTCCAGGTACCCTATAACTTAGGGGGTGCCCCTCATGCCAATCCATCTACTAATCTGATTAAGATGCTGATGGATAAGATGTCCAACCTTGAGACATCTATCTCAGGTTCGAGGAGTGTTCTTTCATATGAACAAATCTACAACCAACCTATCCACCCTTCAGTTCCTATTCAACCATACCCTAGCTAGTGGGAACTCCCAAAATTTGCTCACTTTTAGAGTAAAGAGGACCCACAACAACATCTGCAAGCGTTTAGACACACTTTCTACCTCATAGCTCATAATGATGCATTATTAGTTTGCACATTCCTTATGTCACTTTTTGGTGCCACCCTTGACTGGTATAGCTCCATTACTATTCATTCTCTCTTCACCTTCATTCAACTTGCTCAACTATTCCTCGATCATTTCTTAATCAATATTACCAAGAAGGTCTCCATCATAGACCTTTATTTTATTAAAAAATATGAGGATGAGTCAATAGCTAACTTCATCGCCCATTAGAGAGGTTTGATCAACCGACTCTCCTTCTCACTACCTCAACTTGAGCTCATTGATCTCTTTTCAAGAGCATGTGCTAAGCACATCTCATGCACTTTATGTGTTTAAACTTTCCACACATTTGATGAAGCTTTCACTATGGCCCGAAAGCTTAAACTCTGCGTAGTTGAAGAAGATAGGGTCAAATTGTGTAGCAAAAATACCAATGCAAAACCCAATGACCCTTCTTCTTCTAAACCTTATTCTTCCCACTCCAAGTCTAAGAGATTAGTGAATGATATGGTCCTTAGGTCACCATCTTCTACCACAACCAACCAATCTAAGCCACCCACTTTGCAAAACATCACTAGATAATTCCAAAAATGGTATGAATAGTGATGATACACTCCAATAGGAGAATCATATGCTTTCGTATTGGATAAATTAGTGAATCAGGGAATCCTCAACCTCATTCAAATCTGACCACCTATCCAATTTGACCCTTCACAAGCCATCCATGCATGGTATAGGGAAAACAACTTTTATAACTATCATCGTGTCAAGGGTCATGACACGTATAATTGTAAAACCCTAAAAAATATTGTTCAAGACATGTTAGACAAAGGGGACCTTATTTTGGATAACCTTAATGCACCAACCAACCAAAACATGGATGTCTTTATGAAACCATTTCCTAACCATCCCCCACGTCAGAACAATATTCAGACCATGGCCGATGACCCTCAAGAACACAACATACACACGGTCGACATGGTCTTTCCTTTCATTCCTATCCAACCTCTCCCACAATCTAAAGAGATTGGTCAACCCATTTCTCCACCATGAGTAGAAGAGCCTATTTTACCCATACCACCCCCACACAATGAAGAGCTCCCTTTACCTCACCCTCTTCCTCGCGTGGATGAACCCGTTTCATCTGTATCACCCACACGACATCAATCACCTCCTCTACCCATTCTTCTACCTCATGAGGATCCCATATTACCTATTCCTCTTGCCCCCACCTTCCCTCTTCTTCTACCATTGGAAGAATTTACCCCACACTCTCATGTAAAAGGGGCCATCATCCCTCTACTTCACCCTTTAGAGGAGCCTTCCTCTCCTACTTTTCCTACACTGATGGAGGATAGTCTTCCATCCACCCCTCTTTCACACATAAGAGAGTCTACCTTAACCTCTCTCATATTGGAGGATGCTTTGATGGTACCAACACTGGTGGCCCCACCCTCATCCTTCTTATTACCAATGGAGGATCATACTTTCCACACTCCTAGACCACATGTGGAAGGCATGATCATCCCTACGCTTTATCTGCTTGAAGAGCCCAAATCTCCAATACCTTCTCTTCCGAGATAAGAACTTGCCACCTCACCCACTTCTATCGAGGGAGATCCAGTGATGGTTCTCTCTTGCCTTTGGCCTATGATCACTGCATCCAACACATTTCTGCTCTTGCAATCACCCAAATCCTCTGAAGGACCGACTATAAGGCCTCACGTAACGTCATCTAAACCCTTCTCTCGATTGGCATAAAACTTAGGATTCCTCCATTCTAGGAACCTAGAGTATGAGACATTATGGGCGTGACTTAGGGCTCCTTATCCTACACATCCTACTTCACCTTATACTACCAACCCTTTCATGACAATTTACCCTAAAGTCTCTAATGAGGATTGGGTTTCCACTTATAAATCATCAGAAGCTCAACCTTTCAGGTCTGAATCCAAACTCTTACAGGCATCCACCATGCTAAAATAGATTAAATCTCGCGGTGTTTGCCCTGTATCAAACCTAACTCACCCACAAGTGAAGTTATATTTGAACCTCACCTCGCATAGTAGTGGTCCTCACACCATATTAAAGAAGGGTGCTAAACCACGTTGGTCTACTCATCCCCCACCTTCACCATTGCCCTCTATCTTGGGTCCACATCCTTCCACTTTAACAGGAGTGCTCCCTATTCCAACACCTCACAAAGACAAACTACCTCCATTACTCCCTCTACCCATCAAAAATGTATTTCCTCCAAGAAATTTGACACCTCTCATCAATAAAGTGCCATTTATGCATGTGGCCACACCACCAACCAAAAAGGTGGTGCAAAAAACTCCCCTACAACTCCTAAATAGAAGTTGTTAACCCCTACTACAATAACGAGTACAGACCCATTAGTGGGTTCCTATGCTTCATTGTTACACTAATTGTTTTAGTCTTCTAGCATCATTCTCCCACCCATTAAGCCATATCAACCTCTCGTATCAAAACCATCTTGGTTTGACGACACTCAAATCTGCTTATATCATCGCACACTTGGGCATGATACTAAGAGTTGCAATGCTCTTAAGGTTTTCATTCACCAACACCTAGAAAAGGACACCCTTCTCATTGAGGATTCTCTTGACCACCTTTTTGACAAACTACCGATACCATCCCATGCCTCCCAAACCTCCACACTTGAATTGGGATCCCAACATGAGATTATGGTCCCTCTACCACCTTCTCCCCCTTTATTTAAAATCAACACTATTAATGTGGCCACTAGGTCCCAAAACCTAAAGGATAAAGGAAAAGAGCAAGTTTCTACCCCTTGGACATATCCATTTTCCAAGCCCTCTCTACCACCAAAGCCCAAGATTTCTATCTTGGGCACATCTCAACCAACATATTCAGAGGCAATTTGCGACTCCATGGTGAAACAACTTCACCAAACCCCTGTGAAGATGTCTTTGTATGACCTAATACAAAGCTCTCCATAACATTTCCAAGCCTTGATCAAAGCTTTATAGGCAATGGAGGTCCAACCTGAAGACCCCCAACCATTGGCTGCTTTAGTCAAATCATTACCCACCGTTGCCTCCATCACCTTCAGTGATTGTGAGATTCCTACCTCCAACTTGGAAGATGAGGATGCTGCCCTCTTTATCATGGATTACATTGATCAAACTCATGTTAAGTAGGTTGTGATTGATGGAGGTGCTAGCATCAACATCATTTCTACCCATGCATATGATCAACTAGCCCTTTTGAAGAACTACATGTCAAAAATTGACGTAATTCTTTATTCTTTCAATGATGCCACCACCACTACCATTGGCACTATGGTCTTGCATGTTTGTGTTGGCCCACATACAATTATAGAACTCTTCTATATCATCGAGGGGGAATACCAATATAACATGCTATTGGGATGACCTTGGATACGTTCCATGGCCTATGTCCCTTCCACATTGCATCATTGTGTCAAGTTTGAACATGAGGGGTAGGTTGATGTCATTCTTACTAACCCTTCCCCCTTTAAAACATGCAACATGACCTACAAACCTAATGATGTTCTCATCCCTTTGAAAACATCCACCCAAACACCACCTCTACCCACAAAATCCTCGACAAGCTTGCAGACACTGGTCACACCTACGCCTACTCCTCAAGTGACCATGAAAGATCCTATGGAAGATACCTTCCAACGCCTTTCAATTGGGGAGTATCATTTGCTTACCCTTGACATGTTCCAAACTCTATAGGAATATGGACAACTTCATCACCACCCTAACTATGACCATCGTATCAAAATGGCCATCCCATATGGTCCTCCTGATCTCCAAACTAATCTCACCTATGGAGGGCTAGATCGGGCTCCTACTATTGGAAATCCTCTTTCATCACCCTGACTATTCACTTGTAATTTCTCCTTCCTTATCAACCCTAGCATTTCTCACACCTATCTTCATAGGTGTGTGTGGAAGGGTTTTGGCTTTGGGCATTATGAACAAGGTCCCCACAATCCCATTGAGCCTCCAAATGATGAAGCAATCAAAAATGCCAAGAAATGACATGGCATGGGTTTCAAAGAACCTACAAAACCCTCTAAGATACCTCACCATGAAACTATCATAGAACATTCTCCTCCAAACTCACCTAGTCCCCCACCCTCACCTATGAAGTCAGTGGTCTCCATCCCTCCTAGTTTTTTTTTCATAAATGCCATTCACTTGGAACCCCTGACCTATCAATTAGGTGGGTCATCAAGGTCTCTTCCTCTCATTTATCTAGACATGATAGACAATGAATCTTCTAACATCAACACTATCCAATGCCTGGATGATGATGCCATACTCACCTACATGGGTACAGATGACTCCATACAACGTGTACTTCCTTTGAAAACATAGGTTATGTTAAACAAATCAACTGTTAACATTAATCTCCCATCTTCTAATGTTCTTCACATTTTAAAAATTGGTCAATCTTTAGATGCCTAAGAACAAATCAATTATACCACATTCCTTACAGATCATAGCAAAGCCTTTGCTTGGTCCTATAGTGATATGCCCAATATTGACCTCGACATTGTCATTCACAACATCGTCACGAACTGTGAAGCTAAGCCTGTTAGGCAAAAGCTTTATAGGATGCATCCTCGCATCACACTCCTTGTCAAAGAGGAGCTTCAACATCTTTTCTCTGTCTCATTTATCCAACCCATTGATTATCTGCAATGGGTGTCAAACATTGTCCCTATCACAAAAGCAACAAGGGGAATTCAAATTTGTACTAACTATCGTGACCGTAACCTAGATTATCCAAAGGATGACTTTCCTTTACCAAGCATCAACCAACTTGTTGATCTCCTTACATGACATACTCTCTAACGATGACTTTCATCAAGATCAATTAACACAACTCGAGTTACTTGACGAACATCATCTTGTTACTCTTAATCATCTTCACATTTACCAAGATCACATCAAATGTGCCTACAACAAAAATATGAAAGAGCGAGATTTTAAAATCAGAGATCTCGTCCTTAAAGAAAACCAACATGTGACCAACATGGAAAGAAGCAAATGAGGCAAGT
Organism: Torreya grandis; assembly: GCA_037957365.1. NCBI lineage: Eukaryota > Viridiplantae > Streptophyta > Pinopsida > Cupressales > Taxaceae > Torreya > Torreya grandis. The sequence goes on along the minus strand of JARHVA010003770.1, from coordinate 496,463 downwards.
TTGCTCCTAATTGGCTCAAACCTTATATAATAATGCACAAGTATGGATCAGGCACTTATCATCTATCTTCTCTCGAAGGCTTGTCAAAACTTGAGCCCCTTAATGTCTTGCATGTGTGACCATTCTATTGTTAACCAAGTAATCATTCACTTGATGTTTAACTTGAGCTCGTCCCTTGAGCAACCCCCATCATCCTCATTCCTATTCCTTTCAACCCTTTTTCCCTACAAAAATTAGTTAATATTTTTTTAAGCATTAATGCTTTGTCCTAATAAAAGGGAAACCCCTAAACCTCTATAGTCTAGTCCATGACTAAAAGTTTAGTTAACAAAAAAGAAAAAAACATTGGAATGCCTAACAAAATATTAAAAGGTCATAAACTATAAATGTAAACTATTCCCTTGAAGGATAGCTACATTATTGCTATAATTACTAGACTGCTCCCTTGAAGGATAGCTATTCAAAGACATCTAAACATACAAAGCAAAATATAGACCACTCCCTCGAAGGATGGCTATGCCTTAATTTTGATATAAAAACAACACCCTCTCAGAAGCTTCCCGCATCTATCAGCTTCACATGACCACAAAACAAAAACAACATCCCAAAGTAAACTTCCTGCATTGATCAGTCTACCAAAAAAAATTGACTGACAAACTATTAAGTCATGGACTTGCCTATAGTCATTCTTAGGGTCACCTATAAAAGGGGCAAATTTATCCCTGCTAAAAAGGTTTACGTTATCCTCACATATCACATAATCACACCTATTACCCAAAAATACCAAAGGGATTTTGAGCTCACTTAATGCCAAGTGATTAGGGTACTTCTCTAACAAAAACCAATGGTCAATGACGTACTACACGAATGGGGCTTTTATTTTCAAAAACCCTATCTATGCTATCATTATGGTCCTTGTCAATGAAATATAAATGCACCTTTCACTTCTTACACAACTTCGTCACATACCAGTTTATCTTTTAGGATGCAGTGTCTTAAAATTATATGCTCTCATATTGTCATCTTATAAAGTTATGAACCTAACATTCAACTCAATTTTATCATAAATAACATCACCTATTTTGATAAAATACAACCAAAATATTTTATAACCACTAACATAACATCATGATTTATTTAATGAAAATACCAATTTGTATTATTTAAATTATCATAGCCCATTCACATTAGTTCCTATGGAAAACAATACACATGGAGACTATCAACCAAACACAATTTTTGTCAAGCATATACCATCGCCAATATGGAAACTTGCTGAAGCATATATAATCTCATTTCATTTTTAGCATACCCCATCACCAATATGGAAAATTTCTAGGCATGAAAAACCACATCACCTATGTTACAGCATACACCATCACACAATATGGAAAAGGCTATAACCTCATCTTAAACTCATCATTTCAAGCATATACCATTAAACATATGGTAAATGCTAGAAACATTAACATAACCAAAACAACTAACACAAAGTCACATCCATAAAATGCCAATGTCTCAAACATCTCATATATATGTAACTGTCAAATGAAGGTATACATCAAAAATATCTGAAACAATACAATATATCTATGCCTCTCTCAAAATGTATGTACATCTCACATCAATGGCATGAGGCTAGTATATATATATATACACCTCAACTAAATACAAACACCTCAAGGTTGTGGTGATGGTGGTGGTTGTGAAGATGTCAAATCATCTCCACCATCTGACTGTCATCATCTCTGAGAACTAGAGACAGTGGCACGCGACATAGATCTCTACTAAGCTAGCATCTCAAAATACTATTGGATCTATAGAAATTCCCTAATGGGACCCTCATAATACGTGATCTCATCTAACATAGTATTGTACCTAGATATTGGTATAGTCTATGGTGGAACCATCAATCCAAATGACATGCCTTGTAAAGAACTCTATGGCTGTGGCTGAGGTGGTTGCTCCACTGCCTACTAAGGTGGTTACTAAAACGGTGGCTGTTGTGGCTGCTGTGGTGGTGGCTATATTGGTTACTGCACTGGCTATTGTTGTGGCAGATGAATAGGGCCCTACCCTCCAAAACCCTTCCCTACCAATACCTGTGCCTAGGCTATGGACAACTGTCCCTACAATATAGTAACCTACCCTGTTAGGCTAGCCACCTATGCTATCAAAACTATCACCTATCCTTGAAGCACTGCCACTTGTGCTCATGCTACATCTCTCTCCTAGATGGCAGCATCCCTCTCTCTACTGATTGCCTATAGATTGGGAGGTGGTCCCCTCTGAATCCTAGCATAGTGACCTACCCACCAAGTCAAGTAGGCCATCGTACACCCCAGATCTACCACATTGGGACCTGCAAGTATCTCCTCAAAATCTAGCTACTTTGTCTCCTCTAGCAGTGGGAGGGGTAACTCAATATCATCCCATCTATACTATGGGAAAGTAGGTGGCACATCTTGTAACAGCTCATACTGGTGCCGTACTCTCTTAGCAAGAACTCTCTCAAGCTTGCTAGCTCACTTGCCCTTCACCCATCACATACTCTGAACCCCCACTAACTGCTTTGCCTAACCTCTAAATTTCAGATATAACAAGTATGGCCTCCAAATGATATCCACTAGGATTAAGGCATCTAATACCCCCTATAATAATCTATATCTTGGATGATGGCATCCACATGTGTTTATGCCATGACCTCTCACCACCACCTGAAACCAACTCTAAAGCTAGCCTAGATCACTACTAGGAGGCCAAGAGGTCATGTAACCATGATATGCTTGTAAGCACAACAATGTAGGAGGTGGCCCACACATAAGTTGTACCACTATCATTGGCTGATCCCCCATAGCTCCCTATATAACTGAGCTAAAAATACTAGAGCCCATAAAAAACTATCTGCTCCTTTAACATGTCTACCAAAACCCTGATCATCAATATTAGGAATCTCCATCCCTCTGAATTAGGGAGGGCATATATAGTGATGCCAATCATCATCAAGATGGCTCATCAATGCTCATCCTCATCAGCAGCATAAATTGGCTCATAAGCAAAACTCATCGAATGGAAGGTCACCACAACAGCATGCTCCCCAAACAATGTAACCATATGAATGTCATGCTCCTCTTTTGAGCATGCATATAAATCTACCTCATATATCAGCAACCACAAAATCTGATACATGTCCTCCACTATCATAGTCAACTCTCTAGTCAATAGGTGAAAAGTGTTGGTGGTATGATCCCACTGCTCGATCAATGCCACTATCAAACTGACATCCCTAACTACTCAGCAATATCACCATAACCCACTGAGCCCTACAATGGCCATATGTGCCCACTCATCTCCTGTGATGTCTCAATTCATCCACATCAGCAATGTCAAGAGATGATCTCATAGTGTCAATGTCTACCTAGCCTGCATCCAACCAAAACACATGCAACAATGTTAGCAAATGTTACACAAACAACTAATCATCTCTTTGACTCTTCTTCCCTTTTTGGGAGAACTACATTGGCTTGAGGCCCTTAAAATAAGGGATATATAGGTACCACTCAGTTGACATGGGGTCTTCTGAGGTTAGCTCAGCCATTCATTCATTTGTCTACCTAATGGACCAACTATCTAAACCCTAGGCTCACTGCCTATCCTAAAACTTCCTCATTTTTAGTCTTTCTAGCCCTGACATTGTAGAAGTCACCTTAGATTTCTCATGGGGCACATTGGAGATCACATACATCTCCCTAACCATAAAAAACAACAATTGAGATCACTTATATCTCAGCCCGACTCAAAAAATGACCTCAGAGATCACGACTATCTCCTCAGACCATGACCACTTTCGAGACAACATTGTCTTGGTTGTTTTGATTGCATATGCTACCTCACGAATAGTTAGAAAATTGTACGCACCCCTCACACCTATTGACAGATTTAGACCAAGTTGATCCCCAATATTTGTGACATTTTTGTGTTTTCCAGGAGCACTTCCTAGCTTGGATACTTGGAACATGATGCCCATTAGAGCTACAACTTTGATTGATTTAACCTAATCAGCTACCACTAATAAGCTGGGGACTAGTTACTTTAATTTTAGTCCTCCTCTACCATTGGAGCTACAACTTTGATCATTTAACCCAATTAGCTACTACTAATAAGTTGGGGACCAATTACTTCAATTTTAGTCTTCCTCGACCTTGCCTGTGATAATTTGACCTATCTATCAAGTGAAGTGGTATACACACAATTTCAACTATTGTAGTGTTCACACTCTAACCTCACCCTACCCATCCACTACCTATCAAATTGGCTGATTTTGGATTCAATTCTCTCGATTCTCGCTTTGAGGGGGAATACCTCATCCCATACCTGGGGCAACCTACACCTATTTTTGTCTTGCAGTTCATCAAAATAAACCACAAGACAAAAAGGGGCAAATGTAAACACCAATATCATGTCAACCCCCCTTGGTCCCCTTCTAAATTTTAACACTCCTAACCCACACTTAAACCCCTTTCACCTTGGACACCTCACCTAAACACCTCACCTAGACACCTCACCCTAAGACCATTTCTTAGCCTATGAGTCAGCCTGAGACTAGGTCCTCCAAATCCTAACTACCCATGACCTATTCTCACTCCATCTTAGCTCCCTAACCAACTCTCATGCCTCATAAACTTGTGTTTTGACCATTCTCCAATGGAAAAGGCACTTGGTAGGTGGATAAATGGGCAAAGAGCTAAAAATAGCCCTTTTACCTATTATTTCTCTACTGACATCGGTCAAACCTCAACCAACATCAGCAGGATCACCGACGTCAATTACATAAGCCAAGCTCTAACATTCAGCTCACCTCACCTTTTTGCACATTGACGTGCACACTCTGAGACCTCAAGCACCAGAACTCAAATATCATTCTCCTAGCTATCGAAGCTCTATACAAGTCATTCCAGAGATTGGATTGAAAGATTGTATGAGGACCTAAACATCAGCCACAATGGAAATCACTACCCTGACATCTCTGGTTCTTCACCTAATAAAGCTAAGTATTTTTGTTCTCATTTTAGTGTTTTAGAATACATTGTCAATTAATTTTCATTGATATTTCTAAACACTATCAAGAGGCCTGACTTCTTCTGTGGAGGGGCTCAAAGGCTTTCCCCTTGTCCTCACCCCCTTTGCACACCAACTCTCTACTTATACCCTTCCTCAGACCTCATTCACCTTCTTGCAACCCTGCACCAACCTCCAAACTTCCAGAAACCCCTTTGTCTATCTCAAAAATATCCTAAAAGCCATCTAAGGCTAACAGCCCCTACCGACATTGACAACACAACTGACGTAGGCACCATTTACCCCACCGACCTCGATAGACCAACCAACGTCGGTGACTATGTTTTGGACCAGCAAACCAGAAAGCCATCCAAATAGTCCATCTAGACCAGAAAAAACCTTCAACTAGCCTTCTATAGCATTTTGAGACACATAGACTGTAGGGAATAGGTACACAACATTCTACTTTTCTATTTCTTTAGTCATTATCATTTCTTCCTTATGCAACATTTTTATCTTTAAAAAGTGAACTATCATCCCTTACGGAGCTTCATGCTTTTGGGACCGAGCACATAGCTTGGCAGTCCACCATATCCTCTTCTAAAATTTTCCTTGTTTAAGTTTATTTCTTACTATAGGTGTTTCCTCCACAGCCAAAGAGGAGCTTCCACAAAGCTTGGATATGGTGCGCACTAAATTCGGGTAACATCAAACCCACAACCTCTTAACCTTAGTTTCTTCCTCATTTGAATATAATTAGTGAAAATTTAGAGAAACAAAACCATGGACTTTCAAGACTTAAAAAATTTAATTTACCTTGTTTTACTCTACTTTAGAGTCCTGAGTACTCATAGTAGGTGAAATAATCCTTTAAATTTGACCATCATAATAGAGCTTGTTGGCCTGTCAGAATAACATGCACAGTCTACAATAAAGTCATCATAAAACACACTAAAAGGATACATTTTTATTCCCCACTTCTTTATCATATCCAAATAAATTATAATATCCTTCTTGGGTTAAAGGAATCACTCTACAAAAGACTAATCCATACTTATCCAACAAACCTCCTATTCTAGCCTCATGCAAACAAACTCCAAGTTTGGAGTTACCAACGTTTTCTAACTAAAAGAGATTATCCTAGCCTATATCACATTCAACCAACTTATGATGACATATTATATGGATTATAAAACAAATTTTGATACCAAACCATACAAACTTGGCCTTTATACAAAACTTAGGCCTTATTACAAACTAAAAGAGCATATTTGCAAATTTAAACATGGGGAAATTTAACTAGACATGTCTAAACAACCTAAACCTCACTAAAGATAATGAAAACATTCTTGTGCCATAAATATTATCCTTCATCAATCCACCTACCCCTACATGTCTTCTACCCAACCACTAGTATCCACATACCAATATGTGGTAGTTTCTCAACCTCCAACTAATTATCAATATGTCACCTAACCACCACAACAATATGCACCTTACAACCTTCTAGGTGCACAACCTCAAATATATCTAATGAAAATGTTTATGGATAAAATTACCACCTTAGATTCATCCATCTCTAGTTCTCACAACATCCTATCATTTAACTAGATATATAATGAACCCATTCATCCATCTATCCCTATCAAACCATATCTTCCTCAATGGGAGCTTCCCAAGTTTTCCATGTTTTAAAGTAAGGAGGACCCCTAACATCACCTAAGACATTTAGGCATCAATGTTATTTGATTTTATATGATTATGCCCTCCTTATTCATACCTTCCCCATTTCCTTATCTATTCTAACATTGTATTGGTATAGTGTTATAAGCAACCACTCTCTCTTCTCCTTCACCCAGCTGGCCCAAACTTTTATAGATCACTTTTTGATAAACATCTCTAATAAATTTTTTGTCATTGACCTTAACTCTATCTAAAAATTTTATGATGAATCTATTGCTAATTTTGTGGCCCATTGGAGAAGCTTAATTAATCAACTTTCTTTCTTTTTACCCCAACCCAAACTGATAGAACATTCTTCTTAGGCATGCACCAAGCACATCTATTCTACATTGCATGTTCAAAGCTTCAAAACCTTTGATAAGGATTTTACCTTGAAATGTAAGATATAAAATAGATTCTTCAATGAAGGAATGTTAAAAATAAAAAATAAAAACTCTACCTACAAAACTAATGAGGCCTCTTTCTCTAAACTAAGCAACCAAACCAATACCAATACCAAGAGTAAAGGAACTACAAATGTGGTTGTCCTTAAATCCACCTCTCCACCATCTATCAATCAACCAAACTTCTTTAATTCTTTTAAACAAAACATGAGGCACCAAAACCAAAAAAATTATAAGAAATTTTCTCCACTTGGGGAGTCTTATGCTTCAATCCTAGAGAAGTTATTAAAAACTTATATCATACAACTTCCTCCTATCAAACCTCCTCAACAATTTGATTCTTCTCATCCTATACCTAGCTAGTATAATGATAATGACCTATGTGATTTCTATCAAGTAGTTTGGCATGATGTTATTAGGTGTAATACCTTCAAGAGCATTGCCCAATCCCTCATTGATAAGGGAGAGCTCGTATTAGACAACCCCAATGCACCTTTAAACCAAGCCCTTGAAATTTTTAGATAATTTTTTCCCAATCATGCCCCTACCAAAAATGAGAGCAACAAGGTTGAGTGTTCTCATGATGTCCATATTATCAACATGGTTCTTGATGCACTCATTATTAAAGAACCTACCACCCAATCTACCTATTCTTTACCATCTCCACTTATTGAGGTAGTGGAGTTACCTTCTCCTCTTTTCAAGGCCTAGGCTAAGGAAACACCCATTTTTCCTCCTTCATTTATTGAGGTGGTGGAGCCATCAATCCCTTCTTCACTTATCATATTGGATAAAAAAACCATCACCACTTTACCTTCTACCTCAATCACCAAATAATTTACTTCCCATTTGGAGATCATTCCCAAAGAGGAAGCTACCATGTCTACACCTACCATTGAGGAGTCACCCATCCAAACCTTACATCCTTTGATTGAGGACAAGGATGAGATCACCACTCCCCTTTCTTAACCTATGGGTTTATCTTTCAAATCCACTATCTAGGGAACAAAACTAGTTTATAAGCCATTCTCTCTATATAAGTTTAGAGATTAGAATTTGTCTCCAAACCCAACATGGATTGGGCCACCTTTTGGTAACAATTGGGACCTCCAACCACACCTCTGGCAGACCAACCCACCACTTTTATTATCCAAACACCTATTTTATCAACCAAACCAATAAAAACCTTTACCAACCTAACCATTCCTCAACCATCCAAAGTAACCAAATATCAAACCACCAAATCATCCTCTCTAACTAAACCAACCAAACTGACCAAAAACATTGATGTCTTCCCTATGTAGAACCTTAATCACCCATCCTTGAAACTAGAGCTAGCCTCACCAAACCTAATAACCAAACACAAAACCAAATCAGATAAGGAGGTAAAGCCACCAAGAGTCCAAAATATAAAACTTATACCTCCTTCAAAATTTAATTCTACTTTGAGACCTAATCCCTCCACTTTGATTGCAAAGCTGACTATCTCAACCAAAACCCCACCACCACTACTAGTCACACTTGCTTTATAACACACCTATCTTCATAAAATCATCAATAACCAAGATACCTACCCTAAATCCTCATACCTCCACTTTATCAATCTCCACCTTACCAAAACCCAAACCATCAACTAAGAGAATCACCTTACCCAAACCTTCCATTACCAAACCTTCACCCGAAAAGACTTCCACCTCACCAACCATGACCAAAACCCCTAAACCCTCTCCACTTTTAGTTAATCCCTACTCTACTATTTTCAAAAGGTTGCTACATGATTCTTGCTTGACTTTACACCCTATCAATCCATTCAACCATCTCAATCCAAAATCCATCTAGTATAATGACTATCACATGTGATATTATCATAGAACACTAGGGCAAGACATAGAGAACTATAAATCTTTCCAAACCATAATCCATTAGATCTATGATGAGTATGATCTATTAATATATGAACCTCTCACAAGCTCACTACCAATCCAACAAACAACACTGTCTACCTAATGCCTATTGACTCCCCCACTCTCATCTTACAGTGATGAAGAGCCAAACCAATCTCCTAACCTAACTCTTCCCTCTACCCATACTATCTATGTGGTTGTAAAGTCACACACTTATCAAAAATATAAGGGCAAAGATAAAGTGTCCATCCCATAGACATAACCATCTTCCACTTCCAAATCAAGTCCAAATCAGTCATCCTCACCTTCATCCAAACCTAGGGTATCTATCTTTCATACCTCCCATTGTAACCCCTATGAATCAATCATAAGAGTGGTTCTCAAACAACTTCACCAAACCTTGACGAATATGAGTGAGTTAATTTATAATTCACCTCATCATCACCAAGTAATGATATAGGCATTACAACTAGTAGAGGTCCAACCTAAAGACCCTCAACTTATGGTAGCCTTTGTTATCACTTTCTAAATTTCCAACCTTATCACTTTTAAGGATTAAAAAATACCTTATGTCCATCCAAATGACCCAAATCCCCCTCTTTTCATTACTACCTATATTAACCAAACCTACATCAAATAGGTCATGATTGATGGGGGAGCTCATATTAACATCATCTCCTCCCATACAAATAACCAACTCAAACTCCCAAATAATATCATGTATAAAACATCAATCATCCTTTGATCCTTCAATGACACCATAGCCACTAATCTAATAACTATTGTCCTTCATATCCATTTAGGACCTCACACACTCCCTAAACTCTTTTATGTAGTGAAAGGTGAGTTATAATATAATTTCTTGTTAAGTTGACCTTGGATTCACTCCATGGGTTGTATACCTTCTACCCTTCATCATTGCATCAAATTCGATCATGAGGACTAGGTTGTCACTATACAAGTTGACCCAAGTCCCTTTTCATCATGCAATATGACTTATTGACCCAATGACATCCTTTTACCTCCATCTAGCACACCTACATCCACCAAATATAAGCCCTAAACCATGAAGAATGAACCCACATCTTCTTCTAATGATGAGGCATCTACTAACTCATCCATCCATTCAGATCAATTCCCACCTTAGACCACTTGAAATCCACATTCCAATGCCTTTCACTAGGGAAATATCACCTCTTCACCCTTGATACTTTCCCTACTCCCCAAGAGTATGAGAAACTTAAATACCAACTTGGGTATGATCCAAATATTAGATTCATTATTCCATTTGGAAATTCACACTATTAAACCCATTTTATCTATGGGGGACTTGACAAACTACTTGATGCATCTACCACCTCCTGTTCACCTCATCCCTTCCCCTCTATTTTCTCCTATTTGGACAATCTAGGCTTTGCCAAGACATACCTCCACAAGTGTGCTTAGAAAGGATTTGGTCTTGGATAATATGAGCATGGCCCACACAAATTGATTTCCATTAAAACCAAAAGTCCTCATGAGAAACATGGCCTTGAATTTATACTACCCAACAGGAGGAAAACCAAACCACCTACCACTACCATTGTTGAGGAAGACATTCCTTCCTCACCAACCTCTTCTCTACTTAAGTGTGAGGAAGATTAAATCATCTCACCTAATTTTTTTCCATCAACATGATCAGCCTCAGACCCCTAACTTACTAAAAGGAGGGGGCAACCATTTCCATTACTTTGATCTACCCTGAGATGATAGGGGATGACTCTCCTACCATTTATATCATTTAGTACTAGGATGATGATTCTATTCTCACCTACCTTAGTACATTATATTATTTCATCCACAAATCCCTTCCTCCTAAGACTTTGACCATGTTGAATGAACCCACCATGGATATCAACTTGGGCACTCTAGAAAACTCCCACATTGTTAAAATTGGCTAATCAATAAATTCTATGAAACTTTGAGACTTCCCCTCTTTCCTCCAAGACCACATCATAGCATTTTCTTGGTCTTATATCAACATGACTAGAATTAACCCCAACATTACCACCCATAACATAGTCACCAACCATGATTCCAAGCCCATCAAGAAAAAAATTTGATGAATGCACCCTCACATAGCCATTCTCATCAAAGAAGAGCTTCAATGACTCTTATCTATCAATTTCATTTAACCCATTGACTACCCCAATGGGTATCAAATGTTGTGCCTATCACCAAAGCTATAGGGGAACTACACATTTATGTTGAATTTCATGACCTCAACCTTTCTTACCCTAAAGAAGACTTTACTCTACCAAAAATCAACCAACTAATTGACCTTACAACTAGGCATGAGATGTTATCTCTCCTAGATGGATTCTTATGTTACAATCAATACTACCTTTATCACCCCTTAGGGGAATTTCTATTACAGGGTCATGCCCTTTGGTCTAAATAATGCTAGTATAACCTACCAATGAGAAATGACCTAGATCTTCCATGACCTAATTCACATGATAGTGGAGGATTATGTGGATGACCTTCTCAGAAAATTCAAACTCTAAAAGGATCATTTAGCCACTCTCAAGATCATATTTGAGTGACTTATCCAATACCATGTTTGCCTAAACCCTAAAAAATGTATCTTTGGGGTCCCATCAGGCAAGCTTCTTAGATTTATTATCTCTCTTTGTGGTATCAAAGTTGGTCTCACAAAGATCAAATTAATCCTCAACATGTTTCCTCTAATTAATCTCAAGCAATTCCATAGTTTGCAAGGGAAGATCTAATCCATTCATCACTTTATCTCTCAGAGTTCATACTAATGCCAACCCTTTCACCACCTTCTAAATAAGGATGTCTCATTTAAGTGGAATAACAACTATCAAAAAACCTTTGATTCACTCAAAATGTACCTTTTGTCTCCATCTATCCTCACCCCTCCCAAGGATGACCAACCTTTCTATATTTATATCTCCACCACTAACCACTCCCTAGGGCCAATTCTTACTCATCAAGATGAAAAAAAAAAAGATCAAGTCATATATTACATTAATTTCACACTTTTAGAGTATGAAAATTGATACACCCATACCAAGAAACTATTCTTAGTTTTAGTCTTCATGGCCACCAAACGTTTCCACTACCTTCTCAACAACAAGACTTATGCCATAACCAATGCTGACCCACTCAAGTATATGCAATCTAAGCCATACCAAAACCAATGTATGACTAAGTGGCTCAAGATTTTATTAAATTTTGACCTTGAGTTCCTTTATAAAAATTCAATTAAATGGAAAGTCATTAACGACCAATTAGATGAAAAACCATTAACAAACAACCAACCTCCTCCTCTGGTGTTCCCTGATGAGTCCATCATAACCCTCTCTCAGGTGGACTTCACCTATCAAGTCACCATGTTATTTGATGGATAAAAATGTCAATGTGGTGGGGGAGCTAGAATCATACTCATTCCCTTTGATGGAGAAAATCTCCCTTTGTATTTCAAGATAGATTTTTAATGTACCAATAATATGGCTGAGTATGAAACCCTAGTCATAGGCCTTCAAACTATGTTGGCCATAGGAGTAAAAATAATAAATATCTTTGGTAACTCCCAACTTGTGGTCAATCAAATCAATGGCTCTTACTAATGTAAGAATGATTTTTTACAATAGTATAAATAACTAGTTGATGAACTCTTAGCATCATTTGAACACTCTCACATCTAGTCAACCCCATGATCTAGAAATAAGTTTGTCAATACCATGGCTTTCCTCACCTCTCAGATCTCATTTTCACCCTCTGAATCTAAGATATCTATTATTATCTAAATAATTACCCAACCTTCCTATGTCAAACCAAATTATCTGACCATCTTTAATGTTGAGGAGACCCAGCCTAACCTTTAGTATCAATATACCTTCGACTATCTTAACCTTGCCATCATTCCTTCTATCCTTTATAGGAATTATTAAAGAGAATTTATCTAGAGTACCTCATGTTATACCATTATGACAAGAATTCTTTACAAATTCATCTTTGATGGCCTCCTCTTCCATTGCCTATGCAACCATGAAACCTCTCATGTTATCAAGGAAAAGTATGATGAAATCTATGGAAGACACTTTAGTGGCATCACTATAGCTAAACACATCCTTCACCTCCTTAACCAAGACTATTGTGATTATGTGAAAAATTGTGTTAAGTGCCAATAACACACTAATTTGCCTCATGTACCTAGCTATAGTCTTTATTTATCCATAAATTTATGGCCCTTCTCATAATGGGGTCTAGACCTTATTGGTGAAATTAACCCCCATTCTTCATAGTGACACCATTATATCATCACTACGATTGAATATTTCACAAAATGGGTAGAAGATATTTTTTTAGTCTTGACCAAAGAAAAAAATATTATCAACTTTATCAACCATCTCATCATCTATCATTTTGATGTTCTTCAATCACTTATAATGGAAAATATTTTAAGAATAAGTAAGTCTAGTGTCGTTGTGATGTATTCGATATTAATTTAAGTTTCTCCTCACCCTATTACCCTCTAGTAAATAGATAGGCAAAGGCCTCTAACAAAAATCTTAACAACATACTCACTAAAATTGTTAATGAATCTGGTTGAAATTAGCATTTTCACATCTCTTTTGCCTTACGGGCATATTGTACTAGCATTCAAACCCATATGGGTGTTACCCCATTCTATCTTGTGTTTGGAGTAAAGGTAGTCTTGCCTCTCAAAGCCCAAATCCCATCTCTTTGCATATATTTATAATATCTCATTTCTAAAGATGATTATCATCAACATCGTTTAGCCCAACTTGAACTACTTGATGAGAATTGCTTAGCCTCCCTTACCCATCTTCATGTCCACCAAGAATGTGTCAAATGTTCCTATAACAAATAACTTATAGTGTGAGAATTCAATATCAGAGACCTCATCTTAAAGGAAAATCAACATGTCACTAATATAGAGAAAAATAAGTAGGGCAAGTTTACTTTCAATTGGCTTAGACCCTATATCATAACCCACAAGTATGGATAAAGATCTTACCAGTTATCCTCTCTTGAGGGAAAGCCAAAACTTGAGCCCCTCAATGCTTCACATCTACATACATTATTCTATTAATAAGGATCAAGTTTAATTTTTGTTTTAACTTAAGCTCATCCCTTGATTTCACATCACATTCATCTCCTTATCTTAGGGTCAACTGATTAAATCTAAATAATGTGATTATCCATCAAAATCATAGCCTTATCTTGAACAATGGGCACCATGGCTCTACCCATAGCATGATTCTCATGGTAATTTTTTCCCCTTTTCATAAGGATGGATCCCCATGATCATTTTCACCAAAAACTATTTACACCTAATCAACCTTCTTGTGATTTTATTTTTGCCTTCATAAAGGTGAACCTCTAAGACTATATAAGAATTTCTATGTCAAGCAAAAATCAAACAAGAAAAAAGCAAAATCCAAACCACTATCAATCATGGGTCATTCTTAAGAATACATAGACTACTCCCTTGAAGGACAACTATTGAAAACATATTTGAAAATTTTCAAAGTGAGGTGGACTACTCCCTTGAAGGATAACTATCAAGAACATTAAATAAAGCATACAAACTTAGACCACTCCCTTGAAGGATGGCTAAGTAAAGCATTTTTCAAAATAAGAAATTTCTTAGAAGTTTTTTGTATCGATTAGCTTCCCTAACTCCTAATCAACAACAAAAAACAAAAGAAACATTATCCATCAATAGAAAAATCAAAATAACTTTGAAATCCACAATTGGCTCTCATAGGAAAAATAATTTAAAAATCCGTAATCAGCTTTCATAAGTAGACTTCCCACATCGATCAGTCTACACTTTGCATGATATAGACTTGTTTATACTAACTCTTTGAAAACCTATAAAAGAGGCATGTTAGTCTTACAAGAAGGTTCCATTCTCATCCATCTCCCCTTTATACCCTATAAACAAGGGATTTTGAGCTTACTTAACATTATGTGATTAAGACACCTTTTTAACCAACTAATGAATGCTAATATGAAGCATTCGAAGGGTTTATGTTCTTTAAGCCAATCCAACTTTGGGTTTTTACTTTAGTCCTTGTCAAAGAAGAGGCATCATGCCTTCTTCTTATCCTCTCATAGCTAGTTGATATTTTCACCAAAGACATTTATCTCTTGATTATATCCTTTGTTCTCACATCTAATGTTGTTAATTAACTTGCTTCATGTGCTTTACCCTAAATAGAATTAAAAAAAAACCATAATCATCATATCAATATGTGGCATAAGTAAATGTATAACCTTTATCATAACCATCATAAAAATAATAACATCACAACATCCATGAATAATAAATCAACCAACCATTTTCCACCACATGTCTAAATATAGACAATGAAGCATATACTCATGAAAATTTAACATGTCATAATCATACATGTAAAAAGGCATAACTGTGAATAAAAATAGATACATCTCATTGCATGCCTAGCTAGGTGAGTTTACTATTTCTCTCAATTTTAGTATATTTTCTTGGAAAGAAGAAGTAAGAAACTAGATAAGGGTATGGTAAAAGAACCTATTTATTTGTGAATGTATAATCCAGATGATTATGAAGAGATCCTCTTTGTCTTGGGAAGAATGACCTATAGATAGTAAAACACTAAAGTGAAGGGGTTGTTAGATGGATATCAAGGTGGATTGCCTAGTGTGATTTAGATCCAAAAAGTGTGAGCTTACTAGGAGGCAATCAATCCACACTCTTAAAATAGTTAAGTTGAAAGAGATAAAGATGATAAAGTAATTACATCAAATGATAGAAAATACTGAAAGGAAATGCAAGAAGAAATAAATACTTGATAAAATAAATAGACTAATTAAGAAAATAGCAAGTCAATACTAATGCTAAATAGGTTAGGTTAGATTCAAAAAATAGGTAGGGAATTTATGAATAGGCAAAATGTTAGAAAGTAAAATTTGGTTGGGAGTAAGTGGGTGGAAATAACTTGCTATTATTTCCTACCATAGTGACCATCAAGGATTGGGATGGCCATCATAAATTAAGGTGACCATTGGTGGTTAGGTAATCGTCTATGATTGAAGATGACCATCAATGGTTAGGGTGACCATCGATACTTGTTGTAGGTCCTATGTATGTTTAGAAAAGGGTTATAAAATGGACATAATAAGATACTAGAGGTCTATTTAAAGTCAAGGGGTCAGAGGGTAATAAGAAAAAGGGTTTGATTCAATTAGAGACGTCAAAAACCAAACAAACAAAACTAAAATAATAAATGTACCTAGTTTGTTGCCTAATGGCTGATGGTAGACTAGGAAGTAATTTTGATAGAGTAATGGTGCATGTGGTTGAAAAGTAATTTTGGTAGAGGTTCAAGACTCTATTATTCTTATTTATTGGCTAGAAAGAAGACATGTAAAGAATTTATTGATGAAGTAACACCTAATAATTATTGTTTGATAGCTTGATTGCATGATTGCTAAAATTCTTGGATCCCATTTCACCTCTTACTTCCCTCCTTTTACAAGCAAAGAGAGATGGAGGTAGAAGGTTATATAGGAGGTCTATTTGATAGTTTTTATGCTTCATGATACATTATCTTTCCATCCATATTAGATATTTACATATTAGCTTGTACACAACCTGAGTTATCTTTGTTTAGGTGGGGAAGACCTAATCCTCGATGGTCAGGGTGATCATCAGTAGTCAAGGTGACCGTCAGTAGTCAAAAGTTAAAGGTTAAGTAGGGTAAAAAGGGTAGGTTAGTGATTTGGGTTTATATAGTTAAAAAAATTGACTTAGGTTTATGGTTAAATGTTGGGTAATGGTTTGATCTAGGGGTGTTTCAACATCTAAAACCATCATGTGCAGTTTTCTAGTGTCTACATTTTAACCCTTTTTATTATGTAACTTATGTTATCAAGATGTAAAATAAAAATGGATTGTGGGTCAAAGGTTTGGTTTCCCTAAGTATGGGAGGAGGTGTTCCCCCTCAAACTAGGATTTTATGAGGTTAAATTGAATCGTGTGTGGGTTTGATGAGCGGTTTATGGTGAGTCATGAGGTTGGTGATAATGGTGGTTAGGAATTTGAAGCAAAAACATGCACAAAAAATATGACTAAGTGAAATAGCCAATATCACACATAGACTAAGTTTCCATAGTTGGTAAAAATAAGGTTTGATGTTAGAAGGACTAGTGATGGGGTAATCAAACCATAACATTAGGTATAGCTGATTGGGTTATTCCTATCAAGTTTCATAAATAAGATCAATGTTTTTTGTAGGTATTCAAGGTAGGAAGTACTCTTGAGAAAAACACAAATGGTCTAGTTGTATGAGGTAGTGAAATTTTAAATGGTCAATATGGAAATATTGGTCAATGTGGTCAAAAGGGCTAAGGTAAGTTCATCAAAAAATAAGCTATAGTTTGGGCCTTAATGGCTAATGTTAAGGTGGATGTGGTTGGTTGGGTAGGTAAAGAAGGTAATATCCAAAGGGTGACACTAAGGTATGTGTTCATAAATTTTAAAAAGAGGAGATCTTAATTATTGATGGTTAGGGTTCTCAAAATCAACCATTGGCAATCACCCTGACCATCGATGATCAGGGGAAAAACATAAAATCATAGAGGATAAAATGTGAAAAAGAGTTATCATTTTCACTTTTTTGCTTTATACTCTCTTGACTCTTGTATGTTTGTAACTTTGGAATTTTGTGTAAGACTAATAATGAGATGGATATTGATTGGGTAGAGTTGATCTAATATGGGGCTAAGGATGTAGGGTGGATAAGGACATAGTTGGGTAGTGGGACCTTGGATTCCTCCTTGATGATGGTTGAAGAATGAGGTAGAGGATGCATTGAATTGATAAATTAATTGTTTTGGTCATTTGTGGTTGAATTTTGTTAGTTTGTCTTTGGTTTGGGAGGATTTTTGGGTTTGAACTAGATATTTAGGTTGGGTTTGATGTTATGGTTGAAATTTTTAGGTGAAAATTAAAATTAAGAGGGTAGGTAGGTTGGAGGTAGGTAAAAGATAAAATTAGGGTAACTATGTGTTAGATACAGGTGGTTGGGTAGGTTTTGGGTAGGTGGGGTTGGGTAATTTCCATTGGTATTCACATATAATGACCTTCAGAAGTCATACCTAACCATAGATGGTCATACTCGACCATCTATGATTGAGGATCAAGGGTGAAATGGTCATTCAACCATCAACAGTCATAATGACCATCAATGGTTAACCAAATGAGATAGTATTTTTATGATAAAAGGGCTAAGGTAATGTGTGGGTTTAAAATGTTTTAACATTTTTAGAATGATAATGGTAGCTTAGGTTTAGGGTATCTTAAAATAAAATATGTAGATGTTTTTCATATAGATAAAAAAATATGCAATGAGGTAGGTGAAATGGGTTGAAAGGATGTGGTCCATGGGAAAAAGTAGTTTATAAAAAACTAAGTGTGTTTTCTATATTGAATTTTATAAGAATTAGATCAGATCTAGATGTAGGATCAAGTTCCTCAGATCTTTGTAGAAATCTATTCAGGGATGATGGATGATGATTAGGCATATATAGAAGAGGTGTGTGAGACATTGATTGGTTTAGAGGGGCACTAGAGGCTTTGGTGGTTGGAGATGTGGTTTAGAGACCATATATTAGCTTTATGAGGTGGGCGTACTATACTTGGCAAATTTTATTGATTTAGAGCTACAAGTGGATTTTTGGGAGGAGAGAGTGTGAGACTAAGCTCACCCCATTTGATAGGGTTTTTAGGTAGTTTGGCCTGGTATAGGGGATTATAGGTGTATTCATAAGGTATAGGCAGGAGGATGTTGAGCTTTTCCTTTTAGAGCCATAGCCAATGGAGATAGTTTTATATCATGAAGATTTTCCTTCAAGAGTAGATATTGATGATGTAGGTATTATTGATGGCTACCTAAAATGGTATTAGGCCCTCTATGTAGTAATATATTTTGGATGGGATGATGGGGGTAGCCAGGCTATGGATGTGGACCTAGTTGGTGGGGGTTTGTAGGTACAATTATAGGGAGGTGGCCCTAATAGATAGTTAGGAGTGGCATTAGCCACTATAAAGGCATGGGTCATAAATTTACAAAGTTAGATGACAACATTATAGGTCTAGGTTGATACCTTATAGGGTCAGTTATCCATGGTGATGGGTGAAAGGAACTAGGATAGGGACACATTAGTCTAGGTTACCTAATGTGAGATACTCTAAGATAGAGGGAAGGAGCAAAAACAACACTAGCTAATTTAGTAAGGACCATTTATATGTAGAGGTATATAGACACTGTATAAGAATTATGGATATATGAGGTGATAGTCTTCACTTAGTGCCTAGTAAAGCCCTAATGGGGTGAGTATAGAGCTAGCTTGGTAGGTGGTACCAATGTGGTGACATCAGGTTAGTGGGTTGCATTTGTATCATGATAGATAGGTACCCCAAGAGGGTAGGCACCAAACATAAATGGTAGTGTGGGAAGTACTAGTGGTATTGGTGTTCCAAGGGTATAGATCATGATATGATATGTATAGGTGTATATGATTTGTATATTGGCCTATGAGTTGATGCAACAATATGTATATGTTTTGAGAGTGAGAGATGCACATTATTATATGTACTATTCTATTTTGATGAGACATGATGTATATGATGTGATGATGATATATAGATGTGATTTTATGGTTCATGATTAATGGTTTAAATGTTCATGTTTTTAATGATTATGCTTATGATATGTAGACTCACTAGCTTAGGCATGTGATGTTTATGGTTGATGTTTATGTTGATTTGTTATACATGATTATGTGATGTTTTATTTTATATATGGTTATTATGTTTATGATTATGGTTATGATCATGGATATGTGATGTGGTTTATGATTATGAAGGTGTTGTTATGATTTATAGTTATTTTGTTGATGATGATAGCACATAAAGCAAGTTAGATAACAAAATCAGATGTGGGGAAAAGAGATGAAAATCATGAGATATACATCTAAGTGAATACATGAACCAATTATGAGAGGATGAGAAAAAGGCATGATGTTTCTTCATTGGTAAGGACTAAAAAAAATTGAAGTTAGATTGGCTGAAGGAACATAAGCCCTTCAAATGATTCACATTAGAATGTGTTTGCTGTTAAAAAGGTGTCTTGATGACATCATTTCAAGTTAAGCTCATGAATCCCTTTTTATGTAGATGACACAGAGGGGAGATAGGTGATAGGTGGTGTGAGGGGTAGTGTAACCTCTTATGGGTTAGTTTTCCCCTTCTATAGGTAACCTAAGAACCATAAAAAACATGTCCATGTTTTAATGCAAGTTGTAGATTGATCAATGCAAGAAGTCCATTGATGTTATATATGAAATTTGATTGCAAATTTCTTGGGATAACTTGTTCTAATTCTGATATAGGGTCTCGTATTGCTTTATTTTTTATAGGTTTGTGAAGTTGATTGATGCAATAAACTTTAAATGATTTATTTTTACAAAATTTACATAGACATCCTTCAAGGGAGTGGTCTAAGTTTAGATTTTTTCATTTTGGTAGTTGTCCTTCTAGGGAGTAGTCTATCTTTTTAAGCAATATAGATTTTGGGAAACTATCCTTCAAGGGAGAAGTCTATATGATAGAGAAATTTGACCCAAGTGATATTTAGTTATCATAAATTATTTTTATGTTAGGTTAGACATGGACAAGTATATATAAGATTAGAGGTTTACCTTTATGAGGGGAAAACCTAGAGCATAAGAAAGTTAATGATAGGTGAAAGGGGTAGTTTTGAGAGACAATGGCCATGGGATTCCATCCATTTAGGGATGAAAATTATTCATGAGAACCATGCCATGGGTAGATCCATGGTACCTATATTTAGGATTAAGCTATGACTATGATGTTAAATCACATGGTTTAATGTTGTAATCATTTATTTTCAAAGGAATAGGATGAAGGTGTGAGGAGGGTGAAAATATTGTAAATCAAAGGATGAGCTTAAGTTATAAAAAAGTTGAATTTGATCCTTGTTTAACAAAAGAAATGATGCAAATGTAAAGTATTGAGAGGCTCAAATTCTATTTTTCCTTCAAGAAAGGATAAATGATAATCTCTTGATATATACATGTGGGTTATGATGTAGGGTCCAAGCTAATTGAAAGCAAACATTCCTCACTTGATTTGTTCCATATTGGTTATATGTTTATTTTAATTCAAGATGAGGTCATTGATGTTGAATTATCACTCCTTTAGGTGCTTATTATAGGTGTGATTGACTCATTCTTGATAGACATGAAGATGCTTAAGTGTATCTAGGCAGTGCTCATCAAGTAGCTCAAGTCATGCTAGACACTCTTGATGATAGTTACTCTCATAAATTATGTATTTTAGGGATATATAAAGAGAGGGAATCTAGACTTTGAGAGGCAAGGCCACCTCTACTCTAAAGACCAAAGAGAAAGGGGTAGCACTTTTAGAGGTTTCAATGCTAGTGCGATTAGCCCACAAAGTGAAGGGGATGTACAAGTGCCAATCTTGACCCAAAACATTGACCACCTTGGTCAACATTTTGTTGAGGGTTTTATTGGAGGCTTCCACCTATCCATTTGCTTGTGTAAAATAAAGTAATAAAAATCTTAATTTGATGCCAAATGCATCAAAAAAACCTTGGACTTATTTATTCTTGAAAAAACTCCATTATCAATGATGAGCTTATGGGGAACATTGAACTGATAGATGATATGATGATTGATGAATTTAACTATCTTGTTGAATTTGGTCAAGATGAGAGGAATATCCTCCACCCACTTGGTGAAATACTTGGTGGTGGTGATGATGGAGAGATATCACTAAAAAGAATGAGGATTAATTTCCCCAATGAGATCTAGTCCCCATTGTGAGAAGGGCCAAGAGTCCTTAGATACTTGAAGGCCATGGTTCAGTGAATGATGTAGATTATCGTGTTGTTGACATTTAACACACTTATTCACATAATCATAGTAGTCTTGGTTAAGGGTAGATCAATCATAACCAAGGTGAAGGATACATTTAGCGATGGCTAGACCACTAAAGTGTCCCCCACTAATCTCATCATGTGTTTCCTTGATAGCATGGGAAGTTTCATGGCTACATAGGTAATGGAGAAGGAGGACATAGAAACCATTCTTGTAAATGATTCCCCATAGGATGGTATAATGGGAGGTACTCTGAACAAATTCTCTTTGGGTATTCTTTGAGAGGTTGGGAGGAATGATGCAAATGTTAAGGTAGTCAAAGGTTTGTCTGTACCAAATGTCTGATGGAGATTCCCCCACACTAAAAATGGTAGGGAGTGTGGATTGTATATAAGAGGGTGTGATATAATGATGAATGGTGACAAAAATATTATAATAAAAAGGCACATATAGAATCTTGGAAGCAAGAGAACCTATTATATCCATGAACTTGTTAATAGATCTTGAAATAGATTAGATAAAGGTAATGATTAAATGATTCTAAGAGTAAATCTATAAGGAATTTGTAATATTTCAAGAGATGATTTTTACATTGATATTATTCATTGACCTAGTTGACCACAAGTTAGGAATCACCAAAGATATTGATCATTTTAACTCCCAAGGCTAGAGCAGTTTGGAGACCTATTACTAGGGATTCATACTCAACCATATTATGAGTATAATAAAAATAAATATTGAAATAAAAAAGGAGAGGTTAACCATTTATGGGAATGAGAATATCTTTGGCACCCCCACCATGCTGGCATTTCAAACCATCAAATAACATTGTCATTTGGTAGGTGATGTCCTCTTGAGAAAAAGTCACGATGGATTCATCTAGAAATGCAAGAGGAAGTGGTTGGTTATTTAGAAAAGTTTATTTATCCAATTTATCATCAATGAATTTCCCTTTAATTTACTTTTACTAGAGTAACTCAAGGTCAAACTCAGCTAGGAACACGATCTACTTATCCATATACTAGTTTTGGTATGGTTTAGAGTGCATGTACTTGACTGGTTCAGTGTTAGTGATGATAAAGGTTTTATGATTGAAGAGGTAATGGTGAAGTTTGGAAGAAAAAAATATTAAGGTGAGTCAAATTTACTTAGTATGGGTATACAAAGTCTCATACTCTATACATTTTTGACTTATATAGCAGAGAACTTGCTCTTTATTTTATTCATCATAGTGAGTGAACATTGCCCCTAAATAATGGTCAATGGAAGAGATATAAAGGTAGAAGGGTTGGTAATATTTAGGAGGGATAAGAATGGGTGGAGAAATAAGGCACTCTTTGAGTGAATTAGTGGCTTTTTGATAGTCCTTAGTCTACTTAAAATATGTATCTTTATTGAGAATATGGTGAAAGGGTTGACATTTATCTAATAACTAGGAGATGAAGCGAAGGATAGATTGGATCTTCCTCTATAGGCTACATATTTATTTAAGGTGGATATTAGGAGGAATCTCTAAGATTTATTTAATTTTAGTGGGATCAACTTTGATTCCTCGAAGAGAGATGATAAATCCAAGAAACTTTCCACATAGGACCCCAAAAACACATTTTTTGGGGTTGAGTCAGACATGGAAATGGATTAGGTACTCAAAGATAATTTTGAAAAATTCTAGATGATCCATAGGATATTTGAATTTCCCAAGGATATCATCAACATATTACTATATTATTTTGTGTATGAGATCATGGAATATGTAGGTCATCACACATTGGTAGGTTGCTCCCACATTCTTTAGACCAAATGACATGACTCTATAATAGAATGTCCCTTACGGGTTGGTGAAGGATGTATTATGCTAATCCTTGGGGTAAATCATCTCTATATAACTATATATGGGATAGATAGCTATGGGCCTATCTATTTTATATATAGGGGTGAGGCCCCTCTATATAAACTAGATAGGGGATCAAACCAGATGAGTGCCAAATAGATATATAGGGCTCAGCCTCAAGATAGATTTTTTTGGCTCCCCTCTCTAATATAGGGCCCTATATATGTATGGGAGGGTTACATCCATCCATCATCTATCATCTCATCGATATACATGATATGAGTGATTAGTCATATCACATATATAGATGAGATGATAGATGATGTGGCTTGACCAACAGGTCACTCAGTGCCCTATATATCTATTGGTGAACCTATATAGTTTATATAGAGGGGGAAAAATATCTGATTATATCAAAATAAATCATCTATGATAGATAACATCTCTTGTCTAGTTGTAAAATCAATAATTTGGTCAATGTTAGGCAAAGAGAAGTCATCTTTGGACAAGAAAGGTTGAGGTCATAAAAGTCAATATAGAGGTGAAGTCCCCCTATGGGTTTGGTGATGGAAATGATATTAGAAACCCATTTGAGAGATTAAATGGGTTGGATGAAGTTAACAGACAAGAGGAACTGAAGCTCTTCTTTGACTAGAAGTGTGATACAAGGGTGCATCCTATATAGCTTTTGCCTAATATGCTTAGCATCAAGATGGATGACAATGTTGTGAAGAGCTATGGTAGGGTTGATTTTAGGTATATATTGATAGTACCAAGCAAATGTTATCCTTTGATCATGAAGGAAGGAAGGGTAATCCTATTAATTTTTGGAATATAAGGATTGACCAATACTTATAATGTGAGGGTTATCCTAAGTACCCAAGTTGACATCGATATTAGATTTATTCAACATGGTTTGGTTTTCAAAAGGAAGGTATTTATAGATATAAGAATCCCACACACAAAGATAAGTGAGAATGAAATCATTGTCTTGATGTTGGATGGTGTGGATGGTAGGAGAATCATTTTCTACCATTTTAGGATGAATTAGAGGAAAGGTTTTAGTTTTTACACCCTTTTTATAGGTTAGGGAACCCAAACTAATGATATTGACTAAACAAAACTTTAGAATGGATGGTTTTTAAATCCTTAGAATTTTAAAGAGATGGGTTTGGTGAGGATGAAACATCCTCATCAATGGTGGTGATGGGTTTAGGTGAATTGATGGGTTGTTCTGGGGGATGAACCCAAGGCCAAATAACTCACAAGGTTTTTGGGTTTTGATCAAAGGTAACTTGTGAGGTCTATGCTCATAATGTCTAAGGCTAAACCCTTTCTAGGCACACCTATGAAGGTACAATCTAGAAAATTTTGGTTTGTCCAAATAGGATAAATCAGAGGTAAATGGTCATGTAGAAGAGGTGGAGGAGGAAGTGAGAGGTGGATGATCAAGTCCCCCATAGATGAAATTAGTTTGGTGGTTAGGAATCCTAAAAGGAATGATGGTTTTGATATTAGGATCATAACTAGGATCATGATCAAAATTCCCATACTCTTAAGGAGTAGGGAAGGTATCCAAATCCAAAATATGATACTCTCATAGTAAGAGATGTTGGAACATGGGTCCCAAGGGGTCTTCTATGGGGATCTGAGAAGAAGTTTTAGATGAGCTAGTTGAAGCTTCATGAATGGTAGGGGTGGATTTGTGATTGATTGGTGGTGAAGTGGATGAATGAGTAAAAATAATGTTGTTGGGTTGATATGTCATGTTGCAAGATGCAAAAGGAATGGGGTTAGTTTGTATGGTGATGACTTGACCCTCATATTCAAACTTGAAACATTGATGCAAAGTAAATGGGACATAACTCATGGAGTAGATCCAATGGTGTCCAAGTAAGACATTGTATTATAACTCACCTTCTACGACATAGAATATTTATAGAAGCATGTGAATCCCCAATCAAATGTGGAAGATGATTTTTCCCAAGTTTATGGCCATAGTATCATTAAAGGAATGGAAGACCACAATGGTTTTTGACATGATATTCTTTGCCAGCTAGAGTTAGTCATAAGCATGGGAGGAGATAGTATTAATTATATCTCTTCCATCAATCATCACCCTTTTGATGTAGGTTTGATTGATGTATGTAGTGATGAAGATATGTGGGTATAAATACTTAGGGTAGATAGAGGGTATATCTGAATCCTTAAAGGTGACAAGGGAGAAGATTTGAAGAGAACCCAAAAAGGTAATAAAAGGTTAAGGTTCTTTGATTTTGACCTCTATAGATTGTATGGAATCTTTAAATTCTTGGTGATGATGGGGAGGGGTGTTGATTAGTTTATATAGGCTCATATTCACCAGTGTCTGGTGAATCTATTTTAGAACTACTCATTGGATAGATTCAAAAGGGTTGGAGGGAGAGCCACCCAAGATAGATATTTTGGGTTTTGGTGAAGATGAAGGTGAAGTTGCTTGAGTCTTGTTGGAAGGTTGAGGGGTGGAAGAATATGTCCATGGAATGGACACTTTGGCCTTTCCCTTATCCTTTTTCTAAGCCTGAGATCAGGTGATCATATAGATAGTGTGGATGAGGGAGGTATTGGGATAGAAGGTTGCTTTAGTTCCTCCTCACTTTTGGATGAGAGTGTGAGAGTGGGTAAGTGTTGGATAGGTTGATTTGGTGGTTAAGTTGATGATGGTCTCAAGATAGGTTCATATAATCATAGATCTTTCTCATCCCATAAGTTATGGATAAGTGCTTAGAGAGCTTTGCAGTTATCTATGTCACGTCTAGGTGTACTATGGTATAAATAGATTAAACTATCATTAAACCAAGATGGTTTAGGACTTGAAGGGTCCAAAGGTTTGATAAGTGGTAGGTTTAAGGAAGAATTTTTTAACAACCTTTGTAAAATGGTTGAGTAAGATTTGAGCAAAAGTGTTAAGGGTGATGAGCTTTTGGTTTTTGGGGTGGGAGCATTCTTAGACGTAGGTTTCACTATGGAAGTTGTGGGTGGTAGAATGATTTAGGTAGGTGGGTTTGATTATCTTTGTTTAGTTTTGGATGGTTATGAAGTGGAAGAGTTAAAGGTGAAAGATTTGTAGGTGGGTGGTTGAGATGATGGGGGTTTGGAGATAGGTGGGTAGGTAGAGGTAGACAATGTGGTAAAAAATGACGGGGAGTTTGATGATTTTGAAGGGGTAGGTGAAAGTATAATAAAAGAAGGAAGTTTATTTTGGGTATTTTTGGGAGGCTTCACCTTCTTTATATAAGGACAATATCCTATGATGGAATAAGGATGGGGTCCCAAGATAGAAGGTAAGAGGGAAGGTGGTGGTACAGTTCTAGTTTTTGGTGGGATTTTGGGTTACTCCAACTTCTTGGTGGGTTTGGTTAAGGTTTTATTTGGTGGATTAGATTGGGTTAAGTCCAACTTCAAAGATAGGTGGATAAGGCTAGTAGTAGGAAGTAACCATAGGTTATTAATATGTTTGATTAGAGAGGTTTAAGTTGATTTTATAATTTTGGATGGAGATGGTTTGGTTGGTTCTTCTATGGTTTTATAAAAAAAGGTTTTTGATGAAGGGGTTGAGGTGATTATAAGTTTAAGGGTAGGTGTGATTGAATATGGGGTTGATGAAGGTGAGGTCAAATGTTTCTATTTGTTTTGATATGGGAGCCCAAGATGATGCCAAAAGGTGGCCCGATCTATATTTGGTTGAGAAGATAATTTTAGGCTTTAGACTAATCTATAGAAGGGTTTATAAACTGGCTTGGTTCCTTGGGCATCGGCTTCAAAGATTAGGCCCATAATTTGAGGTAAGGGAATGGCTTATTCACCCTTGTCATTGATGAAAGGTTTCAATATTTGAAAATATGTTTCCTCCGTGGAAGGATTGGATAAGGTGATCTCTCTTTATGGGATGATTTCCAAAGAGAGGGTAGGTGATTCCATGATGGGGGAAGAAGGTGTGATGGCAATGGTTTCCTCCTTTGGTATTTCTATCAAAGGAGAGGTGGGTAAGTTTTTTACCTCATAAAGTGAAGGGTAGGGGATGGTTGCTTCATTTTTTTGGGTATCCAAAGGAATAGGGGTGATTCTACCTCTTTAATAGGATGAAGAGGTGGTTGAGGTAGTGGTTTCTTCAATGATAAGTTCACTAATAATTACATTGACTGTATGGACCTCATTAGTGTGAGATGATTCTTGTTTGTTGTCATCATGGTTGGTAAAAGGGGCATGATTGGGAAAAAGGTTATCTAAAGATGTCGAGTGACTAGTTTGTGGGTGTATTAAGATTGTCCAATACAAGTTCTCACTTATTAATCAAGTTTTAGACAATGATTTTAAAGGTGTTACGCCTACTAACATTATGTCCAATGACACAATATAAAGCACAAAGATCATTTTCATTGTACCAATTGGGCATAGGGTAAGAAACATCAAATTTTTGGGGAGGTTTAATGAGGAAATGTTGTATGATGTTAGCTTTAAGAAACTTATCCAAAATTGAAGCATATGACTCCCCTAGTGGATTGTATTATTTTGGGGTAGCCTAGTTTTGATTTTAGTTTTGTCAATTTTAGGAGTTAAAGGAGTTGGTTTGGCTAGGTTGGTTAACAATTGGCGCTGGAGTGATTTTAAGGATAATCATGTTTACATATGCCTTTGTTTTAGTGTTAGGTTAGTTAGATTGGTTGGTGGTTTTGGATAGGGAAGCATCATTAGATTTAAATCTAGAGTTTTTATTTCTTAGTTGTAACATCCCTTCATCAATGGGTGGATTTCTAGTTTGTGTGCTATGGTGAAAGCCTCATCAAAAGTTCTAAAGGTTTGAACCTATAGAGTAGGGGAAATGTGTTTGGAATAAGCCTAATACCTCTCCATTGAGCTATGAAATTATAAATTGATTCATCATCAAATTGCCTAATAGAGTAAAGGTTGATGATGGATACCCTCTTAGATATATTGATTGATAAGTGGCCTAAAAAGGTTTGGGTGAGTTGGAAAAAGGAAAGATGGAGTGCTTAGTGATAGCACTATACCAATATAATGTTGGTGTAGATAAATACATGGGAAAGGTGTGAAGGATAAGAGCATCTTTGTAGGAAATCAAGTAGCAAGAATGTTGAAATGCTCTTAAGTGTTGTTGGGGGTCCTTCTTGCTTTAGAATTTAGAAAATTTGGGTAGTTCCCATTAAAGAGGGAAAGGTTGGATAGGGATGGATGGGTGAATATATTCATTATAGATTTGGTCTTAAAATAATAGGTTATGATCCCCAGATATAGATGAGTCTAGGTTGGTCATTTTGTCCATGAATAGTTTAACCAAATCTGTTTGGGGTTGGGGAGTTCCATGATTGTATGGTAAGTTTTATTTCGGTTGGGTAAATACAATATATGGATAACTAGTAGAAGGGTGGTAAATGACACATATTAGTATGTGGTAATTGAGGGTTGGGATGATGCCACATAAGGTTTAATGGGCACAAAAGTTTGGGTGGAAGATGGAGCTATGTATCCTTGTGGATTAGGAACATAGTGTGGGTAGGGTATCATAGGTATTTATTACAAGGTTGATGTGGGTTGGGTCAGAGGTATGATTAGATTGGTAGATTAGGGAATTGATATGGATTGGGTTAGAAGTATGAATGGGTTAGTTGCTTATGGGTGAGTGGTAACTCTAGTACTAATAGGTGGAAGGGTAGAGGGTATAAAAATCACCACATTTTGAAGTGGGGTGGAGATTGGTGGGTTGGCAGTGATAAGGGTAATAGTGGTAAGATGGGTAAAAGGTATCCCCATAGTATATGGAGTATGGGTAATAAGATATGAGTTTATGCCTATGTTAGAGGTGTTATTGGTTGATGTAGGGGTGTTTGGTTATGGGTTGGGTTGTTTGATTAAGTTTAGGTGGAGGTAGTGGATGGGATATTAGTGGAGGAAGATGCTTGAGTGATAATAGGTTGGGTAGAGGTAGTAGAAAAAAAGGTGTCTCCCATATTATGGGGAGGCATATCATAAGGTGGATCACTAGGAAGAATCAAAGAAGGGGTGCAGTGAGATAGGGTGTTGAGTTAATGTTGGAAGGCCACTGGGTTATTATTAGAGAAGATAGTGAAATATGCATCACCTTCCAAAACTATTCAAGGCATGGTAGGGGGTAGAAGGATGAGGAGAACCATCAACATCTAAGGTATACTCCCTGTAGGAAGAAGAAGAAGGTGTCTCCTGGTTGGTTTGGTTTCTCATTTATTGTCTAGTAAAAACTATGTGAGGAATAGAAAGGAATAAAGAAAAGCTCATAACTCAAACACAAATAAAAAAAATATATATCTCAAGGCAATAAAAAAATACACTAGAGTTCATTTAAAATCTTAGGGTACCTTTTATCTCACTTTTGGTTGATGCCTTAGTTGGAAAGTGTGAAGAAGAACTTGGTTTATAAAATAGGTACTAAAAAATAAGTCTATGGTTGATTTTATGTGTTTAAAGATCTCGAAAAGATCTATGTTGGAAATCAATACATGAATTGGTATGAGGGCTTACCCTCTCCCTTCACACACTATAGAAATAAGGGTGTTAGGTGCTTAGCTAGTATATACTAATTTCTAGAGTTTAGACTAAACTAGAGCACTGAGTTTTGCTTACTCTTATTGGTAATGACCTTCAAGTCACATAGCCAAATGGTGAAAGTGAACCACTAGGAAATGAAACCCTAATCAGACCTTATGTCAATTTTTATGATGTTTTGATTGATTTAAGTGGTTTGGTATGGTGTGTGATAAAGAAGTAAATCTACAATTAAATTACTTAGCCTTTAATTTTAACTACATGAGCTGAACATGCAATCAACCAATGTATGCAAGGTTTATTTTATATCAAAAAATGAAACTTTTCAATTTATTTGTATGAGAATAGAGTAAGGAATAAAAGGGCACCTAGATGCTACTAGGTCCCACTGGGTGTGATAGAATATTTATCTCAATACTAGTATATTTTATTGGAAAGAAGTAAGAAACTAGATAAGGGTATGGTAGAAGAACCTATTTGCTTGCATGTATGTAATCCAAATAATTATGAAGAGATCCTATTTGTCTTGGGAAGAATGAAATATAGATAATAAAATAATAAATCAAAGGAGTTGTTAGATAGATAGCAAGGTGGATTGCCTAACATGAGCTAGATCCAAGAAGCATGAGCTTATTATGAGGCTGTTAATCCACACTCTTAAAATAGTTAAGTTAAAAGAGATAAAGATGATAAATTACTTGCATCAAATGACAAAAAATACTAAAAGGGAATGTAAGAAGAAATAAATCCCTGATAAAATAAATAGACTAATTAAGTAAAAATTAGGTTATTACTAATGCTAAATAGGTCAGGTTGGGTTCAAAAAATAGGTGGGGACTTTGTGAATAGGAAAAAAGTCAAAAAGTAAAATTTGGTTGGGAGTAAGTAGGTGAAAATATCTTATTTTTATTTCCTACCATAGTGACTATCATTAGTTGGGATGACCATCAGTGGTTAAGGCAACCATCGGTGGTTGGGTAATCGTCAGTGGTTGAAGATTGCCATTGACAGTCAGGGTGATCATCAACAGTTGTTGTAGGTCCTGAGTATGTTTAGAAAAGGGCTATAAAATGGAAATAGTAGGATGTTATAGGTATATTTGGGGTCATGGGTTAGAGGGTAATAATCATAAGAGTCTAATTCAATTATATATGTTAGAAATCAAATGAATAGAATTAGAAATAATAAATGTACCTAGTTTGTTGCCTAATGGTTGATGGCAGGCTGAGAAGCAATTTTGGCAGAGTAACGATGCATATGGTTTAAAAGTAATTTTGAAAAAGGTTTGGGTCTCTATTATGCTTTATTATTAGCTGGAAGGAAGACCTATAAATAAGTTCTTGATAAATAAGCTCTTGATAACTACTAGTTGATTTCTTGATTGCTAAAATTTCTAGATCCCCTTTCACCTCTTGCTCCCCTCCTTTTATAGGCAAAGAGAGATGAAGGTAGAAGGTTTAATAAGAGGTTTGATTGATGGTTTTGATGCTTCATGATGTGTTATATTTTCATCCATATTAAATTTTGGCATGTTATCTTGCACATAGCTCAAGTTGTCTTTATTCAAGTGGGGAAGAACTGACCATCAGTGGTCAAAGTGATTGTCAGTGGTTAAAGTGATCATTGAAAATTGAGGGTTGAAGGTTAAGTGGGGTAAAAATGGTAGGTAGTTTATTAGGTTTTATCTAGTTAGCTAAAATAACTTAAGGTTATGGTTAACGATTGAGTAATGGTCTAATCTAGGGGTGTTTCAATATCTAAAACCATCGTGTCAGTTTCCTAGTGTCTACATCTACATCATCAGCCAATATCCATAACATAAACATAATAAAAATAGAATCATCAATATAAACATCATATCATCTCATAAAATTAAATAAAATACCATGAGAAATGAATAATAAACATAGATCATATATATATAACTCATGAGTCAAATAACATCATATTGTATACAAACAAATATACATGTCTCTCTCTCTCAAAATGTACATCTCATTGCATTGACTCATAGGCTAGAATAAAAATGATATAAAAAAATATATATTATGTCATAAACCATGTCTTGTCTATGCCCTAAGGGTACCATTGTCTCCTAGAGCACTACTATCTCTTAGAGTACCACTAAGTCCTGGTGTATGTCCCCTTATGGTACCTATCTATCCACCTACAAATGTATCCCACTGACCTGGTGTCACCATTATAGAACCTCCTACCAAACTTATTATATACTCACCCCATCAAGGCTCATCAGGGCATCACCTTAGGACTATAGTGTCATAATACCGTAGCTCCTCCACTATGGTTAAGTATCATGCCATAGGGATGGTGTTTGATGGTCTTATAGGTGTAGCTACCCCTCTTCCTCTCTATCTCAAATATTCTCTCTCTTATGTGACCAAGGTTAATGAATCTCTAGTGTGTCCCTATCACCTATAATATTAGCAACCTAACCCTGTAAGGTAGCCACCTGACCCTATAGTGTTATAACTTGGGCCTGTACCATGACTAGCACTACTCCTGCCTATCCATCTAGGGTAGCCCCATGTACTTATGCTCTCTAATCTCCTCTGTTAGCTAGATCCACAACCATCAACCTCCTACCACCATCATCTCCACTAATCTCCATTTTCATGTATAGAACCTGGTACCATGCCATGTAGCCATCTACAAAGTATACATCATCTATCTATGGCCTAGTTAGCAACTCCTCATAGTTAAGCACTGTCCTCAATAGGTTCAACTCTAGTAGTAGGATATCCACATACTCACACCTATATCTAGGAAATTCACTTTGAATACCCTAAACTAGGATGAACTACCTTCACACCCTATCAAATGGGAAGGGCTCTAGCTCTCCCTCCTTCTAGTCAAATATCCACCTATAACTCTGTAAGGACAAATTCTACCTCATGTAGCTGAACCATAATAGAAACTAAACATTTGGTCTCTAAAATATATAAATTATCACTAATACACCCAATGTACCCCTAAACCAATCAACATTGTGGGATCCTCCTCCCTCTCTTAAAGCAACAAAGTCACCTCTTCACTACATAAAACTGATTGATAAATTTATTTGAGTATATCTCATCCATAGCAGCCCCACTGGCCTTAGCATTTAGATGTGCTCATAATCTCAATAGTGTAGAACTAGATTGACACTAATACCATATCTCTTATGGTCCTTGAAACCCCATAGCTCCCTGTATATATTCACTAAAAGCACAAGTACCCACCGAAACACTATCTACCCTAGTAACATGTCAAGCAAGACCCCTATCAATAAGTATGGGAACCTCCCACTACTCAATTTGGGAAGGGAAAAGCATGACACTTCTATCATCATCATCACTAATCTCCTCTTTCCCCTCACCCTCTGATAGAGTGTTGAGTAACTCAAACCCCCAACATGCCACTTGGCATGATCTTAGTCATCTCCATATATTAGCTCTAATATCTTGTCTTTCTCCTCTCACTTAAGGTGGTAAATCAACTCACCCTATAGGGGTAATTGAGTGATCCTATGGACATCCTCTAATAGGATTGTAAGCTCACTAATTGGTAGTAGGAAGGGGTTCATGGCTAGATACCATCTCTTAATGAGGGCCATGATCATGGATGTATCATGAGGCACATGTTACTAGTGTTGCATCACTCCCATACACACCTCCTCCATGTGAAACCAATTATTTGGGGTCATCCCCTGGTGAATCTCTACAAAGATGCATAGTAGCTGATCTTACATCTAAATCTATTCTTGTGCCTATAAAGAGTTCATTGGCACACAACTTAGTTGTCTACACTATGAACTATATCTTTCCACCAAACCTACCTAAAACTACTTTTTTTACTTCTTCAAACTCTATAACCTCTTTAAAACCCACCATCCCCATTTTTAGTCCTAGGGTATCTATTACCTATGGTCCATCATCCTAAGCACTAACATGCAAACAACCACCTTGATTTTATAAAATAAAATCATTTAAATCCACATGTGATCCATTACATGTATGAGTTATAATTAAAAGGCCCAGTTAAAATCTTTTTACACCTTTCCTTCCTTGCCTATAAGAAGAAAAGTGTAGGAGGTGAATTGGATCCACAATTATCAAGAGCTTTTATATCTAGAGCTTATTTTATAGGTACCCCTCTATCAATCCAATGATTTAACCATCATTTTAGATATATTACTTGTTTCCACCTCTCTACCAAACTTTTAGGTATCTTTAATTCGTCAGTGAGATTTCACCAACAAGCCAACCACCTCAACCATCCACCAGATCAACCTCTGGCAAGATAAGTACTTGTTTTCTAATATTCATTTACTTTATGTCCATTTCTCAATTAACCCAATACTAACCCATCTCTTATAATCCAAATTTGTGATCCCATCAATTATTCTATTTATTGTCCCAAGCCTACACATAGTAACCATCAACAGTTGTCTCAATCACTAATGGTCTCTCTAATTACTAATGATCACCTTAACTACTAACAATCACCTTAACTATCGATGATCATCCCATCAACTGATGGTCACTATGGAAAAAAATAAAAATAAGTTATTTTCACCCTTTTACCCATAACAAAATCTAATTTTCTATGTCCCTACTTGTTCACAAACCCTTGCCTGATTTTTTAAAACACCCTTGACCTGTTTAGCACTAGTATTAACTTGCTTGTTGCTATATTAGTCATTTTAGTCTATTTCTTTATCAAGCATTTCTTGTTTTCAATTTTATTAGCTTTTTATTATTTATTCAATTAATTTATATTCTATTTTATAAACTTAATTGTTTAAAATGTGTGAATTGATAGCCCCCCTCAAGGAAGCTCTTACTTCCAAGATCTATCTAGTGCTAGGAAATCCACCTAACTATATATTTAACCAACCATTTACTTTAGTGATTTATTATTTTTAGGTCATCCTCCCAAGATAAAGAGGATTTCTTCACAATCATCTAAATAAATGCATGAACAACCAAATAGGTTTTTCAACCATACATGTATTTAGTCTCTTCTTCTTCCTTTCTCAAAATATAAGTTAGAATTCATTGAAACAATCTGAGATATTTTTATTTGTCCTCATTCATTTGAGCCTATACATTAACTTTATATGGTATCTATACTCTAATCTTCTCCATTAATAATTCACACTCAAATCTTGGTTACCTCCCTGAATCTCTCTTTGTTCTTGCTTAGCACAATAGCTTTCCTTGTGAACAGGGGATGCCCTACTCTATTGCAACTTCTAGTGGTGATTAAAATTATTGTTGATAGTGTTATTTAATCTTATATATTTATCCTTTCTCCATCAAGACTCCATTACACCTATTTTTTGTGTTCCTTGCATTGGCTTTCTAGGATTGGTAGTTTCTCCTTCACCTCTTCCACAACTTTTGGCTCTTAGTCTAGACTAAACTTACACATAGCCTAATCTTCTTCCTCTCTTGCCTCTTAGATTGGACAATCAGTTGGTAAAAATTATGTAAATCTCTATTAATATTGATTTGAGGGAAATTTTATTTACAAAATGAAACTCTTTGTTTATTTTTTATAGTATATATGTGAGGGTTTGATTTGGTTTAGAAAATTAGTTGTCATGTGCATTGCTTAGAGTAGTTTCTAAAGTTTCCTGCATTTGTATATGGTTAAAGAGTAATTTAATTCCTTGAAATATTCCTTTATTACATTTAATTTATCTCTTTGGAAGTATTCCTAATTGCATATTATAAATATACATGCTAAAAAAAACTATCCATCTTGCTCAAACAATCTATCTCTTACTAAACTAAAAAATTGCATTATTAGAAAACAATAGTGTTGATTTAGAAAGATAGCTCAAACCTAGACTAGGCATGATCTTGAAACATTTCTTGAAAACATATTTATTTCTTTAAAAAAAATCATTTGGCCTCAAAGTGCCTTAGTTTCTATATTTACATTTTAGTTATTACCTCTCTTCATTTGGTACTATTATTTTCACATTGTGTATGCAATCAATAGTCTAGTTTTGAATACTTGATTTATTGTGGTTAGATCCATTAGAGATACCTATGTTATTTGTGTGCTTGATCATGCTAGCACCAACCTAGTTTACAAGTCTATCTATAGATTGGTTCAAGTTGGAAAACTAGATAGCTAGTATAGATCTCATGTAGCCCATAGAACCCCTGAGCCCTCTAGCCTCTTCATGGTTTGATTTAGCACCTTGCCAAACACTGGTGGTTTTATTCAAATTATTGTATATATATAAATATACCAATCTAGTTCTATCCATGAAAGCAACATAAGGATTGTCCTTATAAGGAGGGTGTTATTATGGGCTACGAGGCAATATGCATGCCTAAATTCCCTAATATATTATTAGGGATTTTTTTAATTTTGAAACTTTGAAAATTTAAGAAGTTCCCACTGTGTGGGATTTGGTCTGATTAGGATAATGATTTTAATTGGTTCACTACATATTTTTGCCAATTTAATCATGTTCTTCTACCCAGAGGTAGAGGATTTTAATTTTGTCATCCTATCCATGAGGATGCACATGAGGTTTGGTTGGGAATTATATCGAGGGATGCTTCCTAAAAAATTTTATTGTAAATGTTGATATGGAGGAAGTGATGTTGGGAGATATTTTGAAAGGGGATAGTTGATAGATGTGGTGATAATCAATTAAGACATAGCTACATGATATGGGAATAATAAAGGTAAGCTTTATTGTCAAAATGGGTTAGGATAGGTACTCACAAGGGGTTGTGATGGAATTTGGTATTGGGTAGTTAAATGGATTTTTTATTGAATATTTTTACTTATAGGGATTTTTTTAATGGATTATGGAGGTTGGA
This sequence comes from Torreya grandis, assembly GCA_037957365.1. Lineage (NCBI taxonomy): Eukaryota > Viridiplantae > Streptophyta > Pinopsida > Cupressales > Taxaceae > Torreya > Torreya grandis. The sequence continues at coordinate 459,109 of JARHVA010003770.1, read as the reverse complement.
TGGTATGTTGAGGACTTGAGGTCATGTAGGTTTGTATAGGAGGGAGAGTCACTGAAATGGAAACTACCAAATTTTGAAGTGTGGGAGAGGGTGGTTGGTCAGATGTAGGTTGTGTTATAGTAATATTTTGTGTTGTAATAATTGTTTTGTCATGCTACTATACACTAAGTATGGTTAGGTATCTAGAGGTTGTGTTGTGCTAGTATTTGAACGTAAGGGTGGTGGTGGGTTAATGGATGAGGATACCATGGCCATAGTATGCCCTTAAAAGTTTTTCAATGTTGGAAGTAAAATGACTGAGATAGGGGTTGAATTAGTCTTCAAAACTTTCTTTAACAATCTTACTTAAGAAATCATAGATCATGTAAATAAGTATGTATATCTTAGTAAGAATAACCATCAATCCATAAGAGAATGAAACATATGAACATATTGTATAAGTGGGAAACCCTCAAGGGGAAGGAAATACATTGATGATGAAAATGGAATATATTATAATAAGACAAACACCAATCTTTAGTGAAGCACCAACTCCACATAGAGCACAAAACCAAACTAGTTAAGCACCAACTTAGCTAGGCTTTAATAAGTACCCACTTGCAAGGAGACACCAACCCCCTAGATGACTTGATACCAACTCAGCCACCTAAAATTATTGAATAACTTAAGAAACCCATTTTTATTATAAAACAAATTATGATATTCATTCTTAGCTCTTCGCTTACTTTTATCCCTCTTAAACTGGCTTCTAGCCTTCTTCACTCAATTAGTCCTCTTCTTGACTTGCTTAGGTCATCTAACCTTGATAATCATATGTAAACCTCCTGTATGATATTCATGAAACCCTTATGATGGTCTAAAATACCTTATTCTACTTACCAATTTTCTATATCATTCATTTGTTCTCTAATCTCTTTAAGCAGACATAAATAGGCCTAATTAGCCTTGCTTTTATATGAGACACTTGATCATATCCTTATTACTTGGCCATACAATTCAAATCTCTTAGGTATGCCATGTAATAGATCATATAATATTATAATAACACACTTAAATAATAATTTAATCACATGATATGGTCTTGATATGATTCAAAGATTCAATATATGTAGAAATACCTTTAAGGTAGGGAAACACCATATAATACTCTTTTAGGAAGGAATAAATCCACAATGTCTCTTCGAGGGGACAACCTCCAATATCCTCTTACAATAGAATAATAAATGATTACTTGATATCTTTACCATGATAATCATCTCCTATATATGGAGATCTATCTAACCCATGGATGGGTAACATACTAATCCCAATGTAGGCCGACCATTACCCAATGTACTAATTCCACAAGTTCCTCTATTATCCCAATATATTATACCCATATAACTAACTAATGGGATGTGTGCCGCATGTCATCATCTCCATCAACCCATATACATTAATATATCATATCCCTAGGTACATAGCATTACTTCCCTCCTTGACATGTTTCATCCCCAAAACATAGGAAGAAACCAAATAATGAGTGTGCTTCAAAACATTACACACTTGTCCACAATCTCAATTATCTAGCCATCCATATGTGATCTTGGTAGGTGATAGCTCTCCAAGCTTGTTTCCAAATTCCACTGTGCTCCTCTGATTTTGTTCATGATCATAATTATACTGCTTTGGTGTTCAAGCATAATTATTCCTCTTTTTATTCCATGTACCATATTTTGTTGTGCTACTCTAATTCCAACCATGACCATAATAGGTATTATTCCATGCATAGTCATAGTTATTTCCCCATTCATTCCATGTGCCACAGTATTTTTTCTTTAGATTCCATGCATAGCCATAATGATTGGAAATTTTATTTCATGTATAGACAAAATGATTGTTGTTATGACACTTCCTCACCTAGTTCCATGATTGTTTCCTCTCATGATGATGTGGGTGTCTATATACCTCAACTTTTTCCAATATTTTAACCTTATCCACCTTTGCTTCTACCTCTTCCACCTTTTCCTTTTGTGTCTCTTTAGTAGATGAAGTGTTCATTTCTAGTTGTAGTGTGTCTTTATCTATATCATCTGAATCTTCATCATGTTCTTCATCACCTATTTCAATCTCATCCTCATGATCTACCAAGATTTTTATTGGTTCCCTTTTCACTATAATGTCTTATAAAGTGATCTTATTTTTCCTATACCAAAACTTCATGAACTTTTTCTAAACATTAATATTCATTGTTCCTACAGTCTCTAACCATGGATATCCAACAACTATATCCACATCATCCATATCTAAAGCATAAAAATCTGAATGCAAAACATATTTTTCCATAATGAGCTTCAAATATTAAAAAATTAAAATATTCTTACCATCTACTTAAAACTCCTTGATTTTATTTGCTTGAACATGTAGATGCTTGGCCACATTCATGTTAATGAAGTTATACTTGCTTGGCCACCTTCTTCTTTTGAATGCACGCATGAAATTGAAAAATTGACTCAGATTTATTTGGAGATAAATTATTTGAACCCTTCTCTTCTTCTTCTTCTTCTTCTTCTTCTTCTTCTTCTTCTTCTTCTTCTTCTTCTTCTATCTACTTAAAACTCCTTGATTTTATTTGCTTGAACATGTAGATGCTTGGACACATTCATGTTAATGAAGTTATACTTGCTGGGCCACCTTCTTCTTTTGAATGCACCCATGAAATTGAAAAATTGACTCATATTTATTTGGAGATAAATTATTTGAACCCTTCTTCTCTTCTTCTTCTTCTTCTTGTTCTTATTCTTTATCATCATTATTTTCTTCCTCTTCTACATCCTCTTTTTATTTTATATCACATAGATCAAGGAAGCTTTGTTCCATTGCTTCCCATGAAGAATAATATTGTTCAAAGCTCAATTGATTAAACCACCAATGTTGTGCATGCCTAGACAAAGAAAGAGATAATTCTATTTTCCATAAAATTTCCTTAGTATTATTATCCTTGAAATTGAGCCACCATTCTCTAGCATCAACATCATCTTCCTCTAAAACTTTTTGCAACTCCATGATCCACAAAAAAATTAGGGTTCATGAAACCCTAAAATATTAATAACTCATACAAAACTGATCTAAAAACTCCCAACTTTTTACTGTAGCTTTCTCTTATGATATTGGAACCTCAATCAAAATTTTGTGAAACAATGTCACAAATTTTGACCTCTAGATTGAATATATGAAAAACCATAAAATCACTTAAAACAACTTGAATTTTTTTGAAATTTGGACTGTACTTCTCTTATATCTCCAGTAAAAATTTATAATAAAAATTCTCTATATTTCAGAATATATAGAGAAATTAGTATAAACCCTAAAATAGCAATAACTCTCTCAAAACTAATAAAAAAATCTCATTTTTTTTACTGTGACTTATTTTAAATATTATCCATGTCCATTAAAACAATTGTGGAAAAATTCACAAGCAATAAAAATTTATTGATGATTCAAAAAACTAGGGTTTTGCTACACACAAATTGTCTAAATTGAAGCTCTGATACCACTTGATATGGTCTTGATATGATTAAAATATTCAATATATGCAAAAATACCCTTAAGGTAGGGAAACACCATATAATACTCCTTTAGAAAGGAATAACTTCACCATGTCTCTTAGAGGGGACAACCTCCAATATCCTCTTAGAATAGAAGACTCAATGCTTACTTGATATCTTTACCATGATAATCATCTCCTATATATTGACATATATCTAACCCATGGATGGGTAACATACTAATCCCAATGTAGGATGACCATTATCCAATGTATTAATTCTACAAGTTCCTCCATTATCCTAATATATTATACCCATATAACTAAATAAGGGGATGTGTGCCACATGTCAGCATCTCCATCAACCCATATAAATTAATATATCATATCCATAGGTACATATCATCACACATTTTTTGGTCATGTCTCAATTAGCCCTTACTCCTCTTTTAGGTCTTATGGAGACCTAATAGGCCTTTTTAACAATACATTACCCTTTGATCTTTATCAAAACATATTTAATAAACTCACATGGATATTCCACTCCAATATTCCTTATCCAAATTTCCATTTAGGTCCACAACACCTTTTAGGTCCACCCACCATTTAAAACCCCTTCTCAAATCATTATTTACAATAGGCATGTGCATACATAGAGAATATATCCTTGAAAATCTGAAGCATAAACACACTTTTGCCAAACAACCATGAAAATAAATCACATATTAAATAACCTAAAATTCATCATAAACTTAATCATATGCTTCAACTTAGGGTATACATGCTCAAACTATTCTCTACAAGGTGTTCACTTAGAACTGCCAACTAAATTTAAAACATAGTCAAAGAAACATAAACTTCTAACACCTAATTATTCAGATTCAAGAAATTTCAATGTATGAATAATATCTTATAACATCCTGAGAGAAAATTTCATCAAAATTATTATAAGTACTAATGGAAACTATTATTCTTTCAAACCAATCTATTGACTTTCTTTCTCATAGATTCTACTTAGCTAGACAAGCCATTTTGGCTTCAATGTTCCAATATCTTATACTAACTTCCAATATTTTGAAAAACATGGATATATTAATCAAGTCCCAAAAAACATCATCATATATTTTATTCCATCATGCTTACATGAAAAAACATCAGGAATCATCTTCTCACTTCTGCCTGACTTTCTTATTGTCTGCACCATTTGGTCTATTAGTGCCTGGCCAACTTGGATCACCAAATTTGCACACTTGAGATATATAACCTGTCCAAAATCCTTGATGGAAAATAACTACAAGTTTGACACTTTTACCTTCATCTACTAAGTAACTTTGACTTAGTCAACTCTACCTACTATAGAAAATCTTTAAAAAAAAAAGCACTTTCCTATAGGGTCTATTTAATCACCTGAGAAACTAATCACACCTAGAAATGCCTCAAAGAGTTGAATTCAACCTCTAATTTATTTTCTAGCCATACCAAACCATTATGATCACTTGAGAACAAGATCTTCAACATCAGTTCATTGTTAGGGTTCTTTGAGGGTTTAGACCAACTTCTAGTCTTAATGATCATTCATAAAGCTTATCTCCCCATTTCTTAAACCAATGGTTAGAAATCTGAGCTAGGACCCTTCCTCATATAAAATTATATCTTATATCCTCATGCCATTTTTTTACATGCCAATGAGTACTTTAAAAACCTTCTTAGATAGACAATTATTCATTTTGTTCACTTGAGAGCCCTTAAAAGACTTTTTCAATCCTTTTCATGCAAACCATGACCTAAAACTTCATGAACATGCTTAAAAAAACTTGAATCACCTTTGTCAATGTTCACCTACTCACCCATGTCTTGTAAACTGATCCTAATACCCCATTTAGCCACCATCTCTCTTTTTGATTTCTAGGCCTTGACTTGCAAGTCACATTTGTAGACACCTAAATCTGGCCATCGATAACCTCCAACCAAGATTTTGACCAATTTCTACCCAAAATGCAAAATTTGGCCTAAAAACACTAAAACACACTAAATGATGTAAAACTGACATATTTAAGTGTTGATTTGGCCAGGGTATCCCTAAATGGAGCAATGAAACTTATGGGCCAACTAACTTTGATTAGTTCATTCTGAGTCAAAATGACAAATTTACACCTACGTACTCTAGATTTCTCTTCCCTATCAAATATTTTGCACAAGACTTGTGACTTTGTTATTTGTTGTTGGCAAAATCCTAAATGGGAATATGCATCCAATGAATCTGATGTGGACTTCAAATTCCAATCCAGTCAAATTTAAGACCAATAATAGGGCATTCTAATCAATTTGAGTAATTGGTTCACAAAGTGCTTAATCATGATTAAGAGATAATTAACCCAAAACAAGGTCCAATAAAAAATTCCATGGAAACATTTTGAAAAATTATTTTTGAAAATGAATATTGAATATCTGCATCATCAAGCGACCTCATTTTTTGGGAAGACATCTCTAGGCCATAAATGCCATAAATATCAGCATTCATGCCTCCCATGCCTCATCAATGCCTTCCATGATGCCCTCCATGCCTCTTAATTTGCCCTTATTCCAATGTTGTAATGAAGATAATTATAAACTTAATTCCAAAAATTAAATTAATCCTTAACCACACATCTCAATTTTGAGATGGGCAATTGAGGTTGATTCTGATCAAATCTAAAAATCTATAAATAAGAGGCCTCACAACATTATTTTTAAGCTTTTTTATAAAAATTTATATTGACAAATTGGTTCCAAAAGCTTCAAAAAACTAGTGATACCATTACAAATTGATTCTAAGCTGAGCCAAGCCAAAGCCAAAGGTGTTAAGGAGAGATGGAGGTAGCCAACCTTCCATTGCCAAGGACTTCATGATCACAAGCTGAGCAAGCCATCACTACAAAGGCATTTGGAGAATCCAAGGAAGGTGAAGGAGTTATTATGTTTTATTCCTTACTTTTTAGTTGTGTTTATCATTTATTTTTGTTAACTAATCTCTCCCTAGTCTCTAGGCCTAGAGATGTTATGCTACTAGTCTATTTATTTCATTTTGTTTTCATGTTGGAACTAACACCACGCTAACCATCCTCTCTTGAGTCAAATTCCCAGATCATATAGTGGCACACCTAGTGGGACTAGACCCATCTTACACATGAAGGAGATCATTTTAAAACTATAAAATATTTATTTAAGCCTTTAAAACTCTAGTAAATTGATTTTCTAACTTTATTTTGCCATTTTTGTTTGTCATGATTTTACACAGTAACCAACGTTGATAAGTAATAACAACATCAGTTACTTGTCTTAACTGATGTCGATTAGCAAAATTAACATTGGTTAGATCTTAGTTAGCTAGAGTAACTGATGTTGGTGGTAAAAATTGAAGTCAATCACTATTTTTTTTTCAAAAACATAGACCTAAGAGCTAATTTTTCAAAGTTTATTATTTCAAACTAAAAAGAGCTTCAAAGCTAAAGGAGATTCTAATAATTTTACTACAATACCAAGCTTGATATTTTCTTAAAACATGTTTAAAGCACCTTTGCATGCTTAAAAATTAATTAAGAACCTTGTTTTTGGTGTTTAAAAAAAGAATTTAGATGTTTTTTATGAATGTTTTCAAAGTTTTCAACTAAGACCAAGGGGTCAAATGAACACCACCAAACTTTTCATTTGGGTATAAAATTGAACACACTTATTAATTTTTGTTTGCAATAGTTATTTAGTTAGATTTTGTTTGGAAAAAAGAGGAATGTTGCATGTATGCTCTTCCATTTATCCCCTATAGGGAACCCTTAGAATCAAAAGTGTCATTCCTACTACAAGTAGCCTAGTCCAAGGTTTAGAAATAAAGTTGTCTAAAACACTCCCCAAAAACTCGTCAAAGTTTGGGTGATCTTAAAAATGACCCTAAAGTCTTTCTACTTTCATTATTTTTTTATTTTTATGCATCTTGGCTTATGAGGGGGACTTCATCACCTTCCACAAGTTATTCAGGGAAGCTTTGACCCAAGATTTCATCTCCCAACATTGACTTCATTTGGCTCCTTTGGAGTTACACATGGGACGTATCTACATTTGGACATCACACTACACTAAGAAAACAACATGATGTAGTGGTTATAAAAAGGACTAGACCTTTATACAACTAGTTAATGCCATGGTCACCCAATTTCTATGTTTTTCATTGCATTATTTGGCATGAAATTCATTATGCAATTGATTCCCCTAGAATGTTTGAAACTTTATATTTTATTCAACCTCATATGCCATACCCTTGCTAGAATTTAGATGGTTATACTTAGAGTATTTTGATCATTTTCTCATTTGGTATGTTTTTGAGACTAAAACTTGTTTGTTTGTGTATAAGCCATGTCAAAACCAGTTTGTCTATATGCCACTCTTTTATCTAAAGAGGCATTATGTTAGTTATTTTACACCACACTTGTGCCTTAAATTTTTTTAAAAGTTGTTTGTGTGTGTGTCATTTGAGTTGTAGAGGGGAGTGTTATGCTACCCAAATCATGCCAAACCATTTTGCCTTTAAGCCTTTGAAACATAGTATTGACCACATCATTCAAGCATGTTTGTAATATTAGGTTGCTCAATTTATTTCAAGACTAGTTAACCTTGCACCAAAAATCATTATTTCAAACCATGTCATGTATACCATTTAGACCTTTGTATTGTGCCATCATGCTATCCAATATTGTCTAGATTGTTTGGTCAAAACCTAGTTTTCATCATTGAGTTTTCAATTAGCCTTGTCAAGTTTGGATTCAAAAATTGATTGATTTATATTTAGGCCTTATTTCATGGGGTTGATATACATATCTTTCTCTTTTGGTTTGTATAACTTCAGTTAATCGATTACCCAAATTTGAAAAATATTGATGGTTTATTTGTTTAAAGCCTATCCTCATCATTGTTTGTGACTTTATTTTGGAGAGCACAACCTTTCTCAAAGTTCCTTTTATCTTATGATTTATGCCAACTGATCATGTTTATATTTGATTTTATGTGTCAGGTCTATGTTTAAGTCATTTCCAAACTTGTTAGATTAAATAAAATCACATCATGCTTGTTTATTTGAGCCTATCTTTTGACTTTTCATTTGGACAAAAGATGTAGCAACTCAACTTTTCCCTTTTCTATTTTAGACCTTGTTTGGAAAACTTTGGCATAGACCTTTGATATGCTAATTTTTATTCAGATGCTTAACTTTTTGTGCATATTACATTTGGCATTAGACATTTGATGTTAGATGATTTTATGCCAAATCTTAGCACAAAACATTTTGGAGATACAATTCCACTTTCAAACCAAATTAGAGATACAATTCCACCCCCTCAACCAAGTTGAACCATTTGTCTTTTGGATCATTTTTTAGAGTTTTTAGAACTCTAAGTATTTTTATTTTTAGAGATTTCATCATTTACATGGATATGTCTCACTACACTTATAGTGGAGTCACTTAAAATCAAACTTATGATATAATGGCCACACAAAATGAATTTTATGGTTTTAGTCAAGACCCCAATGATGCTAATATGGTTTGTGAGATAGATTTCTATCTACCTCATATTAATCATTCATGGGAACAAAGTCATGAAATAACTTACTATTTAATCAAGACCTTGATTGGTATGAAGAGGCTTGTGAATAGGAATTTAAAGACCTAACTATAGATAATGTTGTTTGGGATACAAATCCATGCCCTCTTTTCAATAATTAGTACATGGAACACAGTCAAGAACTAGCTTATGAGTCAACTCACAACTAGGATGATATGGTTTATGAGGAAGACTTGGATGATTTGGATTATACAAGTAATCAAGCTCCACCACATCATACCATTTCTATCCTAAGACCATAATTTCATACCATTCCCATACCAAGACCTCATCCTTTAGTTTGTGTGAGCAACCAATCTCCATAATTCGAAAACATTTCTATACCAAGACCTCATCCTTTGGTTTGTGCAAGAAATCAAGCTCCACAATGCCCAACAATTTCTATACCAAGACCTCATCCTTTGGTTTGTGTAAGCAATCAAGCTCCACAACACCATTTCATCATTTTAAGACCTAGTCCTTTAGCTTGTGCAAATAATCAAGCCCCACAATGCCCTATCATTACCATCTCAAGACTTTGTCCTTTGGATAATGTGAGAAATCATGATCCCTAAGGCCCTACCATTATCCAACCACAAGTCATTCCTCATCTATTACCAATCCCAACCAAACCTTAACCGATCCAATCATTCAAATACCAAGTTGTGTTTAAAATTACTATTTTTCAACTCATTGGAAACCAAGGCCGAGACAACCAACCAATCTGAGATGTTTCTATTGAATCAACCATTTGTGATAAGTTAGCCTATGATAAATTGCCTATTGATCCTATACCAATTGTCGAGGACTCTCACTCTGATGAGTCAATATTTGCTGAGTCACTTCTTAATGACTATAACCACCTTTAGGAAAATCATTACCTTGACCATGTGCCTATTTTTCAAGAGCCTCCTATTGACAAATTAGTCTTAAAGGAGTTGTCTCTTGACCTATTTCCCATCCTAGAGGAGTCTCACTTTAACAACCTAGTTTTTTTGGATCCCATTATGCCATCACAAGTCATTATTGTCTAAAACCAAATATTCAACAAGACATCATTATAATAGAGTACCCATCAGATGAAAAATTAGAGTTAGAGTTAGGTTTTATTCTTGAACTGATATTATATTTAGCATCAAAATCACAATCAACATCAATTTCAACATTGGATTTAGAGTCCCTTGAGTTAGAATTAGATTCAAAAGAAGAATATGTTCATGATTATTACAACATTGGTTACACATGCCTTTCAGATCAATTTGAATACATTTTTGATCCTTTTATAGTTTTCAAGGATGATTAGTTTAGCTTCAACACAATCTATCCTTGTATATTCTATGAGGATTATACAACCTCTCCCCATTCCATTACCATTCCACAGGCCATTACCATCAACCAAAATAGCCATATTATTAACATTACATCTCCCACAAGTGTCAATTAGGACTGATAAAATCACACTTTGTTAAACTACATCTATGGTGACATAGAATTTGAAGAAGAGCAAGGAGGCCAAGAAAACATTCATGTAGTAGAAGAACATTCTCCTAGTGAAACATTTTCGAAGGTGTTAGGGGACAATCCAAGTCAGAACTTAGCATCTTTTAGTGAAACTTTTTTGGAAGTGCTAAAAGATAATCAATTTCAAAAGTAAATATTCCTTAGTGAAACCTTCTTGAAGGTGCTATAAGATAATCAAGAAAATTTCATTGGTGAAAACCTCATTAAGGCACCAATAGCTAAGCACAAAATTTCTTCACTACTTGATGAAGACAAAATCAAAGATCAAATCAAAATAGCTTCCTATCTATAGCCTAATCAGATGGTAGCTACTCTCAGGCCCCCCCAAAAAATATGATGGTCCTATTGAGAGAACAAGTCTTTGGATTCACCACAAATAAAATTATGTCAAATCTGGCATCAAAAACATTACGTGTGATTGAAAGTCTTGATCTTCATTTGTTTCCCCACTATTATACATTCCATTTCACAATCAAAACCACTATCCATTATTTGTCCTTATTTTCCATCCATGGTCACACTTTCCTTTGAAAAGGCTACAAAGATACCTTGTTTTGATACATGAATGAATCAGAATCAATGACCAATGAAGATCACAAAATCATTCTTGACAACTAAATCTTCATCAAGTTCTTGATAGAGTAGCTATTTATATGAGGTGTGACCTATCAATTAACATGATCAACTATTTTTTCTGTATCATTTATTGATTAAGATGTGCATCTCCCTATTAGTAGGAACAATAGAATAAAAAACCACACCTAGACCAAAAACATGTACCATATCATCTCACATTTCCATTGCCATTATTGCATATCCATTTACCATTGTTGTAGATCCCAACCATTCACCCCATCACTTGGGGGAGATTCTCTTACCATTTTATCCAATCTATCAAAAACCATCATTATCCTTAGTAAGACCATACCATCCTATCATTCCAATCCAATTTAGACCAAAGCCTATTTTTAGTCATCCTACCCAATCCTATTTTAATCTTAGCTACTTTGGTTCTTCCTACACTTTTTATGAGAGGATTCCAATCAAGTTTCAAAAATTAATCCAATCCATGTTTCAATGATATTTTATGAAATTAGTGTGATAGTTGATCTATAAAGATATCTTTCATCCTATTAAGCTTGTTTATGTGAGCCTGATTATAACTGCCTATAGGCAAATCAGTGTTTCACCAATATTACTAGTAATTATAACTACTTATGGGTAAATTAGTATCATTGACCTATTTCATTATCTCCTAGTTATAGCCACCTATGGGAAAAATAGGGGCAACACTTATTTACCATGCATTGTTGCATCATGTTACCATTAGTGTGTTCATTTGATTGATCATTTGTTAGATTTGAGAACTTGTTGGGACCTAGTTGGTTTTTTTCCTCACCTTTTGTGTGGATGGAATTACTATGACTTTAGGCCATTTTAGGACTATGTGGGCAATTGATGTTGAGGTCACCTTAGTCCCCCTTTCCATACGCTCTCACTATTTTATGAGCAACCTAAGCTAAATGCTCTTGCCATTTTATGAGTAGGTACCTTATCATTCTTTGACAAGTTAAGATACCTCAAAATGATAAAAACATTCATAACATTTCAAAATCCAAAAATATTTGTCTTGTCTAAGCCTAGTCAGTTATCCTCGATCCACCTTACTGGGGCATTATCATTGTTAGGATGCTTTATTTTGGTTTTATTTTTAGGATTTCTATTTGTTTTTTTAATTCAAGTTGTTTGTTTGTTTGCTTGTTTTTCTATTTGTTTGTATCACTTGCTTGTTTGTTTACTTTTAACATTGTTGCCTTAACTTGGTCTATATGTATGTATTGGGTGATTCCTTGCACACATTATTATTGAGTCCATACATATTCATGTTTCAATATTGTCATCATGGTTTTTATCATTAGTGCATTATTTTTAAGTGTTTATTGGATCCGGAGTCAGTCCTTATGCATATTTTGGCCAAGTCTTCATGGCGTTCTATCATGAAGCCTACCATCACATGCTACAACAAAACTTAGCTTAAATAAGGTCTACAATAAATCCTTCCATCCCACCTTTGATCAAATCAACTCATTTGACCATTCTAGTTGTATCATTGTTAATTAGGATGAGCATCTCCTCATTAATAAGTAAAATTAAATCATTTCTAATGATCAATATTATTCTTCTATTCATATATTTTCATCACTTTTCACCCACTCATCTTTAATCTATATTCCAAGTTATATCCTTGAGTTATGCTTGCTAATCAACCCTAATTAGGGCACAATCATCTTTAGCCAATCTAGGTCCTCTTAATGATTATAACCACCTTTGAGAAAATTAGTATCCTTTTTACATCAATGCATGAAAGAATTTTATCATTTGTATTAATCTCAAACATAGGTTAATTCCACCTTTCTTCTTGTTTCTTTTTGAGGGACCATCTATCAACATATGTGACAGCGATTCCCTCGAGGGGGCATCATCATAGGCTTCCCAACACCATTTGGAGCTTTGTTCTTCAATCATCATCATCTTTTTAGCATACAAGACCTTTTGATTCTTTGAGAATATGTTACTATGCTTATATCTTGCAACACCTTCTAAAATAGGGGCAAACTATAGACACTTAAATCTGGCCACCAATAACCTCCAACTAGGCTTTTGACCAATTTCCACCCAAAATGCATAATTTGGCCTAAAAACACTAAAACATGCTAAATGATGTGAAAATAAAATATTTAAGTGCTGATTTTGGCTAGGGTATGCCTAAATAGGGCAATGTAATTTATGGGCTATCTAACTCTGATTAGTTCATTTTGAGTCAAAATACAAAATTTACACCTATGTACTCTAGATTGCTCTTCCCTATCAAATATTTTACACAAGACTTGTGCCTTTCTTATTTATTATTGCCAATATCCTAGATGGTAATATGCATACAATGCATATAATGTGGACTTTTAATTCCAATCCAGTCAAATTTAGGACCAATAATAAGGCATTTTGATCAATTTGAGTAATTTGTGCACAAAGTGCTTAATCATGCTTAAGAGCTAATTAACCCAAATCAAGGCCTAATAAAAACTTCCATGGAAACTTGTTAAAAGTTTATTTTTGGAAATGAATATTGAATATTTGCATCATCAAGTGACCTCATTTCTTGGAAAGACATCCCTAGGCCATAAATTACACAAATATCAGGATTCATGCCTCCCATGCCTCTTCAATGCCTTTCATGATGCCCTCCATGCCTCTTAATTTCCCCTTCTTCAAATTTCATAATGAGGATAATTATAAACTTAATTACAAAAATTGAATTAATCCTCAACCACACATCTCAATATTGAGATGGATGGTTGAGGTTGATTATGATCAATCCAAAAAATATAAATAGGAGGCCTCACAACATCATTTCTATGCTTTTTTGATGCAAAGTTATAAATCTAAATTGGTTCCAAAAGCTTCAAGAAACTAGTGTTACCATGCAAAATTAATTCCAATCCAATCCGAGGCAAATCCAAAGGTGCCAAGGAGAGATGGAGGTATCCAAGATTTCATTGCCAAGGACTTCATGAGCACAAGCTGAGCAAGCCACCACCACAAAGACATTTGGAGTATCCAAGGAAGGTGAAGGATTTATTTTATTTTATTCCTTAATTTTTAGTTATTTTTATCATTTATTTTTTTTAACTAAGCTCTCCCTAGTGTCTAGACCTAGAGATGTTATTCTATTAGTGTGTTCATTTTATTTTGTTTTTATTTTAGAAATAAAACCATACTAACCATCCTCTCGAGTCAAATTCATAGATCACAAAATTAGGTCTTGAATATGACCTTCTAATCACTATCTAGGATCTCAACACCTCATGTATGTGCCATGAAACCTCATACACTCACTCTTTTTTCAAGCTTCAATAGATCATCTTTATGGCTCACTTGAAACATATTTAGAGTTTTTTACACAGATCTTCAGAGCTTGACTAAGGATCTTCATATCTCACTTAGAACATCTTTAGAGCTACATACATAGATCTTTAGAGCTACATACACATATATTTAGAGCTAGCCTTATAATCATTTTCAAGTCCCTCAAAACCTCATGTAAAAAATCAAACAACCTCTCTCATGCTTAAACACTATCAAGTATTCTTTGGATCTTAACTAAGGATTTGTGTAGCTCATTCAGAGAATCTTTAGAACTACTTACATAGATCTTTGAAGCATACAAGTTTTTCTTTAAAAATCACTCATTTCATCATGTTACTTGTACATACCATCTCACATGGTCTAGACAAATCTTTGTAAGATGGTTGACATTTGACATACTGACCTATAGTTACTCATAATGATCTTAATGATATTTCTCAAACTGATATAAGAACATTATTCAAATAGTACTCTCACATCATTGTTCTCATACAACAACAATACTCACTATGCTAAAAAAAGAACTCAACATAAAAATACATCAAATATTGATTTATCATGCACATTAATAATAAACTTTGACATCAATGACAACATCAATGCCAAAATTACACAATCAATGAAAATGCTCAACAATTTCCCTCTTTATCATTTATGGAAAACACACTCAAAAAACTATGTCAACCATCTTCTAGATCTGGCTCTTACTTTTTCTCACCCTTTCTAATATTTCTCCCCCTTTGATATTAATGACAAAGGTATTTCAAAACTATCATCTCTTTCAGAATGAACTCATATTACAAGATCAATTCAACACATATCAAGCTTAGTTAACAACCTAAATAGTTTCCCCCCAAACCAAGCATTCACCATGTTTATGTTAACCATAGACATCATAGGTGACCTAAAAATATATAAAAATAATTTCTCCCTTTGATATGATAATAACTCTAAAAGACACTAGATGGTACACAATCTTTAGAAAAAATGGCAACCACCTATGAAAACCATTTTCAAAAACTTCTCTTAAGCAGGTCACTCTCCTAGCTTCCTTGATATTATTGAAGAAGATCAAATTTTTGACCATACACAAGACTATCCTATTCTTGAAAATAACTATAAAATTAAGGACTCCCCCTTTGTATTCATAGAATCATTGTCAACTACTCATAAAAATAGATACCAAAAGCTTACCTCTCATATACCAAATAACTAAGTATTTTGAGTGTACTCTAACATCATAAACTTGATGTCAACCTTAGATCTCTCATCATGCTACCTACTACACTTCAATATTCAAATATAACAATATATTAATGGATAATATCCATATTTATTTCCTTTCTTGAAACATAGACAACTTGGAATCTTCTCAATATGAAACCTTCTTTGACTGAAACCTCATGCTTCTACTGATACAAGAATGTCTCCATGAAGCTTAATGATTCTACCTCTTTTCATAGGGCACTAGAACATCATGAACTCAAGATATTCATATATATTCATACTTTCACAAGATTAAATATTCTTAAATGTCCTTTTGGGCTTGATTTACGCTATAGGCTTGATCTCATCATCAACCCTTTGATTATCAATGTGAGTTGACAATATACATTCATGTCTTGATTTCACACTCGAGGCATACTCTATCTAGAAATAAGTCCTCTTGAGATTATGGACTGATCATGACTTATACTTAATACCTTTGGTTTCCATACATTAATTTTCCTTCTTTCTTGCACTCTAGGAACTCCAAAAGTCCTAGTTTAACTTGATGGCTTTCTAACTCTGTTAGGATAGATTCTTATAATGTGTCTTATATAATGAAAGATCTAATAGACCACCTTATACATACCATTTATCTGATGTTAATTATGACTTCTTCCATAGTTCTATGAGTACTCATTCTTGGAGGGTCTTATACATTATCTTGCTCTATGACCAAATTGAATACATACAAAATAGTAGCCATTGCAATAACTAGCATATCTTATAGCATTGGGGTGTTTGATAGGTATTTTCATGTTGACCTTCTTGACTTCAACATTATTATTTTTGAATTGAGGTTCCTCCTTTTGTTCTTGTTTGAAACCAATACCTATATTGTCACTTGTAAACTTTTTACTAATCAACACATCATCTAGATCCTCAATGCTCTTTTCAAATTTCACAAAGATCTTCATCTTTCTATATGATTAATGTAACTCAGATTTAAGAGATTCTATTTTAGTTTCACATATGATTTAATATTATTATTTATCCTTTAATCTTGAATTTACTATCTCTATCCTTGCCTCAACTTGACTGATGATATCATCATACTCCTTAGAAGTGTTTCTCAACATTTCCTCAAACAATCTAATCTGATCCTCATAGTCCTTAACTAGTGACCTAAGTTTGTGATTCTTTGTTATTTGAAACTTCAAATCCTCTAAGGAACTTAAAAACTCTTCCTTAATATTAATTTTTTCTTCTCCTTATTCACTATCATAGTATACTTATTCATCTTATTATACATCAATCATAAGGCCTTTCCCATTTGAGCAACGCTCATTGTCTAATTCTATGGCCATGAACAAGGTTTCATTATTATCATGTTTAGGTTCATTACTACTATTATCACTATCATATGTGCTTAGATCAATTTCATTAGATGATTTATCTTCTTTGGTATATAAACTCTTTTTATTTTTGAAAGACCCCTTCCTACCTTCATTCTTTTGAAATCTCTCTTGTTCTTGCCATACTTATAGGCCTTCCTGTCATCTCCATGATGTTAATCATATTATTCATCATGCTTAGATTTATCCTTTTTAGGACACTTGGATTAAAATTGATCAATATTACCACAACTAAAACATTTTAAGGGTAACTTACCATTGTACATACCTGATCCAAACCTCAACTTCCTAGCAAACATAGCTATGAGTTCATTATCATCAATGTCTAAACATACCTCATTCTTAACCTTCTTGTATTTTGAATTATTTTCAACTTTTAAATTTTATTCCTTCTTGGGATGTCTTCCTTCATTTGTTCTCATCTCATAGGCAATCAAGATACCATGAAGCCAATCCATATCTAGCTTGCCCAAATCTTGCATCTTTTCTACTATAGACACCTTCGAGCCAAACATAGGAGTTAGTGATGTCAAAAACTCTTGGAAAATAATAGAATATTTCACTTATTCTTCCAATCCTCTAATTATATTGAAAACTTCATCAATACTCAACAGGTAAGATGTAATGGTTTCATCTTTATTCATCTTCTTACTTTCAAACTATCTTTGGTGGGTCTATAATTTGTCCATCTTTACCTTAGTGTCTCCTTTATAGATGGTCTTCAATTTATCCCATATATATTTTTATGATACATAATTCATTACCTTTATAATCTCTTACTTTGATAGACCATAAATAATGACATTTATTGCCTTGTAGTTATTTTCACTAGCCTTCTTACCTTCTACATCTATTGGTGGAATAGGAGGTGCAATATAACCATCCATAACTAACTACCAAATATAATTTCCTTCTGACATAAAATTTATCTTAATTATGACATTTTAAAAGGCATAATTAGATCCATTGAATAATAGATCCTTATTGGTAGAGAAACCACCTTGAGCTTACTAACTAGCCATCCTTTCTTATTAGGATATCTTTTAGGCTTTTTAGACATGCTTAAAAATACCAAGATATGATACCAATTATTGGAATAAAAATTAATGAGAGGGGGGGGGGGTTAATAATTATTTAAAACTTTATTTAACAATCTTACTTAAGCAATCATAGATCATTTAAACAAGCATGTATATCTTAGCAAGCATAAACATCAATCTACAAGAGCATAAAAAAATTAACACAATATATAAATGTGAAACCTTAAATGGAAATAAAACCCACTAATGATGAAAATTGACTATATTAATATAAGAAAAACACCAATATTTAGTGAAGCACCAACTCTACATGGAGCACAAACCCTAATAGCTAATCACCAACTTAGTTAGGCTTTAACAAGCACCCACTTGCAAGGAGGTACCAACCCCTATATTACTCAACACCAAATAAAATATCTAAAAAACTTGATAAAATTAATAAACCCTTATTTATTATACAATAGATTATGATCTTCATTCTCATATCTTTTCTCACTTCTATCCCTCTCAAATTGGCTTCTAACTTTCTTCACTCAACTAGCCCTCTTCTTGACTTGATTAGGTCATCTAACCTTGATCCTCATATGTAGATATCATATTTTATATTCATGAAAAAAATATTATGGTCTAAAAGATCTTATTTTTCTTACCAATGATAAATATCATTTTCTTATTCTCAACTCTCTCTAAGCACATACAAATAAGCCTAATTAGCCTTGTTTTTTATATAAGATAATTGATCATATCCTTATTAGTTGTCCATACACTTTAAAACTATTAATTAGGCCATGAAATATATCTTATAATATTATAATAACATTCTTAAATCATAATTCAATCACACATTGGTCAGTCACATCTCAATTAGCCCTTACTCCTCTTTTAGGTCTTATAGAGACCTAATAGGTCTTTTTAAAATATGTTACCATTTGATCTTTATTTAAAAATATTGAAAAACCTCAAAAGGATATTACACTCCAATAATACTTATCCAAATTTCAATTTATGTCCACAAAACATTTTAAGTCCACCAACCATTTAAACCCCCTTCTCAAATCACTGCTTACAATACGCCTGCGCATTCATAGAGAATATGTCTTTGAACAACTAAAGAATAAATTCACTTTTTACAAAAAATAATGGAAAAAATCACATATTAAGAAACCTTATATACTTATTCATCATAAAATTCATCATATGATTTAACTCAAGGTATATAGGCTCAAACTCTTATTTGCAAGGTGCTCACTTAGAACTATCAATTGACTTTAAAACACAATCAAGGAAACATGAAAATATGACACCTAATTGAATGGATTAAAATAATTTAAATGAATTAACAAGATATTATAACATCCTCATATAAATATCCATAAAAGCTTTTACAATTACTAATGGCAACCATTAGTCGTGCAGACTAATCTGTTGACCTTCTTTCTCACAGACTCCACTTAGTTAGACAAGCCATTTTGGATTCAATGTTATAATCTCTTATAATAACTTAAAATATTATAAAAAACATGGATAGATTATTAAAATACCAGAAAAAATCATCATACATTTCAATCCATCATTCTTACATGAAAACACATCAGGAATCATTTTCTCACTTCTACCTGACTTTCTTATTGTCTGCACCACTTGGTCTGTTATCGACTGGCTAACTTGGATCACCAATTTTGCACACTTGAGATATGGAACCTATCCAAAATACTTCATGAATATAACTATAATTTTCACACTTTGACCTTTGACCTCCATCCACTTAATAACTTTGACTCAATTAACTCTACCTGTTATAGCAAATATCCAAAAAATAAGCACTTTCTTGCAGGGTATGTTCACTCACTTGAGAAACCAATAAGATATTTAGATGATTGAGAGAGTTTAATTCAAACTAAAATTTATTTTATATACATACCCAACCATTTTGAGTACTTTATAATAAGATCTTCAACATTGTTTCATTGTTAGGATTATTTGATGGTTTAGACCAACTTCTAGTCTTAACAATCATTCATAAAGATTATATCCCCATTCTAAAAACTAATTCTTAAAAATTTAAACTAGGACCCTTCATCATCCACCATGATTAACTTATATACTCATGAAAATGTTTCATGTGACAATGAGTACTTGAAACACCTTCTCATGTAGATAGTTCTTCATTATATGTACTTGAGAGCCCTTAAAATACTTTTTCAAGCATTTTCATGCAAACCATGACCCAAAACTTCATGCACATGATTAAAAAAACTTTAATCACCTTTTTAAATTTTCACCTACTCACCCATCTCTTGGAAACGTATCCTAATACCCCATTTATCCACCATCTTTTTTTTTTGGCCTTAACTTGCAAGTCACATTAGGTCTTGAAGCAGACCTTCCAATAACTATCCAAGATCTCAACACCTCATTTATATGACATGAAAGCTCATACACTCACCCTTATTATAATATTTAATATATCATCTTTATGGCTCACTTGGATCATCTTTAGAGTTGTTTATATATATCTTAAGAGCGTAGCTAAGGATCTTCATAGCTCACTCAGAGCTTCTTTAGAGCTATATACACAGATCTTTAGAATTGATCTTATGATAATTTTCAAGGCCCTAAACACATCATGTATAAACTAAAATAAACTCTATCATTCTCAAAAATTATCAAGTATTATTTATATCTTCACTAAAGATCTTCATAGCTCATTTAAAGCATCTTAAAAAATGCTTACATAGATCTTCAGAGCATATATATTTTTCTTCAAAACTCACATATTACATCATGCTACTTTCACATACTATCTCACATGATATATACAAAGATTTAAAAGATGATTGACACTTGAAATACTAAAATGTACATACTCATGCCAATCTCAATGATATTTCTCAAGTTAACATAAGAACATTCATCAAATAGTACTCTCACACCACTATTCTCATATAACAATAATACTCACTATGCTAAAAAAATAACTTATCATACACATACATCAAAGCTTACTTGATCATGCACCTTCACAAGAACATTTTGACATCAATGACAACACCAATGCGAAAACTCAACAATCAATGAGAATGCTCAACATCCAATAGTATGCCATAGATATTGATAATGCTAGATAAGATCTGTGTATAATAAATTAGAAAGCCAAATACATAGATATATTAAAAACACTTATAATAAAATTATATTATTCAGGATGAAATAACTTGCTATAATTGAGACTAATAAATAGGCATAAAATAGGAGAAACAACCTCTAATAAAGGAGGAACAAACCATCTGGATTAAATAACAATCAAAGGATAATACATTTACCATATCATAACCATGTAACCAACTACCATGTGAATACTATCCTTAACATTCACCCTTTAATGTGAATGTGGGGAGAATGTATGCCTATATTATAACTGACCCATACTCATGATCCCTCATGAAGGTTTTTAATGTGGTAAACCTACAACCATGATAATAGATGGTTTTCAATGTGGTGAACCATCAACCATGAATAAAAATGGTTTTCTATTGGGTAACCACTAACCATAATTAAAAATGGTTTTTCATATGGTTAACCACCAACCACAAAATCATGAGGTTACATTATTTCTTTTATCCTCATCACAAACATGATACAAGAGCAAATACAAGGATAAAAGTTCACATTTTACACTCTTTGAACATGCATGTATCATCAGTTCTTATTTTGAAAAGCACATAACAAATAAAAGAATATACACAAAACACTGAATGTGTCATCAAAACAATTGAGTGGCTTCATCATTGATGATTGACGATAGGTCACAAGTCACCTCTAGCCTCTTGTGCCTCCTCTAATGATGATGCTTCATAAAAATAATCTTCAGAATTATACCTACTATCTTTAGCTATTAATTGATTGTCTTACTCAAATTCTTCTTTAATGATTACATTAGCTTCATTAATCTTTCCTTTGATCAAATCATTAGCTTGAGTTTTACAATATAAAGCTCTATGTCCTTTTTGTTACAGTAGTAACATTTAAGTTCATATTTTTTAGAAAAAAATTTATAGTTCATTTTCAAGTACAATGTTGTTTCTTCTTCCACATCTTCTATAATTCTTTTATCTTCTACTAAGAGTGCTAAAATCATGTCTTCTAGGGACTATGAATTAATTTTTCCAAGACTAAATACAACATTCTTATATTTGGTAGACAAATTATTCAAAAGAATTACCTTAGCATCTTCATCATTAACTCGGGACTTGATTTCTACTAACTACCTCATGAGATATCTAAGTTCATTTATGTGACTTGACATTGTGCTTCATTCATTAATTTAAAGAGAACTTAGCATTAACAACTTTGACACCAAATAAATTATTCAAAATTTCCCAAATTTTAGTATATGATTTTTTTAAATCCACATAATGCAGTTTTAAATCATAAAGTGTGAGGCCAATGATGGATTTGGCCTTATCATCTCTGATACTCTATTATAAAAATTTGTTTGCATATGTGGGTTGTGTTTCTTTCCCACTAACTATTCCCCATAAAATTTTATTCATCAATTGCATTTGAATTTTTATCTTCCATGTGTTAAAATTAAGACCATTAAATTCTCTAGTGGAATCTTCATGACTGGGACGTCGGTTAACCAGAAAGTGCATTTGTATAAATAATTTAAAAAACTTTTACCTAATAGTCACCTAAACAAGACCCAGAGACTTTGAAAATAACTATGACCTTAATAAAAAAATATGACTAATAATTTTTTATTTCGACTGACGCGATTACTTACAATGACATACTTTGACACTTTTTAATTTTAGACTAAGAAAAACATCTAAATAAGAGACTATAATATAAGATTATACCAAATTACATTTTGCATCAAACTAGAAATGACTTTTAATATTGATATGTAATATACTGTCAATTAATAGGATTGAAAAAACATATAAATCCTTAATCAACTTCAAAAACTAACTGGCCTATGATTCCTTGCATAGAATTGACTTGACACATGTCACATAACACTAAATAAAATTTTCCTAAACCTATAATAGATAAATTTATAATAATATTTTAATGAAAAAAGACTTTTAAACAAATTAAAACAACTATTAAAAAATGTTAACCATACCTAAATGACTAAAATGGATTTTGTCAGTGTTGTAAGGTGTACAGATCGTAGCTAAAGGATCTATAGCAAAATTATATATGCTCCAAATCTAATATATGTCAATATGTCAAGATACATTCTTTGATCATGGAAGAAGGATTTGATAATGCATAGATATGGAGCATAATTTTGAATAGTGGTGGATTTGGTAACAACCTTTTATTTCTAATTTAATATGCCTTCCAAATTATAATTGAACTAGCATGCTCTTATAGAAGTCAAATTGTATTTTGTGTTGGGTGCACGGTTCTAACTTGAATTGCACATGTATGTCACATGAAGACATAAAGAACCTAAAAATGAATAAATGTGCAAATATGATACAAATCTTATGCAAAACATGGCATAGAGGGAAAGTTGTCAATGCAAAAACAAAAGTGTGATGGTAGGACTACATAAATCTATAGGATCAAAATGGTGTACATTACATTGAGATGTTGAACGGTCAGTCACAAAACAAACACTATCATGACAAAGCCTATACTTGTCATGGTAATCATCAAGATGTTAACAATAATGAATAAAGAAATTATGAGTAGTTTTGTTTAATGGAATAAAAAATAATGGCTAACAATAGCCTACTACATGCTCCTCTTTCACATTGATTATCATAATATTATATTTCTCATAGCATCACAAACAATGCTTCCCCTTTAAAGGTAGACCATCCATACTCTGATACTAGATGAGAATGTTGGATCACATCTGTATACAATAAATCAAAAAGTTGAATACAAAGATATTATAAACACTGATAATAATATTATATTATTTAGGATGAAATAACTTGCTATAATCGAGATTAATAAATAGCCATACAATAGGAGAAATAACCTCCTATAAAGAAGGAACAAACCACCCAAATTATATAACAATCATATGAGAATATATTTGCCATATTATAATCATGTAACCAACTACCATGTGAATACTATCATTAACAGATATATTGGGAGGTTTGGCCATGAGGGTAAGTGGGGATCCTCATGGATTATGTAGTAAGGTAATAGTTTGAAGTGATCACATTATTATTTAGTATAGTAGAAAAATTAGGATCACCTTGACGGTCAAATTGAGGTAAACCATCCCTAATGGAATCAAGATAGGTAAGGGGATTAGTGACTATTACATTGAGGAGGGTAAGTGTGAGGATTCTATTTGTTTTAGAGATTGTTGTCCTACTTAACCATGGAGTGCTAAAATAATAGAAATAAAGATTAAATGTAAAACACATAATTATTTTATGATTATCTCATTTTTAGTGATGAAAATCACACACTTTATTAAAAGTAATTTAAATATTTTTACTTATTTAAGAAACAAAATTTAGAGTGTGAAGGGATGATGGGTTAATGAAGGTCCTAATAAATGGTAAGCTAAGTTTGGTTTTGGGTTTTGTTTAAATTTGGGAACCTTTATATACATTAAGGTAAAATGAGGCTTTACTGTGTTGGTGGTAGTGCATGGCTTGGTATTGGGGCCTACCCCTTCACTTCACTACCCTAAAAAAATAAGGGTGTTAGGTGCTTAGCCTATATACTTCCATTTGATTATTTATACTCGGCTAAAACACTAAGTCAACTTTCCCCTTGGTGATGAAATCCAAGTGGGTCTACCTAGGTGGGATTTGTTTTGATTTTAATTTTTATGATTATTTTGGTTTGATAGTGTGTGGAAAAGAGTGTGAATAAATGATAAATTAATCCACTTACTTATACTAGATATGCTTCTAAAATAGGCAAACTAAACAAAAAAGACAATTTCTTTCAAAAAGGAAAGTAATTTATATTTTTTTTAATTTTTATTTTCAACATTTTAATGAAAACATAAATAAAAGAGTTTTACTAAATAAGATAAAATAAATAAAAATTAGTGAGCCCTAAAAAGGGTCCCATTGGTCATGACAAAATGTTTAAAGTATTTTTTGTTCATTATTGTAATAATAAACTACCAAAACTATAAAGTAAGATGCAATGTTTTTAGGATTACTTGTGATTGGAAAGATCACACACCTTTTATCCAATGATGTGATATCTCTTTTTTATCTTGGAAGGAATACCTACACACAATAGATAACTCAAAAAAGATAAATTAATGGGATATATGAGTGGGTTGCCTAGTACTAGACTAGTCTTAGGAAGTGGTACACTTCTTAATAAGGATGTTAGCCCACTTTATAAGAACTCAAGTGGATAAATATAGGAAATGAAATTACAATAACCATGTAGCGATATAAATAAGAAAATGAATTGATTTAAATTAATCTACATTCATTACATGGAGATTAGAAAAATATATGTTCTAATAATCTTTAGCTACATCCTCTTCAGATTGTATTACTCATATCTTATCAGTAATGGATTCTAAGATGGGGGTGAATAAAATTACTCAAATTGCTAGTTAAAAATAAATGTCACTTTGATTAGAGAAGATAAGATGTGGGACTATGGGTAGATCTTGAAAAGTAATCACATCATGAATAACTCTAAGAAGAGTCATCTAAAAGTAAAAACTCATGGATTTAATAAATAGGGATCAAACATTAATTTTGGTTACTAACTAAAAAGGGTTTAGGTTGTAGATATAATAATATTTTATCATATATCAATGTCAATCTATAGGATTGATTTTGATTCAGGGAATCGACATCAATTCTGATAAAGTGAACAAATATATAAGGATAGGGACCTAAATGTGGGTTTTATGGGATTTGAGATGGTTTAGAATTGTTTAAGATAGTCTAACAAAGCTAAAGGACATAAAATTAGACTATAAAATAAAATGAATAATAGGTAGAATTACTAAAACAAATAACATACTTACATTTACAATGCTTCCAATCTGTAATAAATTACAAAGTTGGTGAGAGGATTCCTTCTCTTCAGATGAGTGTTGATGGATTAATGTAGGGGTATGTACTCTAATAAATTATAAATTAACTAATTAATTTTTCAAACAAAATTCTCTAGTATTATAGTGCACATAAATTTAGTCCTTTGACCCAGGGGAACTTGTGGTTAAATCAACATCAATTTAATAGAATCAACATTGATCATGGGGATCAAAAATAATTCAGGGATAAATTTACCAAAGATATTGAAACCATTCAACTGTGAAGTTAAATTAAGCCTTAATTTGTTTAAATGAATTCAGGATAATGAGGGAATTATTAGCGGTTAAAACAACTTACCTTTATTATGGTTTGGGTTGATTTATCTAGATTTTATGATAGGTAATTATTTAAAGTAGTTTACTTAAGTAAAAATAATAATTAATAAAACTAATTACATAAGGTAATGTTAAAATGGTAATTGGGTAATTACATGGGTGAAATAGGGATGAATAATAAAGGGGACCTAAGACCTACACTAACACAAATATCACTGTTTGAAATCCTAGTGCCTACACCCTTGTACATTTTATCTCTATTATTTTCTCCTCTTCTCATCTCTTTATATATATTACAATGTTGAAATATAAATACAAATATAAAACAACACAACTCAATGGTCATATCTATGTGAGACATACCTTTTATCTAATCAAGTCATATTTTATCTCCATAAAACCTTCTTTCTTACCATAGCTTGAATAGGTAGAATCCTATGTTATGTCAGTCTGAATGAGTGTTAACTTGTTTTGGTAATGAAAACAACTTGTGCTACTTAAGGTTTGCTTATTCAGCTGATAGATAATCCTACCAACATTTTACCAACTTTTATATCTTTTTTCTCATCTTTGAGACAACTCTAAGTGTTGACAAGTACCAAAATTTACTCAATCCACCTAATTGTAATATTTTTGTTGGAATTGGGAAGTTTCTAATAGTATTTACTTACCATAGTCTAAGCAAAAGTATTCTGATCCAAAATGGCATTTTTATCCTCCATAATCATATTCTCTATGGCCACATTTTCCTTTGTAGCCAATATGATGTCATTTGGGTAGGATATTGTTTTAATGAGGTCAGGTAATTAATGTGTCATAGTGTGTATATCCATTTTTTCTATTTGACTTCTCAAGTACTCACCATAGCCTTCCATTTATTCATATATGTATATCAAATCTATGTGTTTATCCTTATAGTGTTCATACAAGGGTATAATTTTAACCTATTTTATGGTGGAAGGTATGTGTTGAGGCCCAAAGCTAGTTAAGGATATACTCAACTATTTTTTCATTTCTTTCAACTCAACTTTCTTATCATTTGTCAATAGGGGATAGATGAGTGAGTAATAAAATTAGGTGGTTGCATCTTCTAATTTATCCTTCCTCTTCCCTACTTGTTCTTTGTATGTTGCTTTTTTGGCCTAATTTTCTCCCAAAATTGACCCTAACAACTCCTTATACTTCTCTCTAGCCTTAATTTTGATAAGTCTTATATCCATTATGGATCTAACATGGATGATGAAAAGATCCATTGTTTAAACTAGTTATTTTATTGGTAAAGTTGTGTTTGGATCTAATTGTGGTCAAGTGGTGGTCAAGTCAAATAAACTTTTATCAATTCCTTCCTCTAATGTGACACATTGATTTAACTATTTTGGGAATATTAGAGTATTATTCCTAATTTAGATAAGGGTCTAGAATAATAAAATAAGTAAATAATATTAAAATAATTAAGATATTGATTTGTATAGTTTAATTATATTTTTAACCTTTCTATAAATAGAAATAAATATGAAGAAAATAAGACTTATATGGAAATAGATTGAGATGACTATTATAGGGTCTAAATTTTGTTGTTCAGGACTGGGATAGTGTCACAAGTTAGGATCTAGATTTTGTCTTATGAAACGATAAGAGAATTGAAATAGGACACCCTAGGGTCCGTCACTATAATCATCTTCTACTATTATTATCCAAGAGACCTAAGCTTTATGGGTTTTATCCGTTGTACCTATGTGAGCTTGCCTATGAAATTTTTGGATGTTGGATGTCTACAAAATTCCCTATAGAGCTGATTTTGTCATCAAACCCTAGACTTCATTATGATTTGACAAATTTTGGGAGAGAGGGGGGTTAGTGTGTGTAAGATGCACTAAACATGTATCCACACCCCTTGTGTGGGTATGATTCCTATATACCAATACTCCAAAGAGGAATCAAGCCATATGTAGTTATCCCACTTGACATGCTTTGTAAAATAGTGTATATAAAAATGTAAAATTCTAATTTAGATGTGTTTGAGGTGGTTAGAGACTGGTGTGAGGGCTTGAATAATATTGTAGTTGTATTGATTGGCTATATGTAGAGAATAGGGAAAATTACCTTAGTGGTTTTGCTTGTATTCTTGCTTGCTTTGTAATAATTGCCAACCCTTTTTAAATGAATTTTGAATGGGTTTTTATAGAGATTTTTTGGCCATGGGTTGAATGTATTCATGTTAGACTAACAAGAAGGAGGATAGAAACTAGAAGGAAATGAATATTGGTGGTAAAAATGCAATTGGATAAGAGCATAAAAAACAAACACCCTAGGGTCTAGTGATGTAGTCCAAGTTTTGTGCTATTGTTCTAAAGGTATGAGACCTAGTGAGATGGAAAAGACACAAGAAATAATATCTATAGGTAGAATCACTATTTGGAAGGCAACAAATGATTATAATTAGTGAAAAGATGCCTAGAAGGGTTATGAGAGCAAGCAAGAGGGATCTATGGGTTGGGTGTCAAAAGCCACACTCAAGCTACTAATTTTCACATTTTATTACTACATTTGCCCACTTTAATTATAGTGATGAAAAATGAAATACAAGGATAAAGGAAAAATAAAAATCATACTTGAACTTAATTATAAGGTTGAAGCTCATGAAGTTGTGTGATGTTGGATGTGTGTAGAGAGAGCACATCATGAAGTGTAAATTCGTAAGAGAAACAAATAATAGATAAGTTATTAGTAGATATGCTATATCTAAAATAATAATGTACAAAGCTGGGTAAGAGAGAGGAAGAAAAAGGAATGAATACACCTCATCGAGTACACAAACCAATACAAAACCTATTGTGATGTTGAGTGATGCTAGATAGTGTTGGGCATGTGTTGTACTAAGAGTAATATCATGAATGAAGATGAGTGCTTAATTCCCTAAGAATGGCTCAAGAATGCTAAGGATGGCCCTTTGTCTCCATCATCACCCACTAAGTGAAGCTATGTGATCATGTATGTGTTAATTGATGTTTGGATTATGTGTCCAATCCCTTTGAATAGGTGGATCAAGAATATAAAGGCTAGTTAATCCTTTGGCTCCATCATTGCCCAGTGAAGTGAAGCTATAAACTGATACTAGTATGAATTATGTATCATATGAAATATATCTTGAATTCCATGAATGTTATGTAGTCTGACAATGTTCACATGGATAAGTGAATGTATGATGAAAACTAGGCCACTCTTGGACACTCAAAAAAGGTAGAGATTAGGCTTGTATGAAAGCCACTCTAAAATTAGGCAATAGGCTTATGTGAAAGCCACTCAAAAATGATGCCAATTACTTTTAAATAGAATAAGGCATGTAATTACTGAGAATACCTAGGTATGTACTAAACTTAGAAAGAAAATAAGTTGAATGTACCATTTACATTACCCTCAATCACTAGTGTCTAAAACGTGGATTCTGATTTGGAAGTTATAACAATTTTCGTATCTAAAACTAGAAGAGAGAGTCATCATGCCATGCATGATTCCCCCTTTATCTAGATTCTCTGAGAAAAATTATGCTAAAACTATTGATTTTGAACTGAACTATTGTTGAGAAAACTGTAACTAGTCTTATCTTTCTATCTATTTTTGAAAAATCTGATTTTTTGTTGTTCAGATAGGAGCATTGAAAATGGACACCCTACTATCCAACACTATAGTCCAATCTTGGTGCTCTTGTTCTAGGCTGATTTTGATGGCTGTTCTATAATTATCACTATCTGCCTAGTTTGTTCTACCTAGTTTGAAGTTTGATTTCTATTTTGGGTGTTTTGAAAACTAAATTTGTTATGCTTAAAAGTAAAAAGTATGTTATGCTATGCTGAAAAATATGTTATGCTGCAAAATACATATTATAATAATGATAATCAATAAGATATCTCAAGATATAACATGGTTTGTAATGGATATTTTTAGATCAATAAGGGTATGCCTAGATAGATATAACAATGTAATAACATGTGCAATTTAATGAATTATAAATTAAAGTTTTATTATTTATTAGTTGTTAAGGAGGGATAGAGCACGATGTCCATCATGGTATCTATGAAAGCAAGATAATGCATGATTTAGATCATGAAATTTTAAATAATTCAAAATCAATAAAGTAACAAGTGTACAAGGAAAGAAGCATATAAGAGTGTCCAAGGAGCCAAGTAAATAAGGGACATGGGCACATGTCACTAAAACTAAAAATCAAGCATACAAGACATGTTCAAATTTCAGATAAAATTGAAAACAATTAAGGTTGGCATGAAATACATAATCACATAGAAGAGTACAAGTAAAGGACATTGGAAAATGTCCTAAGGCACACACAAGAATAAAAGCTAAGGACATTGGCAAATGGCCCAAGGAACCTACAAGAGACAAACTTGAACTAGGAAATGCAATCACATCTAGCTATGCAAAGCAAGAAAGGAAATCATGTAAATATTGTAAGTACAATCACATCTAACTAATCAAAGCAAGAAGTGAAAGTATGCAAGACATGTTAGTATAAGACTAGGTATATGCTAAGAAATACACAAATGCTACAGAATAGTGATATGTCGATAGAACAATCTATGTAAGCTAGTAAATAATGTACTTTAACATGATAACTAGAGTGTGTGGTGTAGGAATGACATAACCTAGATGGTGTAGTCATGTAAAAGATATACCCAATGGGTAAATATATCAATGTGTGTCTTGAATTTAGAAGTAGGATGCCCCCTAAATGGGTAGAGTGAAGCGATCAAGGATCTAGATGCCACTACACACACTCAAATAAAATAAATTGAAGCATGGTAATGTAGATAGATTGATAAATAAAAGCATAGAACAACAAAACATAATTCTAACATAGTAGTAGAAATGTAAATCATGGATAATGAACACCATTGAAATGCTTTTGATGTTTTGAATTATTTGAATGTTTTTTAATTTTGACATATTTGAATGCTTTTTTATTTTGTAATATTTGAATGTTTTTATATTTTGAGATGTGTACAATCAAGTAAAAGAAAAGTATGTATAAATTTAAAAAAATTATGTACAAGTGAAGGAAACTATGTACAATACAATGTTTTAAATGAAATATTATACATGGAATATGTGTAAATGCACATTACTCATTATATTTTTGAGTTTTTTTTCTTCAAGTGATGCTACAAAATACACTTTAGGGCTAATATTTTTGGTGATAATGTATGGTCCTAGCTAATTTGGTTTGAATTTTCCTTTGATTTCTTCTTTGGCATTGACATTGCGAAGATTTTATTTAAGAATGAGGTTATTAACTTTGAATTATCTAGTGTGAACTTGTTTTTTGTAGGATCATTGTATATATTGTTGGTAGATTCTAAGATGTTTTGCAGCTTGAATGTGTGTATGGTTTAACTACTTGAGCTAGTATAGATGCTTTTCACGAATACTGGTCATTAGTGAGAATATATTTAAGGGAGACACAAAGAGATGGGATTTATAATTATAATGGTCAAACTAATTATATGCCATAGATGAGTGGAACTTATAGGCATATGAATACTTGAGTGATAGGGCCATAATGCAAAGACTAGTTGATTGTGCCAATCATCTTCAAATTTGGTCACTATTTTGCTCAAAATGTTGTTGATGGTTTTATTGGTAGCCTCTACTTGACCATTTCCTTGTGGGTAGTATGGAGTAGATAATGTGTGTTTAATCTTATATTTCATGAAACATTTCCTAATAGTTTTGTTCTTGAATGATGTTCTTGTTGACCAATTTTGACTTTTAGGTCAAAAAAGGGAACCCCTAGTAAAAAATTCACTTTTAGGCATATAAAGGGATATAATATGTTTTCATAAGGTGTTTCATAGGTCAATTAGTTTCAAATGATGTTGTAATAGCTTTGGTTTAGTGTTCTCTAGGTCCATTTATCATTCTAAGTCTTTTTAAGGGGTCAAAATGGTGAATTTAATGATTTGTATGGGTTTCTTGGGAAATGTACAAGTGTAAAAGAGTTTTATCATGTTCCATGTGTTCTACGAGGTCTGTAATAGCTATCAATAACTAAAAATTCTAGGTTTTTTAGATAAAAGGTAGTTTTATTTGGTAGAGAGAGAGAGAGAGAGAGAGAGAGAGAGAGAGAGAGAGAGAGAGAGAGAGAGAGAGAGAGAGAGAGAGAGAGAGAGAGAGAGAGAGAGAGAGAGAGAGAGAGAGAGATGGGCACTTGTATGGATTCCTTGAGAAGTGGGACACTTGGAAAATGTGAAAATGTGAATCTTCACCTATCCACACCTATTTACACATTTTTTTAAAGGATAATGCAAAAAATTTCATCTACAACTAATTTTCCCCCATTTTCTCTTGGCAAGCAAAAAAGGGTCAACTTCAAGCACTTGGTGTGGATGGTAAAAGTGGAGTTGGGAGGAATTATTCTAAGGGTGTATTTTAATCTTATCACAATTAATTTTAATAATAATAAACTAAATTTGGTTCCTCCTCCTTTATGAATAATGGCTAATACTCTAGGCAGCATTTTATGGACTTGTAACCATGAGGGGGTCACTATTTGAGCTTGTCTCAATTTTTATTGATTTGGCCTAATGGGTTGGTGTGTTTCAAGTTTTTATAAATGTTTTTTAAGACATAAATATTCTTTTTCTCATTTGTTAAATCTCAATGTGTTAGTAAATCCTCAGCTAAGCTTATATATGCTCCCAAACTAGTCTCCACACTTGCAGTCACCTCAAGCGTCTTAAATAGAGGTTGCCTACATTGGAGAGATGGTTTTGAGTTTATTTAAAAATATTCCTCATGATTTTATCTAAAATAAATGTTGGGAATTGAATTTTGAGGTGTTTAAAGAACCTTACCTTTACAAACTCATGCTCTTTTATGTCTCTATCTACATATACAGTATAAGAGACCCACTTACAATCTTGATGATGTCATGATGATGTTTAAGGGGATGTCCTTGTGCCCAATTTTATTATCATATTTTAATATACATAAATAAACCTAAGATATATTCTCCTAGGTTTATTTTAGTGATTAATCAACCTCATTGTCACACATACAGTTAAATGTACATCTTTAGGTGTCATTTACAGAGCTACAGGGGTGTGAATGGAGGTATTATATAAGATTGATCCCTCGTGAGGTTATGAAGTGAGTTTATATTCTAAATATAATTATTAATACCCCTTAATATTCAAGCATGGTGTTGGGAAGACCTTTCTAAGAATTGTACTAATGCAAGGACCCTTTTCCCTAAATGGACAGAATAGAGAGCAGGGGCCTTTTCCAAAATGGCATATTACTCATTTGAAAAGGTTTTAAACAACACAATTGGGTTAACTTTGTTTCCTATAGTATAAATAATCAATTTTAAAATCATGGGTTCAAGGATATTAGTAGAGGTTGGAGCTTGAGCACCTTGAAAATGGTCAAAAAACCACTGAGAAGCTTCAATAACATATACTTGAAACTTACTAAAAGAGACCTTCTTCAAACAATTAGGCATAACCTGACTAGGCCTTATACTCAAATGAATATAAATAACCTAAACATATATTCAATGATTACATATAACCTTATCAATTTTAAAACATAGTTTTGACCTCTAAACACTTCCCTTGGTCCATACACAGGCCTGGGAAGTGAAACACAATCTTGCTAAGGAGGTTGCTTGAAGTTTGAGGTATGAAACAAAGAGGTGAGTTTGACCTTTGTTTTGAACTTTTAAATATAATAATATTTATATTGACTTATAAATATTCAATAAAAATAAAAACATCCTCAAAATAAGTTTCATATAATCCCAAACACCCTTACATGCCTCTATGGACTAAGATAAACAATGAGTTGAAAACATGTTTTTCTTATGCCAAATGGGACTATGTTAGTAAAGTTTAACTTGGAAAAAGTGAGGGATGATCTCAAATTAACCTCAACATGATTTAAAACATTTTTAAATCCTTGTTTTGTAGTGAACAACCTCTAAACATAGTCAAATAGGGTATGTGGGTAGTGAGTGACATTTAGGGTCTCCTTTGCATCTAAATGATTGTATGGGTGGAGTTTGGCCTAGATGAACAAAAGATGACCTCAAGTAATTCATGAAAAACCTAAGTACACCATCCATAGGCCCAAATATTTCCAAATTCACCTAAAATAGGGGTCTTTAAATGAGAAATACAGTCAAACACCTAAAGGAGAGCTCATCTTACAAGTTTAGGTTGTATGGTGGAAGGCTTATAATGATATAGGGTAATGAATGTTGAAATTAATTAACACCATGATTTTTTCTCAATATGGGCATAATAAATTGTCATTATTACCAAGGAAGGAAGTTAGAACATGCAATAAACACTATCATCATAACACCCTTGCACATGGTCCTACACTCCAAAGTCTGCCTTGGAAATGGTGTTAGATGGAGGTCTAAAACTTAGAGTTGAAGGCTAAGTTTTGGTAAAAAACACCCTTGAGAGTTGGGGAAGCACCTTTAATTATTTGGTTTGAATAAGAGGAAGGGGAAGACACCCCTATTTTGTCTTAGAGAATGAGTAGTTTTTCAATGCCCAAGGAGATAGTTTGAAGAATAAATGGGTAATCATGGACCAAAGGTCATGTAAGATCAAATGGATGTTTTCATAGCTATTATACATCCAATGGATCATGAGAAATCAACTTAGAATATTTGAAATTAATTAGGATGATATAGCCAAAAATGGTTACATAGAGATGCGAAAGCCATTAGAAAAAATATGAACTCCATTAGTCTAGCTTCAGACTCCTATGTCTGAACTACAAACTCCATCAATATAACTATGGACTCCATCAGTATATATTTGTTACTTTCATAGGCCTCATAGAATGCAAATATGCTAGTGCCAAGTGTCAAAATGCCTATTGAAGAGTGATCTTGATGATAGGTGATAATTGAGCTTGTGTAATAGAATGTCATGATAAAAAAACTCCCAATTCAGGTGAAGGATTATTTGTAACTCCATCTCCTCATCACACATGAGACACTTGTCTTAAATTTATTTAGGAGGCTCAAAAAGATGGCTATGATGAAGGCAGTTTTCAAGAGAGAATGATTGAGAATATTTCCTATGCCACACTTGGAAAAGAGGCCAATTTTGGATGAGATGATGTGTAAATCAATTTCATGACTCATTTTCCACTGCATCCATATGTATTGTAATTGATTCTCACCTTTGGACACTTGTACTTATGACTATTCAACTTCTCTCTTCTCTATCTTCTTCCAAGTTATATAAGTATGAGCCATTTTGGCTATTGAAGGGATTCCAAATCTTGGTATGGATAATCCCTACCAAAATTATACCTTGATTTATACTTAAGCTAATGAGAAGTAAGCTGGTTATACTCTAAGTCCATTTGCACTATGTGTTGAAGTGATTCATCTTGACTCTCAAGTATAGATTGAGTTCATCTTGTTTTAATGCAATCCTTGAATTTTTTGCTGCACATGAATTTTTTCCTAATGAGTTTTATAAAGTGTATGCTGATGCAATAGACTCTTGAAGTGTGTATGAGTTTGGTAGTGTCATATATGACCTTCCCTTCACTTTTTTTCATTTTTTGAGTTGTTATTTTCATTCATGAGAAACACTAATGCTAGGGAGATCAATTAATGGTGTTGAGGATAGTTTGGTTGTCTTAGTTCATTATGAAAATTCCAAGTGTATGAATGGAATCAAATCTTGGTGTATCACCTCCTAGTTTAGGTTTTATTTATGTATCTTTCTCTCCCTTTTCACCCATAATAGGTAGTTTTAGTAGCACAATCACATTAAGTCATATCTAGTGAGATAGCCCTTAAAATCTAGAGGTTCACTTCCAATATAGGTGCCCCACACATCTGTAAGTATTCCCATGTTGGCCAAATCTTGAAGAGGCTTGAACAACCTCTTCTAGTTGAACCTGAATTTGGTGACAATAGTTCTGGCACACCCATTGGGATAATTGAATTAAAGTGAAGGAATTCTTGGTGCTATCATTCAAATCATCAACCTGTAAAGTCAATCAATGCACTAAAGGGGACTTTGAATGATTTTAACTAGTGTAAGTAGTCATAGTGCTTCAAAACATCAATTTAGGTATGTATACTACATCCTCCAATCAGCATGTACCTCCTTATCAATATGGTTCTACTTTTGGTGCTTATCTATAAGCTGTCCTCAAGAGACTACACTTCATGAAGGTTCCTATCAACCTTTATACTCTCTTCCAACATCAACTCACTCCTATTACCAACTTGTTGTTCCTAATTCTCAGTTTGAGCAAGATGAGAACAAGTTAAACCTAGATTTGGAGGGTTAATAAAGTGAATTGAGCGATTTGAAGGAAATTTTGAAATGGTACAAAGTAATGCAACATCAATGTCATGGTCCTCAATAAGTCTAGGAAGTTTTTCCTTCTCCTTTCATTTATACCATGATCATTGATAATGTATTGATTCATAATTGTGCCTTTAGTACTGTTTCAAGTCATTCTTTTATTCCTAATGAAATAGCTAATGAGTTAAACTTGTAGTATGAGTTTGAACCTAGAGTTGAATTAAAATTATAAGGAAAAGATGTAAACATTCTTAGAATTTCAATAAATATAAAGGTGTTTTTTTATTTTCCTACTTATCCTACTATTAGAATCCCACAAGATATAATAATTACAGATGTTCAACCATTCTTTTCTCTATTATTAGTTAATGACTTCATGTCTAAGATTGATGGAAGAGTATCCAATGATATTTCTCAATTTATATTCAAGTTTAAGCCTAGTTAGAAAGGTCAAATTGAGTCAAAGCCATGTAACAAGTTTCATTTATAGCTCCTCCCTCTAAGAAAACCAAGCATTGATCATTCTCTTTCTTCTAATCCTAAGTCTCCTCAAAAGCTTAATAATCCTACTTAAGATCCTGACATAAATTCATATTGTAGTCCATATTGGACCAAGAACCCCAATTATGTCATGCCTAACCTTGAGAGGAAAAAAGGTCTTATGCCTAGAAAAATTATGAAAGTGGAGGATTGTGTTGGGAGAAATTCAAAAGGTCCTGTAGATTGTTCCATTTATCCATCTACCCTTCATTCTAGAACTTCTCATAAATTGTAAGACATAAAAAAGGTTGACAAGGTACTTAAAGAATTGTCATTTAGTACTTCTTCTCTATTGCCTTCACAACTAGAGAATCAACTGATTATTCCTAAGACTGTTCAAGATTTGGAAGATGATGCTACCATAGATGAGTTCCTTAAATGCATTCAATATGATACCTAAACTAGCTATGCTAAAGAGATTATCATTGGAACACCTCTTTATACTAGTAGATTAATTTTTGAGATTGAAGAAGGAGCTGATAACATGGATCACTAAATAGAGATTTTGGGAGAAGAAGATACTTCAACTGTAAGAAAAGAATAAATAGACCTTGTATGGATGATGAATTTCCATGCTTTATGGAAGATGATGATGATCAACTTGAAGAACAAGATGAAGAAGTGGATCTTGAAGGTGGTATGGTTTAAAGAGAATACATAGGTCACACCTACAATCAAATGTTCCAAGAATATGAATATGAGTTTGACAAACTTAACATGTCAATGTTAGATGATGGAGAATGTAAGCATGGTGAGCTCTCTTCCCCTTTGTTTGATGATTTTTCCTCTTTCTTTGATGAATATAGTGACCCAACCATGAGACATGAGTTGGATGAAGTAAAAGAGCATGTTGTTGAGTAGTTAGAGACCCTTGTTTTTGAGAAAGAAGGAGAGGAATTAGGTTGGTTTGATAGAGGCATTGAAGAGGGAGATTTGGAATAAGAGAGTGATGATTTTTGGGATGAATTAGAGAAATTTTATCTCAATTCAAAAATCATACCAGCTACCCTTCCTCAAGAAGATCATGAAGAGGCTAGGGATCAGTTTGTTAAAATTATTGAATAAATAAATAAAGATGAGGCACTCCAAGACACATACCAAGAAGTATATGAACAAAATAAACCTTATGATGATGAGATTGTAGCCTTTGATGCATTGATGGACTACATTAGCATGAAGGACCAACATGAAACATGTTTCAAAGAACAAGATGAGTACATGAATATTGAAGATATGTTTGAATCTGATTCATTTGGACATAGGCCAATCAAGGTGGTAAGCAAAAATGATGAGTCATCAAGCTCCTACTTCAATAAATTACATAGTTACCACCATGAGGTTGCTTGTCATGAAAGAGATATAAGAAGCTTCCCATTTGATCTAGAGGGGAAAAAAACATATCAAGTTAGGTGTAAATATTAGTTTGATTTTAGTTGTGCCTTTCTTTCCCTAAGTGCTTAGTAGCACAAGTGTGTTTGCTTTAGTCTTTGCATGTGTTGTTCTTTTCCTATGTGTGGTTAAGGTAACAACTAGTTTTATTATTGAATAAAGGTTTGAGTCAATGGTTAAATTATCTTATTTATGTTAGTCCTTATGTGACTCCACAATCCCAATGAACTGATAATGCTACTAGTCTAGTTAGTATATCAGGCATACTACACCTATGAGTCACCAATTTGTTGACTAATTTTGAATTTTAAGTCAAAATAGGGCACCCCTAGTAAAAAAATTCACTTTTATGTATATAATTGGGTATAATATGTTTTAATAAGGTGTTTCATAGGTAAATTAGTGTCAATTTATGTTTTAATAGCTTTGGTTGAGTGTTCTCTATGTCCATTTATCATTATAAGTCTTTCTAAGGGGTCAAAATGGTGCATTTAATGCTTTGTATAGTTTTATTATTAAATGTGAAAGTGTAAAAGAGTTTTATCACATGAAATGTGTCATATTAGGTCTATAATAATTTTCACTAATTGAAAATTGTAGGTTGTTTAGATAAAAGGCAATTTTCTTGTCCAAAGAGAAAGAAGTGGACACTTGTATAGCTTCCTTGGGAAGTGTGCCACTTAGAAAACATGAAAATATTAATCTTAACCTCCCCACACTAATTTACACATTTATTTTTCAATTATAATGAAAAAAAGTTCATTTACAACTTATTTTCCCCCATTTTCTCTTGGCAAGTAAAGAAAGGTCAACTTCAATCACTTTGTGTGGATGGTACATG
Source organism: Torreya grandis (assembly GCA_037957365.1). NCBI lineage: Eukaryota > Viridiplantae > Streptophyta > Pinopsida > Cupressales > Taxaceae > Torreya > Torreya grandis. The sequence goes on along the minus strand of JARHVA010003770.1, from coordinate 419,372 downwards.
TAGAGTTGGGAGGAGTGATTCTATGGGTGGATTTTAATCTAATATAAATTAATTTTGATAAAAATAAATTTCAATTTTGTGCCTCCTCCTTTACAAATAATGTCTAACACTCTAGACAGCTTGCTATGGACTTGTAACCATGTGGGGGTCACTATTTGAGCTTGTCTCAATTTTTATTGATTTGATCTAATAGGTTAGTGTTTTTTAGGTATTTATACATGTTTTTAGATAAATCCTCATGCTTATTTTTTTTTTTGAAAGATCAATGTCTTAGGAAATCCTCTTCTAGGCTTATATATACTCCCAAACTTTTCCTTCACACTTGTAATCACCTCAGGGGACTTGAATGTAGGTTGTTTGCATTGGAGAGAGGATTTTGAGTTGATTTTAAAATATTCTTGATAAGTTTATCTAAATTAAATCTTAGGAATTGTATTTTGAGGTGTTTATAGAACCTTATCTTTATAAACTCATGCTCTTTTATGTCTCTATCTACATATACAGTTCAAGACACCCACTTATAGTCCTGATGATGTCATGTTGATGTTTAAGGGGATGTCTTTGTGCCAAAATTTCTTATCATGGTTCAAGATGAATAAATACACCTAAGAGATCTTCTCCCAGGTTTTTTTAGTGATGAATCAACCTCATTGCCTCACATAAAGTCAAATGGACATCTTTAGGTGTCATTTGTAGAGATACAAGGGTGTGAATGGAGGTATTCTATAGGTTTGATCCCTCATAAGGTTATGAAAGGAGTTGATATCCTAAATATCATCATAAATACCCCTTAAGAGTCAAGCATGGTATTGGGAAGACCTTGCTAAGAGAAGTACTAATACAGGGACCCTTTTCCCTAATTGGATAGAATAAAGGGTAGGGAGATTTTCCAAAATGGCATATTACTCATTTGACAAGGTTTTGAAGCACATAATTTGGTGAAATTTGTTTCCTCTAGAATAGAGAAGCACTTTTAAAATCATGGGGTCAAGGAGATTAGTAGAGGTTAGATCTTGAGCACCTTGAAAATGGTCAAAAAACCACTGAGAAGCTTTAATGACACAAATAAGAAACTTAATAAAAGAGACCTTCAAGAAATTAGGCATAACCTGACTAAGCCTTATGCTCACATGACTCCAAGTAACCCAAACATACATTCAATGACTAAATATCACCTTATCAAGTTTATAACATGGTTTTGACCTCTAAACACTTCCCCTAGTCCGTACATAGGCTTGGGAAGTGAAATATAGTCTTGATAAGGAGGTTGCTTGAAGGTTGAGGTATGAAATAAAGAGTTGAGTTTGATCTTTGTTTTTAACTTTCAAAGAGAATAGGATGTTTAGTAACTTCAAAAAATCCTCAAACAAGTTTCAAATAATCCCAAACATGCCTATAGGTCTCTTCAAACTGAGACAAGTAATGAGTTGAAAGCAAGTTTTTATTATGCCAAATGAGACTGTGTTAGTGAAACTTGACTTGGAAAAAGTGAGGGATGATATAATTAGAATGTCAACATGATTTAAGACATTTTCAAGCCTTTTTTTGTAGTGAATGACCTCTAAACATAGTCAAATAGGGTATGTGGATAGTGAGTGACATGTAGGGTATCCTTTACATCAAAAGGATTGTATGGGTAGAGTTTGGCCTAGAAGAATGAAATATGAGCTCAAGTAATTCATGAAAAACCTAAATAAACCATTCATAAGCCTAAATATTTCCAAATACACTTACAACAAGGGTTTCTAAATGAGAAACATAGTTAGACACCTAAAGGAGAACTTATCTTGCAAGTTTAGGTTGTATAGTGGAAGGGTTATAGTGAGATATGGTAATGAATGGTTTACATTCATTCAAACAATGATTTTTTCACAATAGGGGAACAATAAAGGTTAATTATCACTAAGGAAGGAAACTATAACATGCAAGAAACAATGTCATCATATCACCCCTACACATAGTCCTGTACTCCAAAGTCTATCTTGGAAATGGTGTTAGATGGATATCTAAAAATTGGAGTTGAAGGCTTATTTTTGGTAAAAATAACCCTTGGGAGTTGGGTAAGCACCTTAAAAGATTGGTTTTTAATAAGAGGAAGGGGAACACACCCCTATTTTATCTCAGGGAAGGGGTAGTTTTTCCATTGCCAAGGAAACAATTTGAAGAAGAAATGGGTGAAATCATGGACCAAAGGTCAAGTGAGATGAAATGGAGGTTTTCATTGTTGGCACACATCTAATAAAGCATGATAAATCAACCTATAATATTTTCAATAAATCAAGATTATCTAACCAAGAAGGGTTACATAGAGATGTGAAAGCCATTAAAAACTATGGACTCCATTAGTCCAACTTCAGACTCTTACAGTTGAAATATAAACTCCATCAATACAACTATAGATTCCATTAGTAGAGCTTCATTACTTTCATAGGCCTCACATAATGCAAATATTCTAGTGTAAAGTGTCAAAGAATTCATATTGGAGAGTAATATTGATGATAGGTGATGATTGATCTCATGTAAGAGAATGTTATGATCAAGAAAACTCCAAATTTAGGTGAAGTAATATTTATAACTCCCTATCCTCATCACACATGAGACACTTGTCCTAACTTTCTTTGGAATGCTCAAAAAGAATCCTATGATGAAGTTAGTTTTCAAGAGAGAATTATTGAGAAGATTTTTTATGCCACAATTAGAGAAGAGGCTAATTTGGGATGAGATGATGTGTAAATTAGTTTCATGACTCATTTTCCACTACATCCACATGTACTGTAAGTAATTCTCACCTTTGGACACTTGTTCTTGTGACTCTTCAACTTCCATATTCTCTCTCTTCTTCCAAGTTCTATAAGTATGAGCCATTTTGGTTATTGAAATGATTCCAACTCTTGGTATGGTGAAGCCCTACCAAAATGTTAAATTGATTTATACTTAAGCTAATGAGAAGCAAGTTGGTTATACTCTAAGTCCATTTGCACTACGTGTTGAAGTGATTCATCTTGAATGCCAATTATAGATTGAGTTCATCTTATTTTCATGAAATCCATTAATTTGTTGCTAAAAATAAATTTTATCCTAATGGGTTTCATGAAGTGCATGCTGCTACAATAGACTCTTGAAGTGTGTATGAGTTTGGTAGTGTCATATTTGACCTTGCCTTCACTTACCTTCATTTTTTGAGTTGTTATTTGTGTTTATAAGAAACATTAATGTGAGGGAGATCCATTAATGGTATTGAGGATAGTTTGGTTGTCTTAGTTCATTATGCAAATTCCAAGTGTATGAATGGAAGCAAATCTTGGTGTATCACCTCCTAGTTTACATTTACTTTATGTATCTTTCTCTCCCTTTTCACCCATAATAGGTATTTTTAGTAGCATAATCACATCAAGTCATATCTAAGGAGCTATCCCTTAAAATATATACATTTACTTCCACTATAGGTGCCCCACACACCTGGAAGTATTTTAATGTTGGCCAAATATTGAAGAGGATTGAACAAACTCTTCTAGTTTAATCTAGATTTGGAGACAACATTTTTATCATGCCCGGTGGGATAATTGAATTCAAGTGAAGGAATTCTTGGTGCTATCCTTCAATTAATCAGCCTCTAAAGGAAATCAAAGAACCAATGGAAAATATAAATCATTTCAACTGGTGTAAGAAGTCCTAGTGATTCAAAACATAGATTCTAGTATGTATACTACATCCTCCAATCATCATGTACCTCCTTATCAAGATGGTTCTACTTTTGGTGTTCATGGTTTCTCTAGAGGATACCCTCAAGAGACTACACTTCATGAAGGTTTGTATCAACATTTCTACCCTCATCCAACATCAACTCACTCCTATTACCAACCTATTGTTCCTAATGATTATTTTGAGAAATATGAGAACAAGTTGAACCTATATTTGAAGGGTTTAAGAAGTGAATTGAGGGAGTTGAAATAACTTTTAAAACAATAACAAGTAATGCAACATCAATGTCATGTTCATCAACAAGTCAAGGAATTTTTTCCTTCTCTTTCATTTACACCATGATCATTGATAATGTCTTGATTCATAATTGTGCCTTTGGTATTGCTACAAGTCATTCTTTTATTCTTAAGAAAATAGCTGATGAGTTGAACTTGTATTATGAGTTTCATCCTAGAGTTTAATTATAATTATAAGTAAAATATGTAAACACTCTTTCCATTATAAGAAACATAAAGGTATCTTTTGATTTTCCTACTTATCCTAATGTTAGAATCCCATAAGATATAATAATTATAGATGTGTAACCAGACTTTTCTATATTTTTAGCTAATGACTTCATGGCTAAGATTGAAAAAAGAGTGTCTAATGATATGTCTCAATTTATCTTCAAGTTTAAGCCTAGTTGGAAAGGTCAAATTGAGTCAAATATACATAATAAATTTTTTTTGTAGCTCTTCCCTCCAAAAAAACCAAACATTGATCATTCTCATTCTTCTACTCCTAATTCTCCTCCAAATCTTACTAAGAATACTCATGAGCCTATCATAGATTCATATTGCAGTCCATATTGGACCAAGAACCTAAACGATGTCATGCCTAACCTTGAGAGGAAAAAAGACCCTATGCCTAGGTAGATTATGAAAAAGGAGGATTGTGTTGGGAGAAATTAAAAAGGTCCTACAAGTTGTTCCAATTCTACATCTACCCTTCATGCTAGAGCTTCTCATAAATTTTAAGACATACCAAAGGTTAACAAGGTACTTGAAGAATTGCCATTTAGTACATCTTCTCTATTGCCTTCACAACTAGAGAATCAATTGATTGTTCCTAAGACTCTTCAAGAGTTATAAGATGATGTTGTCATAGATGAGTTACTTGAACATATTGAATATGATACCTCAAGAAACTATGATGAATATATTTTCATTGGCACACATCTTCACCCTAGAATATTAGTTTTTGAGATTAAGTAGTTGATGACATGGAGTAGAAAATAAAGGTTTTGAGAGAAGAAGACACTTCAGCTGTAAGATAAGAATAAATAGACCTTGAATGGATTGATGAATTTCCATGCTTCATGGAAGATGATGATGATAAAATTGAAACACAAGATGAAAAAGTGGCTCTTTAAGGTGGTATGGTTCAAAGAGAAGACATAGGTCACACCTACATGCAAATGTTCCAAGAATATGAAGATGAGATTGACAAACATAACATGTCAACATTGGATGATAGAGAATGCAAGCATAGTGAGCTTTATTCCCATTTGTTTGATGAATTTTCCTCTTGATTTTATGAAGATAGTGACCCAACCATGAGACATGATTTTGATGAAGTTCAAGAGCATGTTGTTGAGTAGCTAGAGACCCTTATTTCTTATCAAAAATGAGAGGAATCAAGTTGGTGTGATAGAGTCATTGAAGAGGGAGATTTAAAACAAGAGAGTGATGATTTTTGGGATAAATTAGAGGAATTTTGTCTCAATTAAAACATCATACTAGCTACCCTTCCTCAAGAGGATCATGAAGAGGCTAGGGATAAATTTATCAAACTTTTTTAAGAAATAGATAAAGATGAGTTGGTCCAAGATACATACTAAGAAGTATATGAACAAAATGAGCCTTATAATGATGAGATTACAACCTTTGATGCATTTATGGACTACACTAGCATAAAGGACCAGCATGAAACATGTTTTAAGGAATAAGATGAGTACATGAATGTTGAACACGTGTTTTAATTTGATTCATTTGGACACATACCAATCAGGGTGACAAGAAAAAAGGATGAGTCAGCAAGCTCATACTTCAACAAATTACTTGGTTACCACCATGAGGTTACTTGTCATGAAGGAGATATAAGAAGCTTTCCCTTTGATCTAGGAGGGGAAAAAACATATTAGCTTAGGTTTACATATTAGTTTTATTTTATTTGTGACTTGTTTCCATTAAGTGCTTAGTAGCACAAGTGTGTTTGTTTTGGTCTTTGTGTATGTTGTTCTTTTCCTTTGTGTGGTTGAGGTAACAACTATTTGTCTTATTGATCAAGGGTTTGAGTAAATGGTCAAAGTATTTTGTTTATCTTAGTCCTTGGATGACTCCATAATCCCAATGGATTGATAAGGATACTGGTCTAGTTAGTATATCAGGCATACTACACATATGAGTCATCAATTTATTGACCAATTTTGAGTTTTAGGTCAAAACAGGGCACCCCTAATAAAAAACATCAATTTTAGGCATATAAGGGGGTATAATATGTGGTAATAAGGTGTTTCATAGGTTAATTAGTGTCAATTTATGTTGTACTATCTTTGGTTGAGTGTTCTCTAGGTCCATTTATCATTCTAAGTCTTTTTAAGGGGTCAAAATGGTGCATTTAATGCTTTTTACATGTTTTTTAGGAAATGTGAAAGTTTAAAAGAGTTATATCATGTTGAATGTGTCTTAGGAGGTCTATAATAATTTTATCTAACTTGAAATTATAGGTTGTTTAGACAAATGACAATTTTCTTGGCCAAAGAGAGAGAAATGGGCACTTATATAGCTTTTTTGGGAAGTGTGCCACTTATGAAATGTGGAAATGTGACTATTAACCTCCCCACACCAATTTACACGTTTGGTTTTAAATTATAATGAAAAAATTTCATATATAATTTATTTTCCCCCATTTTCTCTTGGCAAGTAAAGAAGGGTCAACTCAAACACTTGGTGTGGATGGTATAGGTGGAGTTGGGAGGACTAATTCTAGGGGTAGATTTTAATCTGAGTATAATTAATTTTTATAATAATAAATTTTAATTTTTTTCCTTCTCCTTTATGAACAATGGATAACACTCTAGGCATTTTTTTATGGACTTGAAACCATGAGGGGGTCACTATTTGAGCTTGTCTCAATTTTTCTTGATTTGGTCTGATAGGTTGGTGTGTTTAAAGTGTTTATACATGTTTTTAAATACATACCCATTCTTATTATTGTTTTTTAAAGCTTAATGTCCTAGGAAAGCCTCTTTTAGGCTTATATATGCTCCCAAACTAGTCCTTAACATTTGCAATCACCTTAGGGGTCTTTAATGGAGGTTTTATACATTGGAGAGAGGGTTTTGAGTTGATTTTAAAATATTATTAATGAGGTTATATAAACTAAAGGTTTTTAATTTCATTTTGAGGTGTTTAGATAACATTACCTTTACAAACTCATGCTCTTTTATGTCTTTATCTACATACACAGTTCAAGAGACCCACTTATAGTCCTAATGATATCATGATGATGCTTAAGTGGATTTCCTTGTGCCCAAATTTATTATCATGGTTAAATATTCATAAATATACCTAATAGATCTTCTCCTAGGTTTGCTTTAGTGATGAATCAACCTCATTGCCTCATATACAGTCAAACATACATCTTCAAGTGTGATTTATAGAGCTACAAGGGTATGAATGGAGGTATTATATAGGGTTGAGCCCTCATGAGGTTATGAAGTGAGTTGATATCCTAAATATAATGATTAATACCCATTAAGATTCAATCATGGTGTTGGTAAGACCTTGTTAAGAAAAGTCCTGATATAGGGACCCTTTTCCCTAAATGGATAGAATAGAGGGTAGGGAGCTTTTCCAAAATGGCATATTACTCATTTGATAAGGTTTTGAATCACAAATTTGGGTGAAATTTATTATCTCTAGCATAGGTAAGAAATTTACAAAGCAGGGTGTCAAGGATATTAGTAGAGGTTAGAGATTGAGCACCTTGAAAATGGTCAAAAAACCACTGAGAAGCTTAATGACATTTACAAGAAATTTACTAAAAGATACCTTCTTCAAGCAATTAGGCATAACCTGACTATGCCTTATTCTAAAACAACTCCAAGTAACCCAAACATACATTCAATTACTAAATATCACCTTAGCAAGTTTAGAACATGGTTTTGACCTCCAAACACTTCCCCTGATCTGTACATAGTCCTGGGAAGTGAAACATAGTCTTGCTAAGGAGGTTGATTGAAGGTTGAGGTATGAAATGAAGAGTTGAGTTTGATATTTGTTTTAAACTTTCAGAGATAATAGGATGTTTGGTGAATTCAAAACATTCAATAATAATCAAAACATCCTCAAATAAGTTTTAAATAATCCCAAATAAACCTACAGCCCTATACTGACCGAGACAAGCAATGAGTTGAAAATAGGTTTTTCTTATGCCAAATGGGAGTGTGTTAGTGAAGTTTTACTTAGAAAAAGTGAGGTATGATATTAAATGAACCTAAACATTCTTTAATAAATTTTCAAGCCTTATTTTGTAATGAACAACATCCAAACATATTCTTATAGGGTATGTGGGTAGTGAGTGACATGAGGGTCTCCTTTGCATCAAAAGGACTATATGGGTAGAGTTTGGCCTAGATGAATGAAATATGACCTCAATTAATTCATGAAAAACCTAATTAAACCATTCACAAGCCCAAATATTTCCAAATGTACCTAAAAAAAGGGTCTTTAAATGAGAAACATAGTCAGACACCTAAAGGAGAGCTCATCTTGTAGGTTTAGGTTGTATGGTGGAAGGTTTATAGTGAAATAGGGTAATTAATGGTTGAGATTCATTCACACCATGATGTTTTCACAATAAGGGCATAATAAATGTTCATTATCACCAAGGAAGGAAGATAGAACATGCAAGAAGCACTGTCATCATAACACCCCTGCACACAGTCCTACACTCCAAAGTCTACCTTAGAAATGGTGTTAAATGGAGTTCTAAAACTTAGATTTGAAGGATAATTTTTGGTATATAATTCCCTTGGGAGTTGGGGAAGAACATCCAATTATTTTTTTTAATACTATGAATGGGAGCACACCCCTATTTTATCTTTATAGTAGGGGTATTTTTTCTATGCCTAAGAAGATAGTTTGAAGAAGAAATGGGTGAAATCATGGACCAGAGGTCAAGTGAGATAAAAGGAAGGTTTTCATAGTAGGTAAACATCCAATGAAGCATGATAAATCAACCTAGAATATTTTTAATTAATCAATATGCTCTAACCATTAAAGGTTACATAGTGATGTGTAAGCCATAAAAAAAACTATGGACTCCATCAGTCTAGCTTCAGATTCATACAACTAAACTATAAACTCCATTAGTATAACTACAAACTCCATCAGTAGAGATTTTTTACTTTCAAAAGCCTCATTTAATGAAAATATTCTAGTTCCAAGTGTCAATGAATGCCTATTGGAGAGTGATCTTATTGATAGGTGATGATTGAGCTTGTGTAAGAGAATGCCATGATCAAGAAAACTCCTAATTCAGGTGAAAGATTCTTTATAACTCCCTTTCCTTATCACACATGAGACACTTATCCTAACTTTCTTTGGAATGCTCAAAAGGAAGCTTATGATTAAGTTATTTTGTAAGAGAGAATGATTGAGAAGATTTGCTATGCCACACTTGGAAACGAGGATAATTTGGGATGAGATGATGTGTAAAGTAGTTCATGACTCATTTTCCACTGCATCCACATGTATTGTTACTGATTGTCACCTTTAGAAACTTATCCTTGTGCCTCTTCAACTTCTCTCTTCTCTCTCATCTTCCAAGTTCTATAAGTATGATCCATTTTGTCTATTGAAGGGATTCTAACTCTTGGTATGGTGAAGCCCTACCAAAATTGTACCTTAATTTGTACTTAAGCTAATAAGAAGCAATTTGGTTATAATTTAAGTCCATTTAAACTATGTGTTGAAGTGATTCATCTTGAATGTCAAGTATAAATTGAGTTAATCTTATTTTCATGCAATCCTTTAATGTGTTTCTATAAATTTATTTTCTCCTAATGGGTTTCATGAAGTGTATGATACTAAAATAGACTTTTAAAGTGTGTATGAGTTTAGTAGTGTCATATCTGACCTTCCATTCACTTTCCTTTATTTGTTGAGTTGTTATTTGCCTTCATAAGAAACACTAATGCTAGGGAGCTGCATTAATGGTGTTGAGGCTATTTTGGTTATCTTAGTTCATTATGAAAATTCCAAGTGTATGAATAGAAGCAACTCTTGGTGTATCACCTCTTAGTTTAGGTTTGCTTTATGTATATTTCTCTCCCTTTTCACCCATAATAGGTAGTTTTAGTAGAATAAGCACATCAAGTCATAGCTAGGGAGCTAGCCCTTAAAATCTAAAAGTTTACTTCCACTATAGGTGACCCACACACCTGGAAGTATTCCCATATTGGTGAAATCTTGAAGATGCTTGAAAAACCTCTTCTAAGGTGCAAGATTTGGAGACAATAGTTCCATTATAAAAAAATGATAGCAATAGGTAGACTAAAGCGTGAAATAATGTGATTCATGAGGAAGATAAAAATTTCCTACCCTATGGTAGATTGAAGTGGAATGGCTTCCACCCACTTGGTAAACTATTATGTGGCTATGATGATGAACATATGCCCATCCATGGATTTAGGGTTACTCTTTATAATAAAATCAAATCCTCATAAATAAATGGTCATGGAGAGATAATAGGTTATAATTGTTGTGATGGTGCATGTTGAAGGTTACCATGTCATTGACGTTTATTGCATAACTTTGTGTATTGTGAACATTCATCTTTCATGGTTGGCTAGTAGTACCTTTATCAAGCAATTTGTGTGGCATGGACTTTCCACTTAAATGACCACCACACTCAAAATCGTGTATCTATGTAAAAACATTTTTGGCTTTTTTTAAATTCAAGAATATAAGTAAATGTCCATTTAAAGATCATTTAAAAATGCATCCACCAATGATTACATAATAAAGTGCTTGTTTGTGTAACTTGCATTTGTCATTTCATGAAAAAATGTCTAGTATGATAGATTTGTTTAGAAATTTATAGATATCAGAGAACTATTCTAGAGTTATGAAAATATATGTAGTGGCTAAGATATAGTGAAATTAAATCCATGTTAGATATTGATGGTGATTATAATCATTTAATTATGAAAATAGTTTGATCATCATTGATGTTGATAGGGATCAAGGATGTGACACTTGCCATTGCATATACATGTTGATTGTATTTTTTTGGTATAATTTCTATAAAAAAGTAGTTAAACTATGATGATAAACATTGTACCATGTTTCAGTATGGGATGAGATGTTTTTCTTTTGTCTGATAGACATCATTGACTTGGTTCACCACAAGTTAGAAATTACTACAGACTTGAATAGATCTAATTTGGAGGGCCTAGGTAGAAAATAGACCTAAGATAAGTGAGCCATGATTTGTGGTGTTGTTGGTGTAGGATAAACTTAATAGATATGCAATAAGAACTATGTGACCACAAGGGTCAACAAAGACAATGACTGCCCCTGCACCAAATGTGCATTAAGAATCATTGAATAACATGGTCCAAGTGTCCAAATGAGTAGAATAGGTATTAAAATCATCTTTGAATGTGTCACTAATAGGATTGGTATCCAAGAATGGTGCTACTACTAAATAGTCTGAAATGATTTGGACCTTTATTGATTTCTAGAGAACTATATTTAAGTTAAACTTTATTAATAACATAACCCATTTTATGATGTGACTAGAAAGATGAGGTTTTACCATTAGAAACTTTAAAGGGTCTGATTTTGTAATAACTTGAGTCTCATTATTGACTATGTAATGTCAAAGTTTTTGTGTGGTAAAAACTAATGCTAGACATAGTTTTTCGATTACAAAATAATTTTTTTTGTAATCAACCAGTGTGTGACTGATATAATAAACTACTTGTTCGATATTTTGATCATTGTGTTATGCTAAGAGTGATCCTAATGCATGATCTATTGCTGAGATATATATCAGGAAAGTCCTATTAGGGATAGCTGGTACTAAAATAGGTAAATTAAGAAGATATTTCTTGATTGTATTGAAGCTTTCTTGATAAGTTTGTTCCTAGACAAAATTTGTATCTTTATTTAATAAGAAAGTGAATGATTGATTATTATCAGTAAGTTGAGTGATAAATCAATGGATTGATTGGATCTTTCCTTGTAGGGATAGAGATTGTTTTAAGTTTGTAGGAGGTGGAATGTCGATAATTGCTTTGACTTTCTTAGGGTCAATCACTATGCCATTCTAAGAAATAACAAAACCTAGAGTTTGCCTAATGTAACTCCAAAAACACATTTCTTAAGATTTAAGAGGACATTATATTACTTAAGTCTTTAAAAGATATTTCATAAATCAATAGCATGATGTTCTCATTGTTTGGATTTGGCTAATATATAATTGACATAATCCTCAATAGTATGGTGAATCAAATCATGAAAGATATGTGTCATGGTACATTGATATGTGGCTATGGCATTTTTTTATCCAAAAGCCATGACAATGTACCCCAAGGTATTATCAAAGATGTTTTCTCTTGATATTTTTTAGAAATTTTGATTTGGTTGTATCTGATAAATCCATTTATAAATGATAACATCCAGCTGTGGAATCTATGATTATGTCAATATTAGGTATGGGGAAATCATATTTTGGGCATGATTTATTTAAGTCTCAAGAATCAAAACAACACCAAATTTCTATTGGGTTTTACCATGAGGAATTTATTAGAAATCTATTAAGGTGTGCTACTATTCAAATGAAGCTAGCATCTAACAAGAATTGGATCTCATCTTTGACTAAGAGAGCCACCTTAGGATGAATTTTTAATTTTTTTTGTTTACCTGGTTTGGCATATGGATATAAGGGGATTCAATGGAATGCTATAGGTGTATCAATTCCTGACATATCTAAGTAAGACTAAGTAAAGAGTTTTAGAAAATATATTAAAGTTTTATGAATATTTGTATCCTCTTCCTTTTGTAGGGAAATGGCTAACAAGACAATGCAGGGATCCTGATCGATTCCAAAATTGAAATTAATTATTTCTTCATTAAGCAATGTGGAATGATCTAGTATGTATGATTTTTAGGAATAGTATTATCTAAATCAACTGGTATATCTGGGGGAGAATATATATTTTCTTTGAAGTATACTTGAGCATTTGTATAATGAGGAAATATGTTTTTGTGATAGCAATATGGGAGGTCATCATATGCTCCAAGAAATTGTAGGAGGGATTCATCATTAGAGAATTCATGTAATGTGAACATATCTGGTAAAACTATATCATTGATAAGATCATGATAGACCAATTATAATGTAGAGGTATGATTAACTGTATGGTTGATATGTGCAATGGGTGGACAAAAGTTTATGTGCTTTGAAGTATCAGGGGAAGGTTTATCATGAAGAAGGGTAAGTTGGTATCCTATCCCTTACCTTCCATGTTATGTGGATGCCTTAATAGGATTGATGATTCCTTATTCATTATTTCCAAGACCATTTCCATGATATCCCATCTTATTAAGACATTTAAGTACAAAAGGCGAAGTAAACTAATGATTTGGTGTAAGTGTTATAGCTAAACTTGGAATTATATGATGTGTTGCATGTTCTGAGGGTGCATTGTGAGTAGCTAGTTGTGTAGGTATATTGCCAAGATTAAAGTGTGGAATATAATTCTATGGAGATTAAGTAACCTAATAGTATTTAAAAGGTTAATTATCTATTTGGCATGTGTATATGTAACCTTTGTGACTAAATTTTATACAAGCATGGATTGTGGAAGGGACTACATGCATATCATGAATCTAAGGTTGACCAAGTAATAAATTATAATTAAGATCATCAGGCATGACTTGACAAGTAGTTGGTAGTGTCTTAGGCCCTAAGTTAAGATTGAGTGTTATTTAACCCATGAATTTACATGGGATGTTGTCAAAACCTCTGATGTTCATGTTATAATGGTCTAAATCTTGAGGTTGTATATCAAGACATTTAAGAAAATAAATATTAAAAATGTTAAGTCATGAAAAATTATCAACTAACACTATTTTTACCTCCACATCATTGATTCTTAATTAAATATATATAGGTAGGTGTTGTTCAATGATGTGTCATGGGGGTAAATCCTCTTTCTCAAATGAAATATGCTCTTCAATCCATTGTATTATGTTAAGGATAGAGGCAACATTAGTTAGTTTCACAAAAATAGGAATTCTAGTATTATGAAGAGATGCATAAAACACATATTTTTAAACATTTGATCCCTAAAGGAGCTCAAGAACTAAAATTATAGCAGAAGGGGAGCTAACCTGAGTGATAAAGCTATAACCATGGGTGTAGTCAAACTGCCTATCTTTATAAACCTAGGTGATATCATGTACTACATGATCTATTATAAGCATAGAGCTGGTAGTAGGTGCAAGATGAGAGCTAAATATACCAAGCTTGAATGGAGGAGGGATAGATAGAATTGCTAGTGTTTTCTTGTGTTTAGTAGTGATAGAAATATACTCAAAAGTAGCCAATGAGTTATATGCATCTAAGTAGAAATAATAAATATGAAATGAAATGCATGAAATTAGATTTATAATTTGTACAACAATATATTTATAAAGAGAATTCCATATGAGAGATAGAAATCAAGGGATAGAGAGCATGAATTTTTGCAAGAATGCATAAAGATCTTTGACATGTGCTATGACATTTCTAATGTGTTTAGGATGATAAGATTGAAAAATTTTCCATATGAGAGATATAAAGCAAGGGATAGAGAGAATGAATTTTTGAAAGAATGCATAAAAATATTTGACATGTGCTATGACATTTCTAATGTGTTTAGCATGATAAGATTGAAAATTTTGCCATATGACAGATAGAAATCTAGGGTAGAGAGCATGAATTTGTGCAAGAATGCATAAATATATTTGACATGTGCTATGACATTTATAATGTGTTTAGCATGATAATCTTGAGATTTTTTCCATATGAGAGATATAAAGCTAGTAGTTAAACCTTGTATTAAATACAAGTAAACATTTCTTTGAAGGAGAGGGATCATATTGTGTTTAACAATAATTGTCTTAATATCATCCCATATTATAAAAAGTAAGAATGAAATGCAAAGTATGAAGCTTTGTATTAACATATGGTAAAATTTATCATTCATGTACATGATAGGACCAAGTATGGTGTCATCATTTTTAATAAATGCAAGAATTTTTTTTTAAATAAGTGAGATCCATTTTTATTTGTTTTTATATGAAATTTGATTTTAGATGGAAGGTGATACGTCAAAAGCAAAGGGGAACTAGTATATGAAACTAGGGTTTTATAAAATGATATACATATTTTTTAAATTTACTATGGAATTTTAAAATTTTAAGTGAATTTTTTATTTAAATATGCAAGTAAAAAATCAAAAAATTATTAGAAAATTCTTGATTTAATAGGACATAATATATGCAACTAGTGTTTGGGAGAAAATAATTTTTTTAATATTAGTTTGGAATTTAAAAAATTGAATTAAATTTATGATTTAAATATGCAAGTAAAAAATCAAAAAATTATTAAAAAAACAACAAGGAATTTACCCTAGGGTTTTTAGGGTTTTTATATGCAAATGAAGTAAGTCAAGTTCACCAAATAATTTAACTATTTTGGAAATATTAGAGTATTATTCCTAATTTAGTTAAGATTCTATAAAAATAAATTTAGTAAATAATAAATCAATAATTAAGCTACCAATTTATATAATTTAACTATATTTGTAACTTTTCTATACATAGCAATAAATATGAAGAAAATAAGACTTAGTTGGAAATAGGCTGAGATGGTTATTGCAGGGTCTAAATTTTGCTATGTAAGACTGATAATATCATAAATTAGGATAAATTTTTCATTTTATGAAAGGATAGGAACACTAAAATAGTACACCCTAAGGTTTGGTGTTATAGTCTTCTTATATTTTTGTCCAAGAGACTTAAGCTTTATGGGTTTTGTCCATTGTGCCTGTGTGAACTTGCCTATGAACTTTTGGATGTTGGATGTCTGTGAAACTCCTTGTATATTTGATTTTGTATTCAAACCCTAGACTCCACTATGATTTGAAAAAATTTGAGAAAGAGGGGGGGGGTTAGTTTGTGTAAGATGCATTGAAAGTGTATCCACACCCCTTGTGTGGACACACTACCTACATACCAATACTTCAAAGAGGGATCAAGCCATATGTAGTTCTCCCACTTGACGTGCTTTATGATATAATGTATATGAAGATAAATTAGATGTGCTTAAGGTGGCTAGGGACTGGTGTGAGGGGTTGAATAAGCTTTTAGTTGTATTAGTTGGCTATATACAGAGAATAGGTAAAATTGCCTTAGTGGTTTTTCTTATATTCTTGCTTGCTTTATATTATTTTCTAACCCTTTCTAAATGAGATTTGAATCGGGTTTTATAGAGATTTATTGGTCATGAGTCAAGTTTATTCATGTTAGGCTGACAAGAAGGAGGATAGGAACTAGAAGGAAATGACCATTGGTAGTAAAAAATGCAATTAGATGGGAGTACCAGAAATAGACACCCTAGGGTCCAGTGCTATAGTCCAAGTTGGATGCTATTGTCCTAAAGGTATGAGACCTAAGGGGATGGAAAAGGCATACAAAATACTTTTTGGAGGAGGTGGAATCACTATTTTGAAGGCTAAAAATGATTGAGAAGCAGTGAAAAGATGACTAGAAGGGTCATGAGAGCAAGTAAGAGGGATATATGGGTTGGGTCTCACAAGCCACACTCACGATATCAATTTTCACATTTTATATGACTACACACACTGTATCATCCAATCCCATCTATAAATTTAGATGAGAGTCTAAACTACCATTTCTTTGTTAATAGGTTAGGCTTTTTAGTGATACTTTAATTTTTTATCCTCCAATAGGATGGATAAAACTTGATGGCACAAGGATGGTAGAGGTATTTTGTTTGTACATTGATAGTTTTAATTTGATCCATGCTATTAGATCCATATGAATTTTTATAATGTTTTAGATTTCCCCCATTATGCTTAAAGTGTTTGGTGTGGCAATTTAGGTGGTATCTTGAGCTCTTGAACTTATCTCCTTTTCCTTCCCTTTCCCCTGTGGAGCCACTCATTATTTTGTTTGCTTAATATTTTCTAGCTCCTGGTTCTATTGGTCATCTTCTTATTTATGTTTCATCACTACCAGCTTTTTATTATTTTCTTCATCCATTTTTTTTGTTTTATTCTTTATTTTTTCTTTCCTCTTCTTCTTCTTCTTCTTCTTCTTCTTCTTTCATTTTTGTTCTTATTTTATTCTTTCTTTTTATTATCCTCTTCTTATACAAGTTTTTTCTATTTCCTCCTTAGCTCTTTTCTCCACCTGTTTTCTTTTCTTCTTATTTGCTTCTTCCTATAGTTTTTATTTCATAAATTGTAATTTTTCCAACAATTATTTAACCTTTTGGGTGGCTTATTCAATAATTTCTTGAATCTTCTTATTTTATTCCTTAAGTTCTTGTTCCAATTACTTGTGTTTTTAAATCATTTCTTTATATAGTTCCTTGGATTTTTCCAATTATTTTATTTTTTCAAGGCATCAATGACTAGATTTATCTTTTTATTATATCTTAACTCTATTTTTTTGATTTTTTGCAGTCTTTCTTGGTCATCTATATATAATGGGGATTCTAAGGTGGTCTTTTGTAAAGCTTTCTATTTGTATTTTTTTTATCATAATTTTAGCCTCTTTACTTCTTTCCTTGGTCTGAATGAGGATGGTTTTCTAGTACTCTATAATTTTATCTATAATATCATCTAAAGTGTATGGATTTAACTTATTGTAGTCCAAAATATCCATTATCACCATACCCTATCTGATAAAAATCACATTTCTATGTAAGCTCCCTAATTTTTTTTTCCTTCTTTGTGGTGACACATATTGATGAGGGTGTTCATATATGGGACCTATATGGTTGCCTATTTATTTTTACCTTCCCCTAATTATTATTTATACACTTTCTCTAAGGACTCTTATTTTGAGTTTGTTATCATTATTTTTGTTTTATATTTGGTCACTTTCTATTTTTTCTTCCCTTTGTATTCTACCTATGGTGACTAGCTCTCTACCATTTTTCTTCAACTTACCTATAATAGGATTTGGCCTATGGTGATGGATGAATTAGGTGACATATTGGGTTCTTTATTTTGTGTGGATATTTCATTTTTATTTTGAGGATAAGTCTCCACTAGGTGAGACTTTCCTTTTCTTGAGTAAGGGGGTATATTTTTTCCATCTCTTTTTCCACCAACTCTTCTCATGTAGTAGAGTACTTGAAAATAAATGCAGTCATATTGTATTCTTCATTATCCTCCTCATTCAATCTCTCAAATTGATAACTTATGTTTTTGGTCTATAAAAATTATGGGTACGAACTTGAGGCTTAGATTCCTCTACTCTCCTTAGCGACAATGAATCCTCACTTATTTGTATTAAATCCCAACACACCCACACACACCCCATTTTTGAAATTCAAATAGGGACCCAATATAGTTTGAAATTACTTAATTGAGGTCCTATGAACCTTCTAAATCCATGACATCACTTTCTATATGCATAAGGCTAAGGTTATTTTCAAAGTTCTAAATCAAAATCAAAGAATCCCAAGTTATGAAAATAAAAGATTGGGCATAGATCATGATTTAGTTTTAACCTTAGATTTTTATAATATTTATTGGAAGTGAACCTTGTGTGTGTGTTTTTTGTTTTGAGTAATGGAGATAATGTATCATGTCCTAATGTCTCTATGTTCTCATGTGTACATTAGGCTATTTTCAAGGACTTAAAAATTATCCACATTCAGTACCTAACTAACACAATTACATGAGCCCAAAACCAAGAAGGTTAAATTAAAGTTAAACGTTATGTCTCCCTAAGTACTTAAATTTCCTAAATCTCTAAGCATAATGCAGTTGGCACAATCTCATGATCTTGGAAATTATAAGGTCAAAGTAAAGTTAATGGTTTCATGGCCCAGAGTTTTCAAAGTTCATCAAGCTCTGAGAGTAAGACATTTGGAATAATTTTGTAAACATAAAAACCAAAATCCCAAAGTAAAGTTAATGGTTCCATGGCCCTGTGTCCTCAAATTTCCTTGAGCTCCAAGAACAAGATAATAGGCACAATTCCATCAACATAAAACCTAGAAGGCCAATGTAAAGTTAATGGTTTCATGGCCCTGAGTCTACAAGTTCCCCAAGCCCCAAGATCATGCCACAAGGTGTAATCCCATCAACATAAAACCTATAAGGTCAAACTTGACCATAAACATAGATAAATAGCTTTTAGATTGAGATATGTGGCTCAATCTCATTAACTCGTAGCCCATAGAACATATAAAACAATATGATAAGTCTAAAGACCCCTGATAAAAAAAATACATCTTGATCAATGAGATGCATGGCCAAAGTAAAATTAAATTAATTTAAAATATAAGTAAAGGATAGTAAGAGAGAGATAAACACATGTCTTAAAGAGATGAGTGAGTATAGAAAATCAATAGAAAGTTTTTGTATGGAAAATAATAACCCACCAAAGATGACTAGAAAATATAAAACCAAATTGGAATAAATTCAAAAGTCATTATTCACATTTATGTCACATGAACTATGCATTAAATACTTATAATTTTCAAATATATATAAGATCTAGGAAAAGAAAAGTCACTTTGCCATTAATCTACAAATTAAACATTGTAATTTTAAGCCCTTAAGCGACCAAAATTCTTAGTTTTTTCCAATGAATTTGTAAGATATTTCAAATAGTTTTCAAAAGAGATAAATAGTCCCAAATTTTTGAAATGGATTTTTAAAAACCATCTTGTGGCTAGGCCTCTTTAATATACTCCACTTATAAGAGCATTGAGTACACATACATTTTATTAGACAAAAGTGAACTGGACTTCAAGTCCCCCTACTATTAATCTATCTAGAATGAAATAGAGTCCATAATGCCATAATACTCACAAGATCATCTATCCCATGAGGATAATAAACATATTGATGACTTATTGTTGATTAAGACCATGAGACTACATAATGCAGTTGTGAAGCCAAATGTAATTCCCTACATCAATTTACTTAATGGTTTATTTTGTAATGTAACTTTCTCTACGGATTACTTCCATATTAGGAAAGGAAATAATGTGTGAGCATAGGATTGAAATAGGGGGAGATTAATATTGTGTTAGTGAATAAACCAAATCAATAAAAAACACACTAAACTAACACCTTAAGCCTATCTCAAAGGAGGAGCTTAGTTAACAAAATAAAAAAGGAAACACAACTAAAATATGAAAGAAAGACATTCCTTCACCTTCATTGAATGCTCCAAAATTAATTTTGTAGTGGATTTCTTGGTTTGTGCTCATGAAGTTTGTATCAATGAAGTATGTCTACCTCCATCTCTCTTTGGCACCATGTTTGGCTTTGAATTGGCTTGTCTTCACTCAATATTTAGGAATTATAACATTAATTTTCATGAATCTTTGGAATCAGTTCAACATTATAAGTTTGGAATTTGAGATCTTAAAATTCAATAGGTAAGGCCTCCTATTTATAGATGTTGCAAAATGACTAGAATCAATCTAAACTATCCATCCTAAGAATGAAGATGTGTGGCTAAGGATTAATTCAAATATGTAATTAAAATTCATAAATGGGGTTATCAATATTTGGGATATAGGGGCATTGAATAGGCATAGAGGTTCTTAATGAGGCATGGGAGGGGTTAACCTTGATATTTTATGTATTTATGGCCTAGGGATGTCTTCCCAAGAAATGATGTCATTTGATGATGTAGATATTAAATACTCATTTCCAAAAATAAATTATTCAACAAGTTCCATGGAATTCTTAATTATGATCATGATTTGGTTTAATTATATCTTAAGCATGATTAAGCACTTTGATGTAAACCTTGGCAATTTGTGCACAAATTAGTCAAATTAGTCAGAATGTCCTATTACTGGCCTAAAATTTGACTATATTGGAATTAGGATGTGATGTCAAATGTGTTATATCCATTATCCCATTTGGGATGATGTCAACACCAAATAAAAAAGGAACATGTCTTGTGTAAGATATTTCTTAAGAAAGAACAATCTAGAGCACCTAGGTGCAAAATTAGTATTTTGACTCAAAATGATTTGATTAAAGTTAGCTATCCCATAAAATACACTACCCCATTTAGTGACTTTGGCCAAAATTGGCACTTGAATATATCAATTTCAAATAGTTTAATTTGTTTTAGTATTTTAGGCCAAATTATATACTTTAGTAGAAATAAGTCAAAAAGCTTGGTTGGAGGTTATTGGTGGCTAGATTTAGGTGTCTATAATTTGCCCCTATTTGGGAAGGTGTTGCAAGCTATAAGCACAATAACATATTCTTAAATAATGAAAAAGTCTTTTATGCTTATAACTTCAATGATGATGAACTAATTGCATGATGCCTCCTCAAGGGAATGGTTGGCATAAGGAAAGGCTAGCTTATGGTCCCTCGAAAAGAAAGAAGCTAAATGAGGGGACCAAAGAAATGAAAATGATGGAGTAAAAACATAATGAGTTTGAAAAAATAGTCAAAGTCATTGAGAATGTAAGTGGGATGGTGTAAAATGGTTTTCCCAAAGGTGGTTATAATCATTATACTCAAATAGTGGTAACATGGCATGAAAACATAATGATTTGCCTAAAGGCAATTATAATCATTGAGAAGATGGAACTACCCTAGTTAGGACAGAAAAAAAAGATAACAACATGCCCCTATAAGGGCAAAAAAATTAAAAGGGTGACAATAAAATGATTTTATCAAAGGTAGTTATAATCATTAAGAAATGCAGGTGGGATGGTGTGAAATGGTTTACCTAAAGGTGGTTATAATCATCAGACCCTGATTATGGAAAACATGATTGATTGGATAATTGATGGTGATAACTTAACACAAAGGGTAATGATGAATTGAAATAACTTGCTAGTAGGGAGATGCTCATTCAAACTAATAAAGGTTGAAATTCTTTCATTGTTTAATTACTCTATTTTGGATATGATTGGGATTGAATCAAGATGTTCGTACCAAAGAGATGTCGATTCCATCATTGCTAAATAGAATTTTTGAAGCTGAGGTTTGTTGTAGCACATGTCATTAGGTATCATGGTATAACATCATGAGGACTTGGCTGAAATAATCATAAGGACTGACTCTCATAATCTAATACTCAATAGAAAAAAATGTAGCAATGATAGAAACCATGATCTTAATGTAAACACATGAATATGGATGGATTCAGGTGTAAGTGTAGGAAATGAATCACCCAATGAACACACATAGACTAAATCAAGGTATCAATACATAAATTAAAATAATAGACACATAAACAAAACAATCAAAGAAAAAAAATAATAATAATTTAATTTAAGCCACATGAACATTGCCCCTAGAAAATAGGTAACAACTTAACAAACTAACAGAATGGGAGAATAGAAGAAAAGGAAGGGGGTGGTCAAGCTATCTCCATATTCACTAAGCAAGTTGATTCTACCTAAATAGTTTTATGGATGTAATATCTAACAAAAACTTCAAGCCAAATGTAATTCTCCTAGGAAATGGGAAGAAAATGATAATAGATGAAAACAAACAAAATGGATGTGATAGAAGAATAGAAATGGTCTTGTAAAATGAAAAGTGCATAGGGAAAAGGCCAAAAAGGATGGGCAAACTAAGGAATAAGTGATTTTCTTGTGACTTAGTAAGGGTTCCCAAAATCCTTAAGGCAAATAAGTGGTCAATGTTTTTTGGTTTTTTTTAAACAATTTTACAAATGTTTTTAGACTTTTTAGAGTATCTCAACTCAATCAAGAATGATGAGACAAAAAATGTTTCAAGCTCACAAAATGGTGAGAAATTTACTTAGGTTACTCATAAAATGGTGAGATAATAACTTAAGTTGCTCTCAAAATGGTGATAGCATGGCTTAGGTTACTTGTAAAATGGTGAGAGCATGGCTTAGGTTGCTTCTAAAATAGCGAGAATATGGCTTAGGTTGCTTGAAAAATAGTGAGAGTGTGGCTAGAAAGGGTGACTAATTTGACCTCAATAAGTATCGAGCATTACCTACATAGTCTTAGAGTAAGACTTCAAGTCACTATAGTTCTACCCTATAGTGTAGGAATCTGACTAGTGTAGTAGTCAATTTAAACAAAATAGGCATAGTTGGGATAAAATCATAGTATGGTATAAGAAATGGCAAGTTGGTATGTCAAGTCTCAATAAACAAATGTTTCCCCTAGTTTAACCATAGGTGGTTATAACTAGGATACAACTACATAAATTAATGGTACTAATTTGCCCATAGGTAGTTATAATTAGTAGCAAGATTGGTGATAAGAAATGATTAAAAAATTTAGGATGTAACTACTGAAAATTCCATCATATTGCTCCAAAATACTATCTTTATCTGAAATGCCTAAAACAACTGCTGAAATTGATTAGATTGATTGGTGCTAAAAAATTGCAACTAATGGTGAAACCAAGGTCAAATAGGCTAGGTAGATAGGATTCAAAACATGCTTGGTCGATAGAATGGAATGGTAAAATGGATAAGTAATAGGCTAAGATGAATGATAAGAACGATATCCATATAAAGAAGAAAAGTGATAAAGTGGCACAACTGAAATAGACCTTATAGACAATACACCATAGTGCTCAAGCATATTACCACTTAAGGTGAATAATATTCATTAGCTCAGGAAGTTCATCTTTATCTAGTGTGGTGAGCCTGTATGCTCTTGATCCATAATCTATAGTAATGATGAAAGGCCCTATCTATTTTGGTTTGAATTTACCTTTATGCTTATTTTTAGTTATGGTATTCTTTTGGTTTTCTTTAAGAACAAGATCACCAAGTTTAAATTTTCTATACTTGATGCACCGATTGCAGTGGAATTTGAGTTAGTTTTGATATGCCTAAAGATTTTTTAGGGAAACTTTGCATTTTTCATCAAGTAGGTCTATCTCTTGCAGTTGAGCTACTTGATAGTCATGATTATCTAGGGCATGCTTGAAAGATATACATAGTGAAGGTAACTCAACCTCAATAGGAAGGATGGCTTCAGTACCATAAAAAAGTGAATATGGAGTGGCTCTTGTGGGTTTATGATGATTGGTATGGTATGCCCAAAGGGCATGGAATATTTGAAGGTGTTAATCATGACCAACATCATTAACAATATTTTTGAGAATGTTGATGATGGTTTTATTTGATGCTTCATCTTGGCCATTACCTTGAGGGTAATATGTTATAGAAAAATGTTGAGTGATGTTATATCCAACACATTACTTGTGAACATCCTTATTCTTGAATGATTCTCCATTATCAAATATAATGTTGGAGGGGATATCATAGCAATAGATGAGATGGTTGAAAATGAACCTAGAAATCTACTTTCTAGTTACATAAGTGAAGGGTATAACTTTAACCCACTTACTAAAATATTTAGTAGTAGTTTGGATATGTTTATGGCCATTTAAAGATGTAGGATTGATTTTATTAATGAGGTTGAGTCCTTATGTAGAAAATGGCCATGATGTCAACAATGGTTTTAGAGTCTTGGCTAGGGCATGAATCATATTGGCATACCATTGACATCTTTCATACTTCTTGACATATGCAGTTGTATCTACATCCATCATGGGCCAATAATAACTAGTATGTAAAAGATTTTTGGATAAGATTTCCCGGCTAGAGTGGGCTCCACATAATCCTTCATTTGCTTCTCATAACACTAGTGTAGATTCTATCAAAGTTAAACAATGAAGTAGAGTTCCCTCAAAAGTATGGTGGTAGAGGGTTAATATAAGTAAATATAATTAGTGGAGTGATGGATAAAGGATTTGACTTGTTTTTAAGATAGGTCAAGTGGTATAACTTGGTCATGAAGATAGTTATAAATGTCAGAATACCAAATAGAGTTAGGACCAATAATATCATAAATCATTGTAATGGTTGAAGGTTCATGAGTTGGTGTGACCAAAATTTTAATGAGGAACTGGTACTCTCTATCTTTGTCTATTTTTCAAATTAGAGAGCTGATAGTGGCCATAACATCTATAGTTCTATTATTGACCCTTGGTATATGCTCAAATTGGATACTATAATTTATTATTTTAGAGTGTCAACCATTGCTTTGTAAGGAACCATCTTATCATGTTTAGTTTGAAAATGGTATGTGACTTGATTTAAGATTAACTAAGAATCACCATAAACCTTGAGATAAGATATGTTCCATTGTACTACCTATAAAAGTATTGTAACAAGTGTTTCATACTTGTCCATGTTGTTTGTACAAGGAAAATTGATTATAAAAGACTTAATAATTAGATCCCCATGTGGTGTAATAAATAAGAGGCCTACCCATAATCCATGTGTAGTAAATGATCCATCAAAATATAGCTTCCAATGCTACCCTTCAAGAGGTATGCCAAGGATGGTCATTCTGGATTCATCTAGAAATTGGAATGTGAGTGGCTCTATGTCTGAAAGGGGTGCTTCAACAAGCTAATCTGTAAGGACCTACCCTTTTATTTCTTTCTAATTGACATATTCTATGTCAAAATCACTAAGAAGCATGATCTACTTGGCGATTCTACCATGTAAGTCTATTTAAGATAGTAGATACTTGAGTGGATCTAATTTTGAAATGACCATGGTCTTATTGTTCAACATATAGTGTCATAATTTTTGAGTTGTGAATACCATGGCTAGATATGATTTTTCAATAGGCATATAGTTATGTTCATACGTGACCAATGTAAGGATTAAGTAGTATACTACATGCTATTTTCCATTGTCATTATCTTGAACTATAAGTTCCCCCCAAGAACTATCTATAGCTAATAGGTATAACAAAAATGGTTTTCTTAGCATAGGGGGTAACAAAATAGATGTATTTTCTAGGTAATATTTTAGCTATTGAAAATCTATTTGTCAATGATTATCCTAATGGAATGCAACTCCCTTATTTAAAATATGTGTAAATGGATGACACTTGTCTACTAACTGAGATATGAAGCATCAAATTGACTAGATCTTTCCTTATAAACTATGAAGCTACTTTAAAATGATTGGTGGGGACATCTCTATTATAGCTTAGAATTTAGCCAGATCAAATTCAATGCCTCTACAAGACATGATGAAGCTAAGTAATTTACTTGATATTACTCTATACACACATTTCTTTGGATTCAATCAAAACTTTTACTCATGCCATCTTTCAAATATTCTATGTAGCACTACTATATGGTTGGCCCTAGTTTTTTATTTGCCTAGTATGTCATTGATGTAGTCTTCAACAATATCATGCATCATATCATGTAATATGATGGTCATGGATCTTTGATAGGTGGCCCTACATTCTTAAGACCAAATAGCATAACCTAATAATAAAAGGTTTCCCATAGAGTGGTGAACATTATCTTGTGTTGGGGTGCTATTTTGATTTAGTTGTATCCTAAAAATCCATCCATGAGTGAAACTATCTCATAACCCTCTGTGGAGTCGATGATCATGTCAATATTAGGCAATTTAAATGCATCTTTATGGAAAGCTTTGTTTATGTCTCAAAAATTAGTATAAATTTTGACTCCTTTAGGCTTTTTTCTAATAGGGACAACATTAGATATATATTCTGAGTAGTCAATGGATCAAATACATCCTACTTCTAAGAGATTTTCCAGCTCTTTCTTTACTAATACAACAATGTGAGGATGCATCTTGTGTAAATTTTGGTTAACTATTTTAGCATCAGTATTTACCATAAGGTGATGTAAAACCAAGGTGAGGTCCATGTAAACACCAAAATTATGTCACACACGTGCATAAATCCATATGTCAAAACCCCCCTTGATCTGCTTTCCAATAATACTAATAATAATTAGCCTCCCTAATCCATGATTTTAACCCTCACACATTTAATTAATTTAAAATATTTAATTAAGTTAATTAAAAACCACTTACGCCACCTTACTTGGCCACCTCATCCTAAGATTAATTCTTATCCTCTGAGTCACCTCAAGACTTAGTCCCCTTATCCTAACTACCCATGACTTGTTATCACCCTAAAAATAAATTCTGTACCAACTACGCACTTCTTAACCTCCCATTTCTACCATTTTCTAATAGATACTAGACTTGGCATAAGAAAGAACAAAAAATAGGCTAAAACTATTCCTTTTACCTATATTCTCATGCCACCAATGTTGATCAACCCATGACTGATGTCGGTGGGATCACTGATGTTTATTAAGTAAAATAAATCTAAACTAATGTTTAGGTAGTAGAAATCAAGAAAAATCATTTTTTATTCACATACAAGTCTTTGGAATCTAACTTTCCACATTTTGGCTTATTGTTACCTTGTAAAAGTCAATCTAAATTAGGAACCATGCTCTTGAGAACTAGTTGCACATGCTTGTTTTGTCTATTCAAGGAATTGGTTCAACAAGCCTTATAGGAGCCATCCATTTAGCACTTATCATTCAGTTACCTCTTTAGCTAAGTACATCACTTATAAGTCTTTAAGTAGTTACTTTATAATCACTTTATATCTACTATTTATTATTTTTAATATTCTTGACTAAACCCCCATGAAGGAGTTATAAAGTTTCCCCACTTATTTCCCCTTGTTCCAACACACCAAACCTCTAACCAAATCCATCCAAACAATATTCTCTCTCTCACACAACTCTCCCTAACATTTTAGACTTGACCAAAAACATCTCTTAGACCTATAAAATCCTTCTATAATCTCCTAGGTAGTTATTTCCCCTACTGACATCAGTCACCCAACCAATATTGGTCACACTTTCTCACTGACCTTGGTAGCCTAACTGATGTTGACAACTGTGAATTTTTAGTAACCTTTCTAAAACCTGCCCAAACAACTTTCAAAACACAAACTAAATAGACCACCTACACTCTATTACTTTTTGTTGCACTCAGGTTGTGAATATTGGTAACATAATCTCTCTTTTACTCTCTCTTTTCCTCTCTCTTTGTTATTTATTACTCTTTTGTTTCTCAAAAGTGGACTATCATCTCTAAAGAAGTTTGACACTTCTTGGAACAAGTGCGTATCTTGGCAGCCCACTCATATATCTACTAATAGATATTTTTGCAGTAGTGCTTTCTTACTTATAAGTAGTCCTCCCTTGCCAAAGAGGGGTGCTCACAACTTCTAGATATGATGCACAAACCAATCCAATTCCATTCTAATCACTTATCCCTATCCTTCTTCTCTATTTTTCTTTAAACTTTAAATAGACACAATTTTAGTAAAACATTTCTGGCATGCCCAATGGGACCCTAGAGTTTTCCTTGGGTTCATTGCTTATTTTAAGCATTCATATATGTGAATTATAGTGAAAATTTCATTTCTTGCACTTTATCCTTCTTTTCTCCCCCAAATCAAAAAAATCAACATTTTATTTTCTATTCAAGGGAAATCAATTGAAATTTCTTCTTCCTTGCCCACTCTTCTTTTCTCTTTTCCTCTAAAAGCAATTTATCATTTTTCTTACAAGTTAAAATAATTTATTATTTATTTCTTTCTTTCATTCACATTAGGATATTGAATTCCATTCTCTACTCATATTTCATCATTATTTTCATTTGAATCTAAACATTTTAGATTTGGGCTTAAAACTTACTACACTTCATTGTTTGTTTGTTGTATATTAGCTCACCTAGTTAATTACAAGAATTATGAATGAATTATAGTGCACCTATGTTACACAACTAGATCACATTCATGAAAATAAACATCTAAACTCACCTGAGACAAGGTCCATCAAGATTTCATAACCTGGTAGATCACCTTACCCTACCTGGTTATCCTACTTGGATTTCATTACCAAGGGGAGAACCCACTTTATTCTTTGGTAGAGTATAAACTCTAGGCAAAATGTATATTTTTTCTAAGTGACCTAGCTTGGATTTAGGTTTATGAAGTGTGGGGAGCAAGCTCTTATAACAAGCCATGTACCTGATCTAACATAGAATTCCTCTTAAGCACTAAAACTAACCTAAAACTAGATCTAGATTGATTACTATTACCTTCATTAACCAAATTCTCTTCTCACTATCTGATTAAATCATAAGCCAACATGAGATTAAAATTAATCTCTAGGAGTTAATAATTAGTTGTTTTATGTTATTTTTCTACTTTTCTATTTCCTTCTATATTTTGGAGTTGGTAAGGATGTTTTTTCATTGATTCACAAAATCAACACTATTTGTAATACTTAGTTTGTATAACCTATTAGATTAGGTTTTCTGAGTGTTCTTTCTTCTTACACATGCCTATTTCATCCTATATTTTACCTAGATTCTAACTCTAGGTTTGTAAAATATTAGATTTTCTATCTCCCAAGATATCATAGTGACCGACATCAGTTAATTACACTGACATCAGTTAATCCCATCGACAATGGTAAACTTTGACTATTGACATCAGTCAAGTGACCAACATTGGTGACTATGTAATTTTAATTTGCTCAAAATAACTAGCTAAAATAACCTACTTACCTACATCCAAACCTAGTTTTTCCTTATTTTGTCACTAATAAAAAGTATTAAAACTAATTGTACTTCTTCTTGTATGGTATTAAAGTGAGCACAAGCCAAAATTCTTATCGATTATGCAAGCTAACAATCACTTCCACCTTCTCCTCTTGTTTCTAATTCTATCATGAAGCATAATTTAGATACAGAGCATACTCCTAGCCCCAACCAAATGCCCATTGTGCCTGAAGGAGATAAAGATTTTGATAAATTTCTTGATCACAATGTGGCATCCCTTTAACATTACCTTTTTATGAGTCAAACCCATAATTCTTTAGGTGACCCACTAAATGGTATGGCAACCTCTTTAATGGATACAATTTTAATTTTATTTTTCTCTACTATTTTCTCCATGGTTACTCAAACCACCACTTTGACAAGTAACCCAAACATAAATAATGTCTAAATTTTAGCATCACCAACTACCCAATCCCACTTAAACCCTAGTGTGACTTCCCTACTTTCACAATCACAAGCAATTCAATCAAATCTCACACCATTTTAGAATTTAGTGGTACCTATTCCATTTACTCTCACACCTATAATTACCTAAGTTATGACTCACCCGTCATCTAGTCTAACCATGCTAATAACTGAACCTATATTAAAAACATCCAACTAGAGGATAGTCTCTAATCCAATAGGACAAGCCCCTTTTATTTCCACCCCACAACCTATGACTAATTATCCTTATGTTGTACCAACATAACCACAGTAAGCTATGTCATATGCTCCCTCTACTTCCAATCAGGTTCCTTATAACTTAGGGGGTATCTCCTAAACTAATCCCCCTCCAGGCCTTATTAAGATGTTAATGGACAATATGTCTAATCTAGAGACATATATTTTGGCTTCAAATAATGTGTTATTTTATGATCAAATATGCAATGAACCCATCCATCCTTCTATGCCCATTCTCCCTTATCCAAGCCAATGGGAACTCCCCAAATTTACTTGTTTCTAGAGTAAAGAGGACCCACACCAATATTTATGAGCATTTAGACATGCTTGTTATTTAATAAGACATAATGATGCATTATTACTTTGTACTTTCCCTATGTCTCTTTCGAGTGATTCTCTAGATTGGTATAGCTCGACAACTCAACAATCCCTTTTCTCATTTACCCAACTCACACAAATAATTCTAGACCATTTCTCTATTAAAATTTCTAAAAAGGTTTCTATTAAGAACTTTATTCTATTAGAAAATTTTATGATGAGTCTATCATAGATTTTTCACTCACTGGAGAGGCTTGATTAATCAACTCTCCTTCTCCATACTCCAACCTGAGCTTATTGAGATTTTATCGAGGGCATGTGCTAAGCACATTTTATCCACACTTTGAGTACAAACTTTTTTTACATTTGATGAGGCCTTTGCAATGCTACAGAAACTCGAGATTCAAGCTATAAATGAAGGTAGAGTCAAGTTATGTAGTAAGAATGCCAATTCCAAATTTAATGAATCCTCTTCTTCTAAAACTTCTCCATCTAACCAAAAATATAAAGGCTCTACCAATGCGGTGGCCATTAAATCAACATCTTCCATAACCAAAAACCAACCTAATTCATTGAATTCCCAAAATCCAACCAAGCAATTCCAACAATAGTATGAACAGAGATAATACATTCCCATTGGGGAGTCATATACTTCCGTTTTGGAAAAATTATTGCAACAAGGTGTCATAACCCTTCCTCAAATCAAACCTCTTATATAGTTTGACCCCTCCCATCCTATTCCAACTTGGTATAAGGAGGATGAGTTTTATGGCTACTATCAAGTTAAAGGCCATAATTTTAATAACTATAAAACATTCAAGAACATTATTCAAGACATGCTTGATAGGGGTAATCTCATCTTGGATAATCCTAATGTGCTTGATAATTAAAATATGGATGTGTTCAAATATCCATTTCCTAACCATTCACCCAATCAAAATATTATTTAGACCATGATTAACTCATGTGATTATAATATCCATATGGTTAATATGGTCTTTCCTTTACCTCTAGTTTAACCTCTCCCACAAAAAGAGGCACCCATTTTATTGACTCCTCCCCCATAATTAGTGGCATTTGTTTTTCCTATTCTTCCTCCTCAAGTAGAAGATCCTATTTCACCCATTACACTCCTACATGAATAAGAGCCTCCTTTACCACTCCTTTTTCCATCAGAGGATCCTGTATTTCCAGTTCCTTTTATACCAATGTTACCTATCCTCTTACCACTTCTTTTACCTATGGAAGATCATAATTTACCTATTCCTTGCCCATATGTTGAGGGGAACATCATTCCTATGTTATACACTCTCAAGGAACCCTCTTCACCTGCCTTTCCTCCACTGATAGAGAGTAATACCCCATCCACTCCACCTTTGCACCTAGAAGAGTTAGTGTTATTTATTCCTACATTAGACGAGAGACTTATTATGCCTACTCCAATTCTACCACTCTTACCACTTCTTTTACCTATGGAGGATCATACTTTACATATTCCTTACCCACATGTTGAGGGATAAATTATACCTATGCTCTACCCCCTTAAGGAACCCTTTTCACCTCCCTTTCCTCTACCCATAGAATACTATGCCTCTTCTCTTCTCTATCAAAGAAGACCCTAGTATAGCTCTTTCTTGTCTTTGGCCCAAAGTAGCAGAGACCAACAATTTTCCATTTTCTCAATCACCTTAGCCTTCTAAAAAAGAAATCATAAGGCCTATGTCAACTTCATCTAAACCCTTCTCATGATTGGTGAAAAGTCTAAAATTTCTTGACTCCACAAAGCTAGATCACACAATATTTAGGACTAAATTAAAACTCCTTATCTAATACAATGAGTGTCAACCTTTACCACCAACCCTCTCACTACCCTTTACCCTAAGGTCTTTGATAAAGCTAGAGCTTATTCACCAAAATCACTAAAAGATCATCCATCTATGTCAGAACCCTCACCCTCACAGGCATTTACCACATTAAAGCAGATCATGTCTTTAGGCGTACACCTTATATCTAATATAATTCATACATAGTGAAATTATATCTAACTCTCCAACCACAAGTTATAGTTTCATGTCCTAAACTATAGAAAATGTTAAGCTTTCTAGATCTCACTGATCCTTCCATCTTCAACCCTTAACTTTACCATCAATTTTGGGACAACACCCCTCTACTTTAGTTGGAGTATCATTTATCCAAGTGAAACAAAAGGATAATTTACCTCCACTACTACCTCTACCACTTGGTAGGCCTTTCACATCTAACACCATAATATCTAACACCAAAAAAGTGTTATCAAAACATGTAACTCCACTGCCACCAAACAAGGCACCATGAAAAATCACCCTTGTGACTCCCAAATAAAATAAGGTGTCCACTCCTATTACCACAGCAAGTGTAAACCCAATCATAGTTTTTTAGATATTTTTCCTACATTAGTTTTTGTAATCTTCCATAATAACTCTTCCTCCCATTAAGCCTTATAGTCCTCTTGGACTGAACCCATCTTGGTTTAATGATACACAAGTGTGTCTATATAAACATTCACATGGACATGATACTAAGAGTTATAAAGCTGTCACAAAAATCATTCAATAACACTTTGATGTTGACACTCTCTTTGTTGATACTACCATTAACCTTCCTATTATTCCACCTCTGGTATCCATAATGCCTCATATTGTTCCACATAAATTAAAACCCAAAGATGTTGTCATACCCCCTTTACCACTTCCTTCACCTATATTTCAAATCAACATAGTTAATGTGGCCATGTGGTCATAAAGCCAAAAGGATAAAGGTAAGGAAAAATGCAATAATCATTGGGATCATCCCTTTTAAAAAGACACTCCTTCTCAAAATCCCAATATTTCCATCTTAGGTGTCCCAAAACTAACATCTTTGGATGTTATTGAAAACTCAATGATGAAACAGCTTCACCAAACTCCTATGAAAATGTCCTTATATGAGTTAATCCAAACTCACCCTAACAATGTCAAACTTTGATTAGTGCCTTTCAAGAGGTGAAGGTACAACTTGATGATCCCCAACCTCTTGTATCTTTGGTCAGATCTCTTAATTCCATCTCCTTGACTTCCTTTAGTAATTTAGAAATTCCACTTCAACACCCTAAAGATCAAGATTCTGCCCTTTTTATTACCACACATATTGATAAAAATCATGTCAAAAGAGTCATGATTGATGGGGAGATATTATTAATATTATTTCCATCCATTTCTATAAATAGCTAACTCTTCTTGACAATTACATGTCTCAAACTGACGTGGTACTCCACTCCTTTAATGATACCATAGCTACTATAGTGGGCACTGTTGTCTTACATATCCATGTAGGTCCCCACATAGTTCTTGAGATATTATATGTTATAAAAGGAGATTTATAATGTAATATACTACTTGGATGACCTTAGATACATGTTATGGCATGTGTACCCTCAACTTTGCACCATTATGTCAAGTTTGAGCACAATGGGCAACTACATGTTATACCCACTGACCCACCTCTATTTAAAACATGAAACATGAATTATAGGTCTAATTATTTTCCAATTCCATTAATTATATCATCTTATTTGCATGATACTTTTAAAGACTCCACAAGTTCCACTACCCTGGTTACACAGATACTGACAACATAAATTCTTGACAAAGATCCCATGGAGGAAACTTTTAAACATTTGTCACTCAGACAATATAATTTTTTAATGCTTGACATGTTCCATACTCCAAAAGACTATGTAAATCTTCATATGAACCCAAATTATGATCCTTATATTAGGATGGTCATCCCTTATAGGCCCCTTAACCTTTGAACTAATTTCACATATGGGGGAATTGATCAGGCTCCCACTATGGGCAATCCATCCTCTTTGTCACAACCATTTATCTATGAATTCTCTTTAGTAAGCCTATTTTCACTCACACCTATCTTTATAGGTTTTCTTGAAAAGGATTTGGTCTGGGCCATTATGATTAGGGTGTTCATATGCCCATTGAATATCCCACTAGTAAAACTATTGAAAATGCCAAAAAGAGGCATGGAGTGGGTTATGACAAACCAACTAAACTCACTAAAACTTCCCATATTCCAATTATTAAAGAGCCAGTCTCTCCTTCTCCACCTTATTCTCCACCATCACCTACCAAATCATAGGTATCTATACCTCCTAATTTTTTTTTCAATAAATTTCATCCATTTGGGGCCATACAACCTATCACTAGGGTAAGGAAACAAGGTCCCTTCCTCTCATTCATCTTGACATGATTGATGTAGACTTTCTTACTATTAACACTATCCAATGTCAAGATGATGATGCTCTTATCACATATATGTATGTAGATGATTTCTATATCTAATGATTGCTCCCATCTAAAACACAAGTTATGTTAAATGAATTAATGATAACCCCCACATCCTCAATATTGGCCAATCTTTAGATTCTTATGAGCAAGCTAATTATGTCACATTTCTTAATAACTATAGCAAAGACTTCACTTGGTCTTATAGTTACATGCTTGGTATTGACCCCTCTATAATCACCCATAACATTATCACCAATTGAGATGCTAAACCTATTAAGCAAAAGCTTCACAAAATGCATCCTCGTATTATTCTCCTTGTCAAAGAAGAGCTCCAAAAGCTCCTTTTTGTTAACTTTATCCAACCCATAGACTACCCATAATGGGTTTCCAATATTGTTCTTATCACAAAATAAACTGAAGGAATCCACATTTATACTAACTACCATGACTTAAACCTCACTTGTCTAAAAGATGACTTCCCATTGCCAAGTATCGACCAACTTGTTGATCTAACAACTGGACATGAGATGCTATCACTTATGGATGGGTTCTCTAGATATAATCAAATCCTAGTTACTCTCAAGGATCAACACAAAATAACCTCCATTACCCCATGGGGGACTTTCTATTATTGGGTCATGGCTTTTGGTTTGGAGAATGTTGGTGCCACCTACCAATGTGTTATGACTTATATCTTCCATGATATCCTACACAAAATTATGGAAGATTACGTGGATGACTTACTTGAAAAGTCTAAACTTAACCAAGATAACTTGATGATTCTCAAAATCATATTTACTCATCTCCTCTAATATAACATCTAACTAAACCCAAAGAAATGTATCTTTGGTGGCATTTCCAATAAGCTCTTAGGCTTTATCATTTCTATTTGTGGTATTAAAGTCGACCCTACTAAGGTTAGAGCAATACTAGAGATTCCTCCACCTATTAATATCAAACAAATTTGTAGCATACAAGGCAAACTTTAGTCAAACTATTTCTTCATCACCTAGTTGTTATATCATTTCTAACCCTTTCACTATCTCCTCAAAAAAATGTCTCGTTCGATTGGAATACAGATTGCTAGAAAGCTTTTGATGTGCTCAAATAGTATCTCCTTTTCCCATTAGTTTTTATTCCACCTAAGTAAAATTAGCCTTTCTACCTTTACATCTATATAATAGACCATTCTTTGGGTGCTATGATTTCACATCAAGATGATCACCATTGAGAATATATGGTTTACTACATAAGCCACACACTTATTGATTATGAGACTCGATATACCCATACTGAAAAGCTTTGCCTCATGTTATTATTTTTAGCCTATAAACTCCACAATTATCTCCTAAAACACAAAACCTATGTGGTCACCCATACTAATCACCTCAAATACATGTATTCCAAGCCATATCAAAATGAATGTGTATCTTGGTCATTCATGCTCCTTACTAAACTTGACTTAGAGTATATTCAACAAAAGTATATCAAGGGGAAAATTATCATTGAAAATTTAGTTTCCACCCCTTTACCTAACAACTAACCTTCAAATCTTGAATTCCCTAATGAGTCTATCATAATGCTCTCCACCGATGACATCTCCTATTAAATGATGATGTTCTTTAATGGGTCTAAATGTCAATACGATGGGGCTGTGGGAGTCATTCTTATTCTTGTAGATGGTATGCCTATGCCTTTTTCATTTAAGCTAGAATTTTAATGTACTAAAAATATGGCCAAATATGAGGCTTTGATATTAGGGTTTCAAATGGCTATCTTCTTTGGTATCAAATCAATAACCATTTTTTATGATTCTCATCTAGTGTTTAATCAGGTTAATGGTTCCTACCTATGCAAAAAAAAATCAGCAGTATAAACATAATGTAGATATCCTATTGGGATCATTTGACTCCTATCTCTTACAAACTATTCCTTAATCTATTAAAAAAATTGTTGACACAATGGCTTTACTTGCTTCACACATACCCTCTTCACCCTCTTCCTCAAAAATCTATGTCACCATGCATCGCTTAATATTACCCTCTTATGTATCAACTAACATCATTTTTATCAAAAATGTAACATATAACCCACATGAGTTATGGTATAAGCAACTCACAGATTATCTTTCCTTTTCTATTACCCCTTATGATCTCTCCAATAATGGGAGACGTGCCTTCATAGAAGGTGCCGCTCATTACACTATGCTAGGGGGACTTCTCTATAAGTGAGGTTTTGATGGTCTCCTCCTTAGATGCCTTATTAATACTGAGACTCACTTCACTATTAAATAATTACATGATAGGATTTGTGGTGGACATTTCAATGGTCACACAGTTGCCAAGCGTATTCTTTAACTTGGCTATTATTGGCTAACACTTCATCAAGAATGTGGTGATTACATTCAATATTGCATCAAATGTCAACAACATGATAACCTCCTTCACATTAGAAGTCATGCATTACAAGTCACCAAATACTTCTATCCCTTCTCCCAATGGGGCTTAGATCTAATCAAGGAGATTAACCCTCATTCATCCCTCCATCATCATTCTATCATTACTGCCATTGAATACTTCACCAATTGGGTCAAGGCCATTCCTCTCATCTCCACTAAGGCTATTTTTTTTTGACTTTATAAGCCATCACATCATCTATAATTTTGGTGTCCTACATAAAATTATAATATATAATGACAAATCTTTCAAAAACAAGACTGTCCAAAGTCTTTATGATATATTTGGAATCAAATTAAGCTTTTCATCACCATACTATCCACAAGAAAATGGATAGGCAAAACCTTATAATAAAATATTGATCAAAATTCTCATGAAGGTAGTCAATGATACGAGCAAGGATTGGCACACACACATTCCCTTTACTTTATGGGATTAACGCACTAGCATTCAAACCCCTATGTGTGCTACACCTTTTTCCTTGGTGTATGGGATGGAGATTTTTTTGCCTCTTAAGGTTTAGATTCCTTCTCTTCACATTTATCTAAAATACATACTAATGATGACTTTTACCAAGAATGTTTGTCTCAACTTGAGTTACTTAATGAGCATCATCTCACAGCCCTTAAACACCTCCAAATCTATGAAGACCGTATTAAACATTCTTGTCAAAAAAACCTCAAAGAGTGAGATTTCAATATTGGAGATCTTGTCTTAAAATAAAATCAACATGGGACGGACATAGAGAAAAAAATGGGGTAAGTTTACTCCTAATTGGCTTAGACCCTACATCATAACTCACAAGTATGGCTCAAGAACTTATAACTTATCTTCTCTAAAAGGAAATCCAAAACCCAAGACTTTCAATGCCTTACACTTATGACCATTATTTTTTCAACAAAGTAATGCTTCACCTCATGTTTAACTTGAGCTAATCCCTTGAGAACCCCTATTACATTCATCTCCCTTTCTCTTAACCCGTAATCCTACACACTTAGTTAACTTATGAAGTGATATGGTTTTTACCTCAAACTGGAAAAATCCTAAGCCTATATAGTCTTTTCCATGACTAAAAGTAAAAAAAATGGGATATGTAAAAAAGTTATAATCTCTCAGATCATGATTCTCAATATAGACTGCTCCCTTGAAGCACAACTACATAAATTCTCTTTGATACTATCAATAGATTTATCCCTTGAAGGATATCTATTTAAACTCATAGACAAATGCTTAGACCACTCTCTTGAAGGATGGCTAGGCCAAGCTTTGTTATCAAAGGTAAATAAAAACAAAAGGCTTCTTTTATTGATCAACTTCATATTACCTCAACACAAAAAAAACCCATTATAGGATTCCCACATTGATCAAATTACACACACACAAAAAAAAAACCTTTAAGTTATGGAATTACCTATAGTATCTCTCGAGTCACCCACAATATGTGTATATCATCCCCAATTAAAAAGGTTATGCTACCCAAACACTTTCACTCATTTTACCCTTTCCCCCTCATACTC
The DNA here is from genome assembly GCA_037957365.1 of Torreya grandis. Classification (NCBI taxonomy): domain Eukaryota; kingdom Viridiplantae; phylum Streptophyta; class Pinopsida; order Cupressales; family Taxaceae; genus Torreya; species Torreya grandis. The sequence goes on along the minus strand of JARHVA010003770.1, from coordinate 380,553 downwards.
TTTTAAGGGACTTTGAACTCACTTACCATAAGGTGAACACGATGCTTATCTAACAAATAAAATTGTCAAATGATGCAAAACATGAAAGAGGCTCATATTCCTGAGCCTATTTATGTTATGATTATGGTATTTGCTAGTACATGAGCATTTTTCCTCTTTATTTCCCATCTAAATCACATGTTGATCTATCTGTTGAGATGAAAACTTCATAAAAATAATAACATAAACAACCTATCCATTTTAAGCATATACCATCACAAATCTAAGAAAATACTAAGATGAAGCTAACAAATCAACTATGCATATACCATCACACATATGGGAAATTCTAGTCTAACTCAATTAACATGCTTAACATTAACATAACATTAAATAACCATCTACATCAACATCATCATCACTATCACAATAACATATCTCATATATATACACACACACACACACACACACACACACACACACACACACACACACACACACACACACACACACACACACACACACACACACACACACACACACACACACACACACACACATACACACGCTCAACATGAATGTACATCAATAGATCATAATAATATCATCTCTCCCTCAAAATATATATATCTCATCTTTGGCTTACACACCGATGTACATTTAAAATATATAACAATAAAAAAATTTAGTGCTCAAATTCCTCAAGGCTATACATATGGTCATGAAGAAGTAGTGTCATCACCACTCTCTGCCTATCTACATCTATGTGAACTAGAAGATGTGGCACATGTCACTAATCTCTAATACTCTCTAAAATTATAATACCTTTAAATCTATGAGAAATCATTGATTTCCCTCTCATAATAAGCAATCTCATTAAGGGTAGTGTTATACCTCACTATAGGTATAGTCTACAGTGGTCCTATCACACCTACTAAAGATTCAACCTATACTGGTCTTTGTGGTGGAGGAGGAGGAGTATCCTAACCTACTACTCTCAAACTATCCCTCTCTATTATTAGTGTAATAACCTAACCTTGTAATACCTTGACCTAGCCCTGTAATGCCCTGAAATAGCCGTGTAATATCACCACCTATCCCTATAAAACTAATACCTATGCTTGATCTACATCTTAAGCTTACACTACCACATCTCAAGCCTATAATGCTACATATTATGCATATATCACTACATCTTGGGCCTATATAACTGAATATCTCTCTCTCATCACTCCCTATAAATATGGTGGTGGCCTTTTTACCTGAATCATGGGATGCAAACCTATCCACCATGCAAGATACACTGTTGTGCATCCAAGATCTACTACACTCAATCCTACTGGTAACTCCACAAAATATATCCCATCTATCTCTTAGGCAAGGGTAGGGGTGCATTTATATCATCCCTCCTATATCTAGGGAAGGTAAGAGGTACATCTTGTAGCAAGCCAAACTATCTCCTAACCTATGTCATGGGTATAATCTCTAGCTCACCGACTCATCTCCCTTTGACCCATAATTTGCTCTATAAGCCAACAAGTTGCTCTACCTATCCTCTAAATGTAAGGTCTATCAAGTAAGGTATCCAAAAAATATCTTTAGGGATCAATCCATCTATCATATGCCTATAATGATCAATATCTCATATTATGTCATCTACTTAGGTCTAGGCCATACCATCTTTCTACTATCTGAAACTAACCCTGAAACCATCTACAATCATGGTAGGTAACCCCAATGGTCATGTCACCGTGATATGCTCATATAAACAATAATGGAGTAAATTCTTGACACAAAAATTATATCATTGATCTGGGCAATAATTTAGGTGACAATTCGGGTGATAGTTCCACCCCAATTGATGACAGAACTTCTGGGAGCCATAACTTTTGCACCGTAGCTCCAATTGAATCATCGTTTGAACCATTAGAAAGATAAGAATGAGGATAATATCATGATAATTAATTGAGTTTTGATCAATGAATTTGGCCCCTAGAAAACCCAATAGCAGTGGCCCAAATTTCAATTTTAGTAGTGCAGTCTAAAAATAGTAAGTTTTTAAAAATAGTAATTCCTCAAATTTTGTACTATTTTAAATCTTAGAAGTCAAACCACTCAATCTCCCTTGAGATTTTTGACTGTCCACATCCTTCCCATGCTTTAAAAATGTGTATAAATGAAGAGACAACCCAAAATGTGAAGATAGACATCTATTCCCAGAGATAAGCATATATTTGTATTGTGATCTTGAGTAATACTACATCTCTTCTCAGAGAATTCAATGATACTATGTTATTTCTATGTTATTGAAATATTTATCAACCAAAAATTTGAAGTTTTGGATCAGTGGTATCAAAGCAATTTGTCTTGAGAGTGTATGATCCCAAGGATGAGGTAACGCTACAAGAAGCTTGGTGGAAAATAACAGAGCTTCCAAACTTTCCACCTATTCACTCAAAATGACTTCAAATGGCGGATGAAACTAAGACATCCAATCATTTCAAGGAAATGATGAATGGATCCCTCCAATGGAAACAAGCGTAGATGCTGAAAAAAATTTCCTAAATTCTTCAAACACTTTTAATGAGAAATTATGGCTCCATGGCTACACTTTATAGCTCCTCATTTGGGGAACGTCCTTTCAATGACCCAATACCCTTCAAGGTTCAAGTAAATTTTGATATTACTACATTTGAAGGCAAAATCAATGCTAATGCAGTAAAAAATTGGTTGGATCAACTATCTTCTTACTTCTCTATAAATAAGTTCACCGATGGAGAGAAGATCACTTTTGCTCTTTTGAAATCATCATTGCCCATGAAAAATTGGTGGGAAGTGTACAAAAAGAGGTTCAGTATAGATGACATTAGCCTTGAGGTGGAACCTACCTGGGATGATTTTGTGGAAGTGGTGAAAGAAGAATACTATCCCATTGGAACATATGATGATCTATACATACAGTGGTAAAAACTTTACCAGGGTAAGGACCAATCTATTCAAGATTACACAGACACTTTTCATTATTTGTCTACAAGATTGGGCATTCAAGAAAGTGAGAAACATAAGACTCTCAAATATCATGGTTGACTACAATGGTACATACAGGGGTAAATGGAACTCTTCAATTTGGAAACCCTTGGTGAGGCATACAAATTCATAGTGAAGATTGAACAGAAGCATGACAAAAACAATATGAAGAGTCAACCCTCAAAATGGAAAAGTGACAAGGAAGGCCAAACATGAGGCCAAAATTAGAAGTAGAAGGAGTTTCAAGATAATAAATCCCAAAAGGGGAAGGCTAGAAAATGGTGTGACTACCAAAAAACTAGAACTCACTCTAAAGGAGAATGTTGAGCCATCAAGTCACTGCTTTCTAAGTCACAATACTTGAAATCAACTACTCTACCTCATACACAACCCACAGTTGAAGAGGATGAAGAAGAAATTGTAGATGTTGAGCCTGACACCATTCTCACTTCATCATAGACCTGTTAGGAAAGCCCAGATGATAAGGAAAGATTATTTCACTACAAATTATGGGTGAAAGTAAGCCTTTGCATTTCATTCTTGATAGTGGGAGTTAAAAGAATTTAATCTCTATTAAGGTTGTGAAAAGTATAAATATATCCATGAATCCTCATCCAAATCCCTACAGTATTGGATGGTTGACCCCAGGGAGAGACCTCCATGTCACCCATCAATGTCTTCTTTCATATGTTATAAAACCATTCCAAGATGAAATCTTGTGTGATGTGGTCAATCTCAATGTTTGTGATGTACTCCTTGGTTAGCCGTTCATGTATGAGTGACATGACATCTATGAATCATGAACCCAAAGGATCACCCTCACTCTTGGAACATGCCGCTATAGGGTACTAGAGGTACCACCTCTCACATTTGTCTCCCTGATCAGTGCTAAGCAATACAAGAGATTGGTGGAGAAGAAAAAGCAATTTGTTCTCATGGTGCTCAAACCATAGAAATCTAAGAAGGCTGATGTTGCAGTCCTGACTACACAATCAACACAACAACAAAATTAGATAAGATGAATCATAGGAGAATTTTATGACTTATTCAAGTCACCCATAGGATTTCCACTGCATTTCTAGGTGAAACATTCTATCAATTTGATCCTAGGATCACCTTTGCCTAACAGTCTTGTGCATCACAGATAAGTTTTAGAGAATGATGAGATAAAAAGACTGATTCAAGAATTGATCCAGAAGGGTCACATTAGGCCAAGCTCTTCACTTTATGGTAACCCAATTATCTTGGCACCAAAGAAAGATGGAACATAGAGGCCTTCCATTGACTACCGAGCCCTGAATAAAATCTCTGTGAAGAATCACTACCATCTCCTAGGATTGATGATGTATTGGAATAGCTTCATGGTGTGAAGTTCTTCACCAAAATTGATCTCAAATCTAGTTATCACCAAATTCCCATTGATCCCACTGATGTTTGGAAGACTGCATTCAAATCTAATGAGGGGCTCTTTGAATGGTTGGTTATGCCTTTTGGCTTAACTAATGCACCTATAGCCTTCATGAGGATGATGGATGACATCCTACTACCCTTCACCAACTAATTCATGGTTGTCTACTTAGATGACATACTCATTTATAGCACAACATGGGAAGAACATTTGAAACATGTGCCTAAGGTGCTTTAAACTCTTTGGGAGCACAAGTTGTATGCAGATCTTGACAAATGCACATTCAAGATGATAACAATTAAGTACCTTGGGTATGTTGTGAATGAGGAAGGGGTCTATGTTGATCCAAAAAAGATTTGGGTTATTTGAGAATGGCCCACACCAAGGACCCTCACAAAGCTTCACATCTTTTTGGGTCTTGCAAATTTCTACCGTAGGTTTGTTCTTAGATTTCCACATGTTTCTTGGTCACTAACCCAAGTGACTAAAAGAGGGGTTAAAGCTACATTTTAGTGGGGTGAAATACAACAAAGGGCATTTGAGAATTTGAAGAATAGACTCTACTCAGCCCTTGTTCTTGCCTTGCCAGATTTTCATCAACCTTTTGAGTTGATGACAGATGCATATGAATATGCCATGGGACTTGTCATCATGCAACATGGCCATCATGTTGCATATCATAGTGAAACATTCACTGATGTAGTCAAGAAATATCCAACATATGATAAGGAGCTCTATGCCATTGTGCAGTCTTGCAAATAATGGAAACGCTACATCTTGGGGAGAGAGACGGTCATCCACACTAACCATTGGAATTCATCCAAATGCAAAGAAAACTACAAGATGAGAGGAACTAAAAGTGGGCCACATATCTTCATCAATGACACCTAATAATCAAACACAAAAAAAGGAGCTCAAATATAGCTGTAGATTGTCTGAGTTGCCCACCAATTAATGCACTCACAACAATTCTTGACCTATGTGGACATGAGATTGACACTTGGGGTGCTCTTTATGAAGTAGATCCTACCTTTGTTGATACATATCAAGCACTTCAAAAAGGTAAACATGTTTCTAATTTCTATTTGCAAGATAATGTCCTCTATCATATGGGGCAAATCTATGTTCTAGTTGTAGAGAAATAAAAGATTATATGTGAAGCACACTTTATTAGGGCAGCTGGACAATTTGGTATCAAAAATACATTAGCAGTTCCTCAAAAACACTTCTACTATCCCCATATGTGAAAGGATGTGGAAATATATCTCAAATATTGCATCCCATGTGTGATAGCCAAGCCAATAAATAAGAAGCAAGGATTATACATGCCATTGCCAGAACCGACTAAGCCTTGCGAATCTATCTCAATGGATTTTCTCTCAGGTTTACCCACTTTAAAACATGGTAAGGACTGTATTTTTGTGGTAGTTGATCATTTTTCAAAAATGGCTATCATTATTGATTATAAGAAAAATATATTTGCTAAGGAAATTGCTCAACTATATTTTAGTCATGTATGGCTCCATTTTGGTCTCCCCAAGTCCATTGTCTCAGATCAAGATAGTAGGTTCCTAAGCTTCTTCTGGTCCACTCTATAGAAGATGATGGATACTAAGCTGATGAAGTCCACAGCCTTCCATCCATAGACCGATGATAAGATGGAGGTGGTAAACCTCTTGATTATTCACATGATTTGGATGTATCACTCCAAACATCCATGCACATGAGATGAGGGACTCCTTTTCATATAACATGGATACAATTGGGCGTTTCATAGCTTGACCAAGCATAGTCCATTCCAAGTATGTTTTGGGTTCCAACCCATTTCACCAATTGATATAGCTATTCCATTTTCCACCATGGAATACACACTTCATGGAAGATCTGAGGAAACAAAAGCAACAAAGTTTATTGAACAAATGCAACACATCTAGAAACAAGTTCATGACATCCTGGAGAAGATGAATGAGAAGTATAAGCAATGCCATGACAAACATCAGATTGCACACCATTTTAATATGGGTGATAAAGTTTGGTTGTCGATTTAGAATGAATGACTTGCAGGCCCACACATAAAGATATGACCTCTGTAATATGGTCCATACACCAGCACCATAAAAGTTGGATAAAATGCTTTTGAGTTGAACCTACCAACCTACCTTAGTCTGCATCCAATATTCAATGTGGAACTCCTCAAACCATATCACCCACCTCTATTAGACACTTCATTTGTATCAAAACAACTAGACATTGATGAGATTGATCCATAGAGTTTTGATCTAGTGGAAGAGGATCATATTGTGGATACCTGGATGAAGATAACAAGAGGATGCTCTATTCCGCTTTATCGAGTGGTCAAAAGGGGCCAGCTTAGCCACCAAGGTGAGAGGCACATAGAGAATTAAATCAAGACACAACTACCACACCTGATGGGGAACACTGATGTAATCAGGACTATTGATTTTCAAGGAGGGAGGAATGATTCAGGTAACAATTTAGGCAATAATTTGGGTGATAGTTCCACCCCAATTGATGACAGAACTTTTGGGAGCCATAACTTTTGTACCATAGCTCCAATTGACTCGTTATTTGAACCGTTGGAAAGATAAGATTGAGGAGAATATCGAGAGATGGAATTTATCTCTGATAAATGAATTTTTACCTCCAAAACCCAACAAAAGTGATCTAAATTTCAATTTTTGTAGTGAAGTCTAAAAATAGTAAGTTTCTAAATATAGTAATTCCTCAAATTCTGTATTATTTTAAATCTTAGAAGTCAAACCACTTAATCTACCTCAATATTGGTGACCTTCCACATTCTTCCCATGCTTTAAAAATGTTTATAAATGAATATTTAACCTAAAATGTGAAGACAAACATCTCTTCCTAGAGATAAGCATATATTTGTATTGTGATCTTGAGTAATACTACATCTCTTCTCAGAGAATTCATTGTTACTGTGTTATTTCTATGCTATTGAAATATTTATCAACCAAAACTTTTGAATTTTTTATCATTGGTATCAAAGCAGTTTGTCTTGTGAGTGTATGATCCTGAGGATGAGGTCAGGCTACAAGAAGATTGGGTCAAAAATAATAGAGATTCCAAATTTTCCACATGTTTGCTCCAAATGACTTCAAATGGCAGACAACACTAAGACATCTAATCATTTCAAGGAAATGGTGAATGAGTCCTTCCAATAGAAATAAGCACAGATGCTACAACAATTTGCCCAAATTCTTCAAACACTTTCGATGGGAAATTTTGGCTCTACAGCTACACTTCTTGGCTCCTCATCTAGGGAACATCCTTTCAGTGCCCCAATACCCTTCAAGGTTTAAGTAAATTTTTATATTCCTACATTTGAAGACAAAATCAATGATGATGTAGTAGAAAATTAGTTGGATCAACTATCTTCCTACTTCTTTATAAATAAGTTCACCGATGGAGAAAAGATCACTTGTGCTCTTTTGAAATCATCATTGCCCATGAAAAACTAGTGGGAAGTGTAAAAAAAGAGATTCAATACAGATGACATTGGCCTTGAGGTGTAACCTACCTAGGATGATTTTATTAAAGTGATGAAAGAAGAATACTATCCCATTAGAGTATATGATGATCTATACATACAGTGGAAACAACTTCACCAAGGTAAGGACCAATCTATTCAAGATTACACAAGAAAGTGAGAAACATAAGACTCTCAAATATCATGGTTGACTACAATGTTACATATGGGGGAAAATAGAACTCTTAAATTTGTAAACCCTCAGTGAGGCATACAAATTCATAGTGAAGATTGAACAGAAGTATGGCAAAAAGAATATGAAGACTCAACCCTCAAAATGGAAAAGTTACAAGGAAGGTCAAACACAAGGCCAACATTGGAATAAGGAGTTTCAAGATAAGAAATCATAGAAGGGGAAGGCTATAAAATGGTGTGATTACCATAAAACTAGAACTCACTCCAAAGGAGAATGTCGAGCCATCAGTCACTTCTTTCTTAGTCATAATACTTGACATCTACTACTATGCCTCATACACAACCCACCGTCAAAGAGGACAAAGAATAAATTGTAGATGATGAGCCTAACACCATCATCACTTCATCACAGACCCATGAGGAAAGACTCGATGACAAGGAAAGATTGTTTCACTCCAAATTATGTGTAAAAGGTAAGCCTCTACATTTCATTCTTGATAGTGGGAGTCAAAAGAATTTAATCTCTACTAAAGTTGTGAAAAGTCTAAATCTATCCATGAAGCCTCATCTAAATCCCTATAGTATTGGATGGTTGAGCCTAGGGAAAGACCTCTATGTCACCCATCAGTGTAATATGCTATAAAACCATTCCAAGATGAAGTCTTGTGTGATGTGGTCAATCTAGATGTTTGTGATGTACTCCTTGGTCAGCCATTCATGTATGAGCAACATGGCATATATGAATCATGAACCCAAACAATCACCCTCCCTCTTGGAACATGGTGATATAGGGTATAAGAGGTACCACCTCCCACATCCATCTCCCTCATCAGTGATAAGCAATGTAAGAGATTGGTGGAGAAGACAAAGAAATTTTTTCTCATGGTGGTCGAACCACAAAAATCTAAGAAGGCTGATGTTGCAGTCTTGACTACACAATCAACACAATAATAAATGTAGATAAGATGAATCATAAGATAATATGATGACTTATTCAAGTCACCCATATGAGTTCCATTGCATTGCCAAGTAAAACATTCTATCGATTTGATCCCAGGATCGCCTTTGCCTAACAGTCTTGTGTATCATAGATCAGTTTTGGAGAATGATGAGATAAAAAGCTAGATTCAAGAATTGATCCAAAATGGTCACATCAGGCTAAGCTCTTCACATTGTGGTAGCCCAATTGTCTTTTCACCAAAGAAATATGGAACATGGAGGCTTTGCATTGACTACTGATCCCTAAATAAAATCTATGTGAAGAATCACTACCCTCTCCCTAGGATTGATGACCTACTGGACCAGCTCTATAGTGCAAATTTCTTCACCAAAATTGATCTCAAATCTAGTTATCACCAAATTCCCATCGATCCTACTGATGTCTAGAAGACTACATTCAAATCTAAGGAGGGTCTCTTTGAATGGTTGGTTATGCCTTTTAGCTTAACTAACGCACCTGTAACCTGCATGAGGATGATGGATGACATCCTATTACCCTTCACCAACTCATTCATGGTTTTTTACTTAGATGACATACTCATCTATAGTAGAACATGGGAAGAAAATTTGTAACATGTTCGTAAGGCGCTTCAAACTCTTCAGGAGCACAAGTTGTATGCAAATCTTGACAATGCACATTCAAGATGAGAATAATTTAGTACCTTGGGTATGTTGTGAATGAGGAAGGGGTCCATGTTGATCTAGAAAAGGTTCAGGTTACTCAATAATGGCCCACACCAAGGACTCTCACAGAGCTTCATTTCTTTTTGGGTCTTGAAAATTTCTACCACATGTTTGTTCTTGGATTTTCACATGTTGCTTGGTCACTAACCCAAGTGACTAAAGGAGGAGCTAAAGCTACATTATAGTGGGGTGAAATACAATAAAGGGAATTTGAGAATTTGAAGAATAGACTCTACTTATCCCCTATTCTTGCCTTGCCATATTTGCATCAACCTTTTGAGTTGATGACATATGCATTTGAATATGCCATGGGAGCTGTCATCATGCAACATGGCCATCCTATTGCATATCACAGTGAAACTTTCACTGATACAATAAGGAAATATCCAACATATGATAAGGAGCTCTATGCCATTGTGTAAGCTTGTAAACAATGGAAAAACTAAATCTTGGGGAAAGAGATGGTCATCCACACTGACCATAGACCATTGGAAATCATCTAGATGCAAATCAAACTATGAAATGAGAGGCACCAAAAGTGGGCCACATATATTCAACAATTCCACCTGATAATCAAATACAAAAATGGGAGCTCAAATATAGCTATAGATTGTCTAAGCTGCCTACTAATTACTACACTCACAATAGTTCTTGACTTGTGCAGACATGAGACTGCCACTTGGGGTACTCTGTATGAAGCAAATCCTAGCTTTGCTAATACATACCAAGCACTTCAAAGAGGTAAACATGTTTTTGATTTATATTTGAAAGATAATGTCCTCTATCATATGAGGCACATCTGTGTTTTAGTTGGAGAGCAAAAAAAGATGATATGGGAAGCACACTTCAGTAGGATAGTTGGACACTTTGGTATCAAAAAGACATTGGCAATTCTTCAAAAACACTTCTACTGGCCCCATATGCAAAAGCATATGGAAAGATATCTCAAATCTTGCACCCCACATGGGATAGCCAAGCCAAAAAATAAGAAGCAAGGATTGTACACACCATTTCTAGAACCAACCAGGCCTTGGGAGTCTGTCTCAATGGATTTTCACTTAGGTTTGCCCACTTCAAAACATGGTAAGGACTATATTTTGTGGTAGTTGATCTTTTTTCAAAAATGGCTATCATGATTGCTTGTAAGAAAAATATATCTATTGAGGAAACTACTAAACTATATTTTAGTCATGTATGGCTCCATTTTGGTCTCCCCAAATCCATTATCTTAAATCGAGATAGCAGGTTCCTGAGCATCTTCTGGTCCACTCTATGGAAGATGATGGATACTAAGCTAATGAGTTCCAAAACCTTCTATCCACAGACTAATGGTCAAACAAAGGTGGTAAACTACTTGATTATTCACATGATTCAGATGTATCACTCCAAACATCCATGCACATGGGATGAGGGATTTCTTTTCATGCAACATGGATATAATCAGGCTGTGCATAGCTCGACCAAGCACAGTCCATTCCAAGTATGTTTTGGGTTCCAATCGATGGCACCAATTGATATAGCTATTCTATTTTCCACCATGGAATACACACCTCATGGAAGATCTAAGGTAGCAAAATCAACAAATTTTATTAAATAAATGCAACACATCCAACAACAAGTTCATGACATCTTGGAGAAGATGAATCAGAAATATAAGCAACGCTATGACAAACATCAGATTACACACCATTTTACTGTGGGTGACAAGGTTTGGTTTTGTATTTATAAGGAATGACTTGTAAGCCCACACATAAATATTATGCCTCTGTGATATGGTCCCTACACCATCACCAAAAAAGTTGGAGAAAATGTTTTTGAGTTCAACCTACCAACCTACCTTTGTCTGCATCCAATATTCAATGTGGAACTCCTCAAACCATATCACCCACCTCTATTGGACACTTCATTTGTAGTAGAACAACTAGACATTGATGATCTTGATCCATAGAGTTTTTCTCCAGTGGAAGAGGATTAGATTGTGGATACCTGGATGAAGATAACAAGAGGATGCTCTATTCTGCTTTATCGAGTGGTTAAAAGGGGCTAGCTTAGCCACCAAGGTGAGTGGCTCATAGAGAATCAAATCAAGACACAAATACCACACCTAATGGGGAGCATTTATGCAATGGGGACCATTACTTTTAAAGGAGGGAGGAATGATCTAGGCAATAATTTAGGTGACAATTGGGGTGACAGTTCCACCCCAATTGATGACAGAACTTCCAGGAGCCATAACTTTTGCACCGTAGCTCCAATTGACTCTTTGTTTGAACCATTTGAAAGATAAGAATAAGGATAAAATTGTGAGATGGAATTAAGCTCTGATAAATGAATTTTTATCCCTAAAAACCCAATTTAAGTGCCCCAAATTTCAATTTTTAGTAGTGTAGTCTAAAAATAGTAAGTTTCTAAAAATAATAGTTCCTTGAATTTTGTATTGTTTTAAATCTTAGAAGTCAAACCACTTAATCTAACTAGAGATTGGTGACCTTACACATCCTCCCCATGCTTTCAAAATGTGTATAAATGAAGAGGTAACCCAAAATGTGAAGAGAAACATCTCTTTCCAGAGTTAAGCATATATTTATATTGTGATCTTGAGTAATACTACATCTCTTCTCAGAGAATTCATTGTTAATATGTTATTTCTATGCTATTGAAATATTTATCAACTAGAACTTCTGATTTTTGGATCAATCATCATCATAGTCTCAACCCCTACAACTCTCTATATAGCTATGCCAAAAAAGCTAGTTCCCATGTAAATATAGTCCAATTCTCAACCATTTATACCATAACACATATCAATATAATAAGAAATATCCCATCATCTACATATGGTAGTGCATACACTGTAATCCCTATCATCATTAAGATGCTCAACCAATGATGCTAATCATTAGTAATGTATAGTAGCTTATAGGCAAATCTCACTAAGTGATAGGTCACCTCACTAACATGCTTTCCAAATAATATCACCATGTGAATATCATGTTCCTCTCTCAAACATGAGAAGATATCCTCACCCTAGAGTGGCAACCATAAAATCCTATACATATCCTCCTGGGTCACTTTCAACCCTTCAATCAACAAATAGAAGGTGTTGGTGGTGTGATCCCACCTCTTGATCAATGATATCATCAAACTCACATCCTGTGAAACTCTACAATTTCATCGAACTCCCTCTAAACCTATAGCTTCCATGTTTTCCCACTCATCTGGGGTGACATCCCTCCTCATTCATGTCAACAATGTAGGTAGGTGATCCCATAGTGTCAACTCTTGCCTAGCCTACATCTATACACACAAACCTCAAGTCACATACTTTCTAATATAACCTACCACCACCATTTTTCCTTCTCTTTGCGAGAACTACATTAGTTTATGGCTCTCAATCAGGATATGTAAGTAACACTCAATTAACATGGGGTCTATTGAGGTTAGCTCAACCATATACCCACCTAACTATCTACCCTCCTCTCTCATCTCCACCCTAGGCTTCACTACCTCTCTCTCTAACCTAGGCCTAACTACCTATCAAAAATCTATGCCTCACGACTTATATCCATAACCTTTGAACCTATTACCTATATTTTAATACTTAGGTCCCCTAAACTATTTCAACCTATCCTTTCTTAACCATTCCCCTAACATACTTTTAACCATGCCATAGATTTTTTTTCCCTATGAACTGGGAGAACTAGATTGGTCTGAGGCCCTTAATCAAGTTATGTAGGTAGTACTTAGTCAACATGAGGTCTTTTGAGGCTAGCTCAACCATTATGTTCATTTACTACTTTAATTAGGGATCTAAAATTGACCTTTTCTCATATTTTGGGTTCTTCACAGTCATCAACATTGGTTTTATATGCTGACATCAACACTTTGTGTTGGTTGACATAGGTAGACCCATATCAACATCAACACTTTGTTAGTTGATGTTAGTGGACCCCACTGATGATGATTGGTTCAACCCTAGGGCCAAATGACCCATATCCCAACTTTAAATTTTAACCTAAAAACTACCCTCAAACCCCTCCTAACTTCCTCTAAACCTACCCTCATCTCTTTTCTTACCCCTTTAATATCATTCTTTCACCCCAAATTCAAAATTAGCCTAAAATATCAAACTAACAAACTTAAATTCAAAATAAACTTGAAGGGGATCTTACCTCATCTCTCCATCTCCTCTAAGCTAAAATAGTTGGCACTTGTGGTGGTGCACCTCTAGTTGGGTCCCCTCTTAGCTCTGTCATCTCACCAACACTCAAAGCTCTTTTTCTCTCTAATAAAATATTGTAAAGGAGTTATAGTAGGCTACCAAACCCTTTTTTGTTTGGTTTGGTCACCCACCAATGTTGACATCCTTGACCTAAGCTACCAACATCAACACTATTTCCTACCAACATCAATGACATAACTACTATCAACACTATTACATTAGAGTCTCCACCAATAACCATAATCCTTTAGACTCTACCCTTAATCTAGGGTAACTTAGAGATCAGATATATCTCCCTGACCTTGACAACCAACCTGGTGATCACATATATCTCCCCAACCATGACAACCACCCTTGGAGATCACTTAAATCTCCACCCATAATGACATTGACTGAAGATCATGAATATCTCCTCGCTCATTAACCAACCTTGCATTACTTATCTTGACCACTTATGTTATACCTCTATAGTTAAATATTGTACACATGCATCTATATTAGGTGTTTTAGATGGTGACCAAGCTCATCTTGTCACTTGCAACCTTTTGTGTTTCCTAGGGGAACTTCTTACCTCAGATAATTAGCATACATGGAGCATTGGAGCCACAACTTTGATTATTTTGAGCTTATCAACTATCAATTACAAGATATGATTTAGTTATTTCTATCCAAGTCCTATTCCACCTTACATGTTCTTTATTTTATCGACTATAGCTCATACTAGTATACATGTAAGCAATGATACCACATTTTCCTCCACTCACCCAATTCACTTCTTATCAAACCGGTACTCTATTTTAATTTCTCCTCCATCGATTCCCATTTTGAGGGGGGATACCTCATCCAATATTTGGATCATCTAACTCCTATTTTTGTCTTACAACTTGTCAATACAAATTATAAGACAAAAAAGGGAAAATGTAGACACCAAAATTATGTCACATATGTGTGTAACTCCCTATGTTGAAACCCCCTTGAGCCCATTTTTAATAATAATAATTAGCCTCCCTAACCCATGATTTTACCTCTCACACATTTAATTAATTTAAAATATTTAATTAAGTTAATTAAAAACCACTTATGCCACCTTACCTAACCACCTCATCCTAAGACTAATTCTTATCCTCTGAGTCACCTTAAGACTTAGTCCCCTTATCCTAACTACCCATGACTTGTTCTCACCCAAAAAATAAATTCGTAACTAGCTACATCCTTCTTAACCTCCCATTTCTACTATGTTCTAATGGATACCATACTTGGCATGAGAAATAATAGAAAATAGGCTAAAAATAGTCCTTTTACGTATTCTCATGCCATGAGTGTTTGTCAACCCATGGTTGATGTTGGTAGGATTATTGACGTTAGTTACTTAAGCCAAACTTGAAACTAATGTTTAGGTAGTAAGAATTAAGAAAACTCATTTTTTATTCACATACAAGCTTTTGGCATCCAAATTTCCACATCTTGGCTTATTATTACCTTGCAAAAATCAATCTAGATTAGGAACCAAGCTCTTGAGAACCAACAACACACTCTTGTTTTCTCTATTCAAGGCATTGGTTTGGCAAGCCTTATAGGGCCATCCATTTAACACTTATCATTCAATCACCTCTTTAACTAAGTACATCACTTATTCTATAAGTCTTTAAGCAGTTACTTTAGAATCACTTTATATCTACTATTTATTGTTTTACATATTCCTGACTAAACCCCTATGAAGGAATTATAAATATTTCTCACTTATTTCCCCTTGTTCCAGCATACCAAACCTCTGACCAAATCCATCCAAATAATAATCTCTCTCTCTCACACAACTCTCCCCAACCTTCTAGACTTGACCAAAATCATTTCTCAAACCTAGAAAATCCTTCTACAAGTTCTTAGGCAATTATTGCCTCTACTAACATCGATTGCCCAACTGATATCGATCATACATTCTCATTAACTTCAATAGCCTAACCGATTTTGACAACTATGGATTTTTAGTAGCCTTTCTAAAATCTACCCAAACAACTTCTAAAACATAAACTAAATATACCACCTACACTTTGTTACTTTCTATTGCACTTAGGTTGTGAATAACGGTAACATAATCTCTCTTTTACTCTCTCTTTTCCTCTCTTTTTATTATTTATTACTCTTTTATTTCTCAAAAATAGACTATCATCTCTAAGGAATTTTGACACTTCTTGGAACAAGCACATAGCTTGGAAGCCCACTCATATATCTACTAACAAGTATTTTTGTGGTAGTGCTTTATTACTTGTAGGTAGTCCTCCCCAGCTAAAGAGGAGTGCTCACAACATCTGGATATAGTGTACAAACTATTATGGGTTCATTCTAATCACTTATCTATATCCTTCTTCTCTATTTTTCAATAGACTTGAAATAGACCAAAACTAGCATGTTAGAATAAGACCATGAAAAGATATCTACAAATTCTCTCAATAGAGCTGTAAAGACTTCATGTTCTTCCTCAGTGAGGGATGCACCTAATTTTATCCATTTTGGGTCCAATGGAATCCTAATGTTTACCTCTATTATATCTTTGACTATAAGGGTTGAGTTATCTTCTAAGATAGTAGGCAAAGACTTAAACTATTAAACTATATTAGGGTCCTCTATTAGGAATTTCTCTTTAACTTCTCCTAGACATGATGAATTTGAATCCCCTAATAAGAGATTTGGCCATGTAACAAAAATAGTCAAACATTCTTAAATAATTCAATCAAACACTTGTTGTTTCTTAAAATTGAACTTAGATCCATAGGTAAGTTCATCATTGGTGGTCTCCTAGTCTAAATTTAAAGAAGAATGAACATCCCCATCTAAAGGTGCCTAAACTAGGTTTTCATCACTAGACTAGCCTTTATCTTTATTTTCTCTCTAGTTAAAAAATGCCTCAAAGAGGTTTTCACTTTGGAACCTCAATGTTTTATTTATTTGTTTTTGGCTAAGGGTTTTCACCCATTTTTCAAAATAGGTTTCAAGATCCAATGTGATTGAGAATCCTAATTTGTAATCTCCCAAAAGAATGTTGTCTCTGAGGCCTATAAAATTATAGAATGCCTCATCAATCGATAAACTAAATTCTTTTTGGTCCCAATCTATCAATTGGGGATAATATAATGGTAATGGGTTAGTATGAATGATTGGGCTAAGGGTACATATGACATTATTATAAAATAGGTTAGTCTTGACTATGTCATCAAAGATAAGGTTATGATTGAACTCTACTTCACTATCGACATCATCATCACTAGTTTCCAGTGATGGAAGTAAAATAAGATATGTGGGATCACCCTCGAGTAGTTTAAATCCAAGTCCATAGGGTCTTTTGTATTTGGTCATGAAAATTGGCTTAATGGTTCCTTGTTGATTTAGTTCAAGGCCTTTTCCTTCATAATCTTGGTATTATATGATCTAATTGGGAATGATATATTTGATGATATTGTAACAATTAAGGAACTTTTCATTGTATAACCATGATTTATCTCCTTTGAGAGGGTCTTATTCTTATCCAAATGTCGATATGAATGTGACTAGTTTTGGATTATGAAGTTTATCTTTACATTTTTATTATAAATGCATGTGTGGGGTAACTTTAGGTATTTCAAAGGTCTTTGGATTCTGAGGAAGATTAGTAATATGAAAGGTATCATTTGTTAAATATTATCCTGAGCCATTAGTCAAAATGGTGTAATGATTGGAAGTTTCAAGAGGCAACATGTGGGAAAGGGAATCTAGGGTATTAGGATCTATGAAATTATCCTATGGAGAATCAATAAGTATGGCCTTTCCTTTATCCTACTTGAAACTTAGATTCATGTCATATTGGTAATTGTATTTTTGAAACTTAGATTTGAGATGTTTGCAGTATTCATAAGGGTGAAAATTTCTTAGAATATTCACTTCTATCCCTCAGTGGGAGAACGTGAAACATTAGTGCAATGTTGATGGGACTACATGAATCTCATGTAACTAAGTCCTGCCTAGAAGCATATTATATGAAAACTCAATATCACTCACATGTCAAAGTCTATCATGGGTCAAAGGCCCAATAATACTTAGAAGGCTAATGGTGTCTTGTGATTTTCTCTCCTGATTATCGTAGGCTTTGATAGTTATCATTTATGGCTAGAGATCTACCATTGTGTACCCAATAAGCTTGATAAGCTTTTGAGACACTATGTTGAGGCCTAATACATTATCTATAAGGACATGTTTCACTTTATTCTAATTTATATAAAATTTTATTTACAATGTATTATTATGGAGCAAGCCAAGGAAAGACATATCACTTTGGTTAAATGTGACTTGTTTGGTGGGAGCTAGGTGTCCAACCAAAGCTTGAAATTTATCAAGGGATATGTCAATAGCAATAGTGGATTGGGTTAAAAATTCATTAAAAATGTTAGTTTGGATTGTCAATATTCACAACAAATATAAAATAGAGATTTGGTCTAGTGTCTTTTGCAATTATTCCACAATATCAAACTTATTTTTTGGGTCAGTGGTAAATGGTTTATTCTGAGGTCAAACAATTGGTTGGATAATGGGTAAAGATGTAGATGGATTTGGACCTAGGATGGTAATCCTTGACCTTTGAGTTATTATCTCACAACTAGGATTAAATATAGGACCATGATTGTTAACAAGTAGTGGTACTAATATGGGACCAGATAGGATAAGTCATGGTTGCCAGTGCACTTGTATGTGGTCACAGGGCAAGGATAATTTACTGATATAAGGTCCAAAAGTGGAAATCATAGTTTTTTAGTTTGCCTACATGTGGTTCCAAGTTAAATAAGTATTATCCATGTAAGTTTGTTTAGTGTCATTGTTTAGCAATGGTCTAGATTGATTGGTCCTCGATCTAGGATTAATAGAGATGGTATTAATGCTACCTCATCTAATATGACCTACAACCCTATTGTAGTCATGTTCAACTAAATAGTAGGTTTTTTGATTTTTACCATTTTGACCTTGGTTTTGTTCATTATTCTAACATTGTTAGTTCTACTATTGATTCTATTGCTTCTATAGGTTTTGCTAGTTTGGCCATTAATTTTGATACTATTGATTTTGTTGTTGCATTAGTTGTTTTTGTCATTGTTGTTGTTGGTTATGCTATGGAAAAGGGTTTCAATAGATGAAAATAGTATAATTAGAGGTGGAATAACCACCATCCAATATGATCTCCCCATTCTCCAACATATTTTCAATTAAATGCTTGATTTACACACATCTTTGTAAATTGTGCCCATTGACCTGATGATACTCACATAATTCATTTTCACGGTACCATAAAAGATAAGGGATGCCTTGAGGATAATGATTTGGTATAGGGAAAATAATCAAATTAGTGGTAGTAATTTTTCAAAATATGAAAAAAAAGGGCTCTCCAAGGTCACTAAAAACATGACATGTAGGCATAGTTCTCCTTTGAAGAGGGTTTTACAATGGTAAGGGTTGTGGCATTTACTATGTGGATCTTAGTTGTTGTGATTACAACATTGGTTAAAGAGGTTTTTGGGTAGGAGTAAGATAAAAAGGTGGTTCAGGCTGAGTAGATGATGTTTACACCATTTAGACATGATGTGACTCAATTATTCTGCTTCCCATAATATTTTTATTATGATCAAATTGCTTTGGTCTATCTTGGTTATTGGCCTGTGTCAGTTGTGATGCTTGCACTTAGATTAGATGTTGGTTTTGGATACTTCCCTAATAGGTACCTTGGTTCTAATTAGTTAAATTAATATTGATGACTCCTTTATTAATGAGTGCTCACTTGATCAATAAACCTTTGTTAATGATTTATTTAAAGGTATGTGCACACTACAACTCTAGATGATAGGCTATCTAAATATGCAAGTTTTTAATGAATACAAAAACTAATTTTTTATCTAGTAAACTATGAGTGAATCTACTTTCAAGTGCTCTCCATCATTTTATATAGCTTACAAAACTCTCATTGACTTTTTTCTTTTCTTGCATCAAGTTGACCAATGAATATCATGTTCAAGATTGTAGGAAAAGTGTTGAACAAACTTTTCTGAATGGTCATCAAAATTAGTTACTAAATTCTTAGGAAAATTTAAGAATCACTCCAAGGCTTTTTCAACTAAGCACCTCAAAAATAATAGCAAAAATTATATATTTTTATATTCTATTGGCTGGCATGCAAAAAAAAACTTGATTAAATGGGCTTTGGGGACACCTTTCCCCTTATATTTATCAAACTTTAGTGGCTCATATTCTAGAGGAAATAGAATCTATAAGTACTCCATATTAAAAGGATAGGAACACACATCGTCCAACTTAAAAAATTTAGTCTATTTCCCCACTTGGATGGCAACAATTGGATCTTTCATTTGTTGTAACTCTTGCTCTAGGAAACTTATAGGAATATTGGCCTAGGTAGATGGTTGGGTGGTAACATTTAAATCAATTTGACTAAGGTATGATGGGGGTATTTGGTATATGTTTGATTTGTTGAGAAAAAACTAGGAATATGTGTACATGGATTAGGATGTACTTGTTAAAATTGCACATTTGGTTTTCCAATATTCTAGTTTAGGTTAGCAATGAAGGTTTGACTTGGAGGATTTTGAGGTTGGGATGGAGGGATATAATGATATTGTGCTTGTTTGGGTTGAATAAGGACCTATTACTAATTATTCAAACCTTGCTATTGAGTGGGGACTTGTAATCTAAGACCCTATCTTTGAACTTGTGATATGATCTACATAAAAGGCAATTGTTGCCTAGCAAGTGTTTGAGAGACATTGGAACCCCCTTATCGTGCAAATCCTAGTTTGGAAGTGGATGCATGTTAGATATTTGGAACTTGTCACTGACCAACATGAATATGTTTTTGATTAAACATCATTTGGTTTTAAATTGGCATGTTGGCATTCAAAGAATAAGGTATGTTTATTACTACCTAATGAGGTGGAATATTAGTTGCCCTTTATTGAGGTGGTAATATTTTTAGCCTCTAATGTGTTGGTATATTTATTTATGCTTATTGTTGTGGAATTATACTCATCACCTATTGAGGAGGAATATTATTAGTCACATTTTTTTGTTGAGGCATGACATTGGTTGTTAGTTGATTACCTAATCATGTTGATTGTGCACTTGATGAAGAAGCTAGTTAAGGTTGGGGTACAAAAGCTCCCATTCCTACATTTACAAATCCACTCATGGTATTAGATAAAGTATTTTGACTAGTTTTTTGTGTATTAGTACCACTTTGATTTGGATTGGACATTGCTTGTGCATTTTCCACTGTGTTTTACTCATTATTGTGCATAGAAGTAGAAGACACTTTTTTGATAATTGGCATGTGTAATAAGTTATTTACTGAAGTGATTTTAATGAATGGGTTTAAAATTTGATTGTATTAGCTAATTAAATCTATCAAAACTCCTACTGAAGGAACTAAGTTAATAAGAGGTTTACTCACCATGGTCATCTGATTGAAATTGCGTGCTAGATTAAGATACGTTTGATATACTATCTGCATTTGGTTAAAGTGGTCTTCCATGAGGTTATTTTCTTTTTTAGGCATATTAGGGTCCTAATATATCATTTGGACTAGAATTAAAGGATTGATATAATAGGCATGTTGACTATATAATATATTAAGAAGCATTTTTACTATGCTTGGTAAAATTTCATAAGGGAAGCCCACCAAAAAATTAGCCCCTACTTCTATGGCTCTAACCAAAATATCATATTTATTCTCCAAAAAATGACACTCAAACAAAAATAGATCATACATGGAAGAAATATTAATAGAGTATGATTATTGAGGAACTAGGTCTTCAACTATGGGTATCATAGCTAGGTATTATGCGATTTATTCTTGGTCTTATTTTGAATATGGTAGCATATTAACCAAATAGTTAACCAATGGATCTTGGTTTTGAGCCCTTATTTGAGTATTATAAGAGGGATACAGATCTATCTCATAATAAATATTATCTACATAGGGGTCTTTCACCACTTCTTCTTGTGCAACCACATTACTAATCCCTAGATTCTACACGAGTCCACTACCAGTGTAGGAATACATGTTGGGATCTGTAGTGAATGTTTTTATGATATAAATTGAAGAGAGTTCCACAAAATCTAAAAATATAATGTCTAAAAGATGATGTTCAAACTTGGTCTAAATTTGTGAAAAGGATGAAAATGTTTGTGTAATGATTTGTGATAAAACAAGCTAATGTTAAGTATCTAATGTTACATATTTTATACAAAAAGATAAGTAAATGGATTAAAAATAAAAATACCAAACTCTAAGGTTGAAGTGTTTCAAATTAGTCTAATCTAGGAAATAAATAGTTGCTAGGTCTTTTGGCCAAACACAATGTCAAAAGCTAGGCTCAAACAAGGCATGTGTTAAGACTCTTAGCCAAATGGCATCAAAAGTTAGACTTTGAAATAGATGATATTTTAATCTAATATATTTGAAACACTTATAACAAAAAATGGGCATTTGACTTTTAGACATGAACTCAATCAAATAGGTATAAGGTATGAAACAAAAGGAACTTTAGGGATAGTTTGTTTTCTCACAAATAATGGTATGAAACTTGGTTATTTTGGAAAATAGGCTAGACAAAGATTCACAAAGGTATACTCAGATTGGCTTGAAAAATGTGCAAAAACTTGAACTCTATGTAATAGGGTCTATGCAAAAATGTTTGAAATGTTTTGGGTAGCATAACAATGTTAGACTACTCAAAAGATGTGAAAATATATTTGTTTCAGAAAATATCTAAGGCACAAATGGTTTTACACAAATTTGGCAGCATAACACTACCCTTATTAACTCAAATTCCATAAATACCTTCAGGGTTTTGACAATATCTCTAAGGAAAAAAAGTATGTATTCAAATGATCTTAATGGAAATAGGATGGTAATGTAGACAATTAAATTGAGTCACACACATGTGTAACTCCCTGTGTCAAAACCCCCCTTGAGCCCTATTTTAATAATAATGATTAGCCTCCCTAACGCATGATTTTACCCTTGACATATTTAATTAATTTTAAATATATAATTAAGTTAATTAAAAACCCCTTTTTCCACCTTACCGGGCTACCTCGTCCTAAGACTAATTCTCACCTGATGAGTCACCTCAAGACTTATTCCCCTTATCCTAATTACCCAAGACTTGTTCTCACCTCAAAACTAAATTCCTAATCAACTACATCCTTATTAACCTCCTATTTTTATTTTTTTGTGATGGGTGCCACACTTGGAATGAGGAACAATAAAAACTAGCCAAAAATAATAGTTTTACCTATTTTAAGGCCACCGATGTCAGTCAACCCATGACTAACATCGGTGGGATGATCGACATCGGTTATATAAGCCAAAATCCAACCAGATGTTTAGGTTAGTATAAATCAATAAAACTTATTCTTATTTTCATCTAAGATTTCAACATCTTGGCTCTCTATTATCTTATATAAGTCAACCCAGATCAAGAACCAATCTCTTGAGAACCAGCTACACCCGCTTATTTTCTCCATTTGAGACATCGGTTTGGACTACCTAATAGGATCCATCCATCTAGCACTTATCACTCAGTCACCACTGTAGTTAAGTATATCAATTACTCTATAGGTCTTTTAAGTAGTTATTTTGCTATCACTTTACATCTACTATTCATTACTTTACACATTTCTAACTGAACCTCATGATGAAGTTATAAAGATTCTCTACTTGTTTCCTCTTGACCCAACACATTGAACCTCTAAATATATCTATCCAAAATATACTCTCTCTCTCTCTCTCTCAACTCTTTCCAACCTTCTAGACCTAACCAAAACCATTTCTTAGACTCGAAAAAGCCTTCTTCAAGCTCTTAGGAAATTATTACCCCTACTAACCTCATTAGCCTAACCAATATCGATTACCTTCACCCACTGACCTTGATAGGATGATTGATATCGATCAATTCCTTACCAAACTCGATATCATAACCAATGTTGGCAACTATGGATTTCCTAACCCTTATAAAGCCTACCCAAACAACTTCAAAAATACAAACAGAACATACCCCTGATACTCTGTTACTTTTTGTTGCACTCAAGCTGTGAATAATGGTAACATTATCTCTCTTTTACTCTCTCTTTCCCTCTCTTTTGGTTATTCATTACACTTTTGTCTCTCAAAAGTGGACTATCATCTCTAAGAAAGTTTCACGCTTCCTAGAATAAGTGTGTAGCTTGGCAGCCCAATCATTTATCTACTAATAAACATTTTGTGGTAGTGCTTTCTTATTTGTAGGTAGTCCTCCATAGTCAAAGAGGAGTGCTCAAAACATTTGGATATGACATGCACACTAATCTAGGTTCATTATAATCACTTATCCCTACCATTCTTCTCTATTCTTCTTTAGACTTGAAATAGATAAATTTTAGTGAAACATTTTTGGCACGCCCGATGGGACCCTAGAATTTTCCTTTGGTTCATTGCTTGCTTTAAGCACTCATATAGGTGCATTATAGTGAAAAATTCATTTCTTACACTTTCTCCTTCTTTTCTGTCTCAAAATGAAAAATTCAACATTTTGTTTTCTATTTAAAAGCAATAAACTAAAATTTTCTTCTTTTCTCTTTGCCTTTAAAAGCAATTTATAATTTTTCTTACAAGTTAAAAGATTCTCTTTTTTATCTCTTTCTTGCATGCACATTAGGATAGTGAATTTAATTCTCTACTCCTATTTCATCTTTGTTTTCATTTGAATCTAAATATTTTAGATTTAGGATTAAAAATCACTACACTTCATTATTTGTTTGTTACATATTAGCTCACCTAGTTAATTATAAGCATTATGAATGAATTATAGTACACCTATATTACACAACCAAATCACACTCATAAAAAGAAATTAAACTCACCTGAGAAAAGGCCCATCAAGATTTCATCACTTGGTGGATCACCTTACCCTACTCGGCTATCCTACTTGGATTTCACCACCAAGGGGAGAACCCACTCCATTCTCTAGCAGAGTATAAACTCTAGATAGAAGGTATATTTTGGCTAAGCGGCCTAGCTTGGATTCAGGTTCATGAAGTATGGGGAGAAGGCTTCTATAACAAGCCACGTACCTAGTCTAACATATATTTCCTCTTGAGCATTAAAACTAACCTAAAACTAGCTCTAGATTGCTTTCTAGTACCTTTGACAACTAGATTTTCTTCTCGTATCTGATTAAGGCATATGCCAACATGAGACTAAAATTAATCTCTAGGAGTTAATAATTATTGGTTGTATGTTTTTTTTCTACTTTTCTATTACTTTCTATATTTTGGAGTTGGTAAGGACATTTTTCCTTTGATTCAAAAAATCAACACTATTTCTAATACTCAGTCTATATAACATGTTATATCAAGTTTTCTAAGTGTTCTTCCTTCTTACACAGACCTCTTACCTCCATTATTTTACCTAGTTTATACTTTTGGGTTTCTAAAAATTTATATTTTCCATCTCCAAGGATATCATAGTGATTGACATCGGTTAACTATACCGGCATTGATAGACTTTAGCTACTGACATCGGTTAATCCCATAAATGTCAGCAAACTTTTACTACTGACATTGATCAAGTGACCGATGTTGATGATTGTGTAATTTTTATTTACTCAAAACAACAAGCTAAAACAACCCACTTACCTACACCTAAACCTAGTTTTTCCCTATTCTATCACTAATATATAGTATTGAGACTATTCTTACTTCTTCTTGCATGGTATTGACATGAGCTCAAGCCAAAATTCTTATTGATTACATAATTTGGTAACCACTTCCACCATCCCCTCTTACTTATGAGTCTATCATAGAGCATACTTCAAATAAAGAGAATAATCCCAACCCTAACCAAATTCTCATTATGCTTGAAGGAGATCAATATTTTGTTAAATTTTTTGATCGCAATGTGGTAGCCCTTCAACATTACCTTGCCATGAGCCAAACCCACAATTATTTTGGTGACCCAATCTATGGTATGCCAACCTCTCTAATGAAGACAACTTTAGTTTTAGCTGCCTCCACTATTTTTTCCATGATTACTCAAACCACCACCTCAACCAGTAACCTAACTATAAATAATGTCCAAAGTTTAGCATTACCAACTACCCAATCCCACCTAAACCCTGACATGGCTTCCCAACCTTCACAACCACAAGAAGTTTAGTCAAGTCTCACCCCATTCCAAAATTTAGTGGTACCTATTCCATCTACTCTTGTGCTTATGATTTCTTGAGTTATGACTTACCCTTCATCTAGTCTAACCATGCCAATAACCCAACCTATAATAAAAACATTCAACCAAAGCATAGTCTATAACCTAATGGGACACACCCCTTTTCTTTCCACCCCCTAGCCTATGAATCATTATCCTTATATTACACCAACACAACCTCAATAAGCTATGTCATATGCTCCCTCTACTTCCTATTAGGTTCCTTATAACTTAGGAAGTATCCCCTAGACTAATCCCCCTCTAGACCTCATTAAGATGCTGATGGACAAGATGTCTATTCTAAAGACATATTTTTAGTTCAAAGAATGTGTTATCTTATGAATAAATATGTAATGAACCCATCCATCCTTCTGTACCTATTCATCCTTATCTAAGCCAATGGGAACTCCCCAAATTTACTTATTTCTAGAGTAAATAGGACCCACAATTGCATCTTCAAGCATTTATAAATTCTTGTTATTTAATAGAGCATGATGATGCATTACTACTTTGCACTTTCCCTATGTCTCTTTAGGTGCTGCCTTAGATTGGTATAGCTCTATAACTCAACACCCCCATTTCTTTTTTATCCAAATCACATAAATATTCCTAGAACATTTTTTTATTAACAATTTAAAAAAGGTTTCTATTATAAACCTTTATTCTATCAAACAATTTGATGATGAGTATATCATAGATTTTATCACTCATTGGAGAGGTTTGATCAATCAAATAACCTTCTCTTTACCCCAACCTAAGATTATTGAGCTCATCTCAAGGGCTTATGCTTAGCACATCTCATCCACACTTTGGGTACAAACTTTTTTCACATTTTATGAGGCCTTTACAATGGCACAAAAACTCAAAATTCAAGCTATCGATGAAGGCAGAGTCAAGTTACGTAGTAAGAACCCTGATTCTAAATCAAGTGACTCTTCCTCTTCTAAAACTTCTCCTTCTAACCAAAAAGATAAAGGTTCCACCAATGTGGTGATCATTAAGTCAACTTATTCCATAACCATAAACCAATATAAATCCTTGACTTCCCAAAATTTGACCAAGTAATTCCAATAATGGTATGAAAAAAGATAATACACTCCCATTGGGGAGTCATATACATCAATTTTGAAAAAACAATTGTAATAAGGTGTCAAATATTCCTCAAATCAAACCTCCTATATAGTTTGACCCCTCCCATCTTATTCAAACTTGGTACAAGGAAGATGATTTTTTTGGCTACCATCAAGTTAAAGGCCATAATTCTAATAATTGTAATACATTCAAGAACGTTGTTCAAGACATGCTTGATAGAGGTGATCTCATCTTCTATAATCCTAATGCACCCCCTAATAAAGGTATAGATGTGTTTAAACACCCTTTTCATAGCCATTCACCCAATCAAAATATTGTTTAGACCACAACTAACTCAGGTGATCATAATATCCATACTATTAATATGGTCTTTCTTTTACCTCTAGTTCAACCTCTTCCTCAATAAGAGGGACCCATTGTATTGACTCCTCCCCCGCAGTCAATGGAATTTGTTTTTCCTATTCTTCCTCCCTAGGTAGTAGAGATTATTTCACCCATTCCACTCCCATGTGAGGAAGATCCTCCTTTACCACTTCTCTTACTGCTAGAGGAGACAATATTTCTAGTTCCCTTTACACCAATATTACCTATCCTCTTACCACTTGAAGACCATGCCTTACCCATTACGAAACCACATGTTGAAGGGAACATCATTCTTATGTTATACTTGAGGAACCTTCCTCACCTACCTCTCCTCCCTTGAAAGAGAGTAATACCCCATCCACTCCACGTTTTCACCTAGAAGAGTCAATGTTATCTGCTCCCACATTAGAGAAGAGACCTATTATGCTTACTCCAATTATACCACTCTTGACCCTTATTTTACCTATGGAGGATCATACTTTACCTATTCCTCACCCATATGTTGAGGGAGAAATAATACCTATGTTTTACCCTCTTGAAGAAACATCTTCACCTACCTCTCCTCCACCCATAGAAGACCATGCCTCTTCTTCTATCTATGTAGAAGAAGACCCTATTGTGACTTTTTCTCATCTTTGACCTAAATTAATAGAGACCAATAATTTCCATCTTTCTTCGACACCTTAGCCTTCTAAAGATGCAAATATAAGGCCTATGCCAACTTCATCTAAACCCTTCTTGTGGTTGGTGAAAAGTCTAGAATTATTCGATGCCATGAAGATAGATCACGTGACATTTTGGGACTAGCTTAAAACTTCTTATCCAGCACAATGAATGTCAAACTTTACCACTAACCATCTCACTACCCTTTACCCTAAGGTATTCAACAAAGTTAGATATTATTCACCAAAATCACTATAAGTTCATCCATCTGTGTTATAACCCTCACCCTTGTAGACATCTACCACATTAAAGTAGATCAAGCCCTTATGCGTACACGCTATCTCTAATTTAATTCATCCACATGTGAAATTATATTTAAATCCTCAACCACAAGTTAGAGTTTTTCATCCTTAACTACAAAAAAATATTAAGATTCCTAGATCTCGTTGATCCTTCCCTCTTCAACCCTCAACTTTACCATTAATTTTGGGAGCACACCCCTCTACTTTAGTTGGAGTATTGTTGACCTAAAAAACAAAAGGTTAAGTTACCTCCACTACTGCCTTTGCCACCAGATAGGCCTTTCACATCTGACACCAAGATACCTAACACCAAGAAATTTTTAGTAAAACATGTAACTCTACCACCACTAAACAAGGCACCATGCAAAATTACTCTTGTGACTCCTAAACAAAAGAAGGTGTCCACTCCTATTAACACAAGTGTCAACCCACTTGCAGGCTCTCAGAGCTTTTTCTTACATCAATTGTTAAAATATTTCATAATAACTCTTCCTCTCATTAAGCCTTATAGTCTTCTTATAATGAATTCATCTTGGTTTAATTATACACAATTATGTTTATATCATCATTCACTTGAACATGATACTGAGAGTCATAAAGACCTCATAGCAGTCATTCAATAACACTTTGATATTGACACTCTCTTTGTTGATACTCTCATTAACCTTATTATTATTCAACCTCTAGCATCCATAATGTCTCCTACTATTCCACCTAAATTCAAACCCAAAGATGTAGTCATACTCCCTTTATCACCTCCTTCACCTACATTTCAGATCAACACATTTAATGTGACCACACAGTCACAAAACCAAAAAGATAAAGGTAAGGAAATGGTCACTACTCTTTGGGATCATCCCTTTTCCATAGACACTCCTCCTCTAAATGCTAAGGTTTCCATCTCAGAGGTCTCACAACCAACATCTTTAGACGTTATTCAAAGTTTGATGGTGAAATAGCTTCACCAAATGCTTGGGAAAATGTCCTTATATGAGTTACTCCAAAACTCACCTCAACACCATTAAGATTTGATTAGTGCCTTGCAAGTGATTGAGGTACAACCTGATGATCCCCAACCTCTTGTAGCTTTGGTTAGCTCCTTTAATTCCATCTTTCTAATTTCCTTCAGTAATTTAGAAAATTTTCTTCAACACCCTTAAGATCAAGATTCTACCCTTTTTATTACCACATATATAGATCAAACTCATGTCAAGAGATTCATGATCAATGGGGTAGATATTATTAATATTATTTCCACCCATGACTACAAATAGCTAGTTCTTCCTGACAATTGCAATCTCAAATTGATGTATTACTCCACTCCTTTAATGATACCACAACTACTACGGTGGGCACTATTGTCTTACATATCCATGTAGGTCCCCACATAATTCTTGAGCTCTTCTATGTTGTATAAGGAGAATTAAAATATAGAATACTACTTATATGACCTTAGATACATGTTATGGCATGTGTACCTTCAACTTTTCACTACTTTGTCAAGTTTGAGCATGATGGGCAAGTGCATGTTATACCCACTGACCCACCACCATTTACAAAATGCAACATGACTTACAGTCCCAATGATGTTCTAATTCTATTAAATACATCATCTTCCCCACATGATAAGTTTGAAGCTTCCATAAGCTCCACTCTCTTGGTTACACAAATACTGGCAACACAAATTCCTGACAAGGATCTCATGGAGGAAACTTTTCAATATTTTTCACTCGATGAATATCATTTTTTGAAGCTTGACATGTTATATACTCGACAAGAGTATGGAAAGCTTCACATGCATCCAAATTATGATCCCCACATTTGGATGGTCATTCCTTATGGGCTCCCTAACCTTTGAACTAATTTCACATATGAGGGAATTTATCAAGCTCCCGCTATTGGTAGTCCATCTTCTTTGCCACAACCATTTACCTATGACTTCTCTTTCCTTAAAAATATTAGATTCTCTCACATATATCTCTATAGGTGTGCCTAGAAAGGATTTGGTTTCATTTTTTATGAGCAAGGTGTCCATACACCTATTGAATATCCCACTAGTAAAACCATTGAAAATTCCAAAAAGAGGCATGGAGTAGGTTATGACGAACCAACTAAACTCACCAAAAATTCCCATGTACCAATTATTAAAGAACCAGTCTCTCCCTCTCCACCTTATTCTCCACCATCACCTACCAACTTGGAGGTATCTATACCTCTTAATTTTTTTTTTCAATAAATGTCATCCATTTGGGGCCTCTCACCTATCACTAGGGTAAAGAAACAGGTCCCTTCCTCTCATTCATCCTAAAATAATTGATGAAGACTCTCCCACTATTAACACTATCTAATGTCAAGATGATGATTTTATTCTCACATACATGGGTGTAGATGATTCTTATATCCAATGATCACTCCCATATAAAACACAAGCTATGTTAAATGAATCAACTATTGACATCAATCTACCCTCTCATGATAACCCTCATGTCCTCAAGATTGGCTAATCTTTGGATTCCTTTGATAAATCTAATTATGCCACATTTATTAATAACTATAGAAAAGCCTTCACTTGGTCTTATAATGGCATGCCTAGTATTTAACCCTCTATCATCACCCCTAACATTGTCACCAATCAAGATGCTAAACCTATTACGTAAAAGCTTCACAAGATGCATCCTTGTATTGCTCTCTTTGTCAAAGAAGATCTCTAATTCCTATTTTTTGTTAACTTTATCCAACCCATCAACTACCCATAATAGATTTCCAATATTGTTCCTATCACAAAAGTGATTGGGGGAATCCACATTTGTACTGACTATCGTGACTTAAACCTTACTTATCTAAAATATGACTTCTTATTGCCAGGTATCGACCTACCTATTGATCTAAAATATAGCCATGAGATGTTATCCATTATGGATGGGTTTTCTAGATATAATCAAATCCTAGTTGCTCTTTAGGATCAACACAAAACAACCTTTATTACCCCATGGGGGATTTTCTATTATCGAGTCATGATTTTTGGTCTAAAGAACATTGGTTCCACTTATCAATGCGCTATGACTTACATCTTCCATGATCTCCTAATCAAAATTATGGAAGATTACATGGATGACTTACTCAGCAAGTCTAAACTTCACCAAGATCACTTGACGATTCTCAAAATCATATTCTCTCATCTCCTCCAATATAATGTTTGACTAAACCCAAAAAAATGTGTCTTTTGTGTTCTTTTTTATAAGCTCTTAGGTTTTATCATTTCTCTCTATGGTATTGAGGTTGACCCTACTAAGGTTAGAGAAATCATAGAGATGCCTCTACCTACTAATATCAAACAACTCCATAGCCTACAAGGCAACATTAGTAAATCCACCACTTCATCTCCTAGTTGCCAGATCATTACCAACCCTTTTACCATCTCCTCAAAAAGGATGTTTCCTTCCATTATAATATAGATTTCCAAGAATATTTTGATGCACTCAAAAAATATCTCCTTTCCCTACTGGTTCTTATTCCACCTAAATAAAATTAGCCTTTCTACCTTTACATCTATGCAACACACCATTCTTTGGGTGCTATGATTGCACATCGAGAGTAGGCAATTTACTACAAAAGTCATGCACGTATTGATTATGATATTATATATACCCATATTGAAAAAAATTCCCTCGTATTGGTCTTTTCTGCCTCCAAGCTTTGCTATTATCTCCTAAATCACAAAACCTATGTGGTCACCCATATTGATCCCCTCAAATACATGCATTCCAAGCCATATCACAACCAACATGTCACTCAGTGGCTCATGATCCTTATTGAATTTGAATTGGATTTTATTCAATAAAAGTATATCAAAGGGAAAACAATCATTGACTAGTTAGCTTATACCCCTTTATCTGACAAACAACCTTCCAACCTTGAATTCCCTAACTAATCCATCATAATTCTCTCCACTGATGACATCTCTTATCAAATGATGATGTTATTAAATGGGTCTAAATGTCATCATGGTAGGGGTGCAGGGGTCATTCTTATTCCTCTAGATGGTGAGCCTATGCCTTTGTCATTTAAACTAAATTTTTAATGTACAAACAACATGGCTGAATATGAGGCTTTGATCTTAGGGATTCAAACATCTCTTTTCTTAGGTGTCAAATCTATAACCATTCTTGGTGATTCTCAATTATTAGTTAACCAAGTTAATGGTTCTTACCTATGTAAAAACAAAATTCTACAATAGTACAAACATCATGTAGATACAATATTGGGATCATTTGATTATTATCTCTTACAAATTATTCTTCAATCTACAAATAAGTTTTCTGATACCATGGCTTCACTTGCTTCATACATACCCTCTTCATCATCTTCCTTAAAAATCTATGTCACCATGCATCTATTAACATTACCCTCCTATGTATCAATTAACATCCTATTTATAAAAAATGTAACATCTAACCCATATGACTTATGGTACAAGAAACTCATGGATTATCTTTCCTTTTCTATTACCCCTTCTGATCTCTCTAATAATGAGAGATGTGCCTTCAGAAAATGTGTCACTCATTACACTATGTTAGGGGGACTTCTCTACAAGCAAGGTTTTGATGGTCTCCTTCTTAGATGCCTCACTAGTATTGAGATTCCCTTTTCTATTAAGGAGGTCCATGATGGGATTTATGATGGACATTTCAATGGTCATGCAGTTACCAAACATATCCTTTAACTTGACTATTATTGGCCAACACTCCATCAAGATTATATTGATTACATTCAGCATTGCTTCAAATGTTAACAAAATGCTAACCTCCGTCACGTTCTGAGTCAAGCATTACAAGTTGCCAAAGAATTTTGTCCCTTCTCCCAATGGGGCTTGGATCTAATCGAGGAGATTAACCCTCATTCATCCCTTTGTCATCATTCTATCATTACTACCACTAAATACTTCACAAGTGGGTCAAGGTCATTCCTCTCATTTCCACTAAGATTGACAAAATTGTTGACTTTATCAATCATCATATTATCTATCATTTTGGTATCCCTCATAAAATTATAATAGATAATGACAAATCTTTCAAAAATAAGACTGTCCAAAGTCTTTGTGATACATTTAGAATTAAATTAAGCTTCTCATCACCATACTATCCACAAGGAAATGGATAGGTAGAAGCTTCTAACAAAACATTGACCAAAATTTTGATGAAGGTAGTCAACGATATGGGTAAGGATTGGCACACACACATTCTTTTTGATTTATGAGCTTACTGAACTAGCATTCAAGCCCCTACAATTGCTATGCCTTTTTTTGGGTCTATGGGGCAGAGGCTATTTTAAATCTTGAGGTTTAGATTCCTTCTCTTTGCATTTATCTAAAAGATATACTAATGATGACTTTCACCAAGAACATTTGGCTCAACTTGAGCTACTTGATGAGCATTGTCTCATAGCCCTCAACCATCTCCAAATATATCAAGATCATATAAACGTTCTTTAAGAAAAAACCTAAAAGAGCAAGATTTCACTATTAGAGATCTCATCTTAAAAGAAAATCAACATGTGATGAACATGGAGAAAAAAAACATGTTAAGTTTTCTCTTAATTGGCTTGGACCCTATATCATAACTCATAAGTATGGATCAATAAATTATCACTTATCTACTCTTGAAGGAAGGTTAGAATTCAAGCCTTTAAATACCTTACACTTATGACCATTCTTTTATTAACCAAGCATTGCTTTACCTCATGTTTAACTTGAGCTCGTCTATTGAACACCCCTATTACATTCATTTTCCTTCCTCTTAACCCTTACTCCTACTCACTTAGTTAACTTATGAAGTTCTATGGTTTTGCCCTCAAAGTGGAAAACTCCTAAGCCTCTATAGACTTATTCATGACTAAAAAAAAGAAAAGAAAAAGAAGAAACAAACAAATGGGATATGTGACAAGTTATAAACTCTCAGGTCATGATTCTCAACATAGACTGCTCCCTTGAAGGATAGCTACATAACTTCTCTTTGCTACTATTAATAGACTAATTGCTTGAAGGATAACTATTTAAAAGTAAAAATAGATGCTTAGACCACTCCATTAAAGGATGGATAGGCTAAATCTTTATTCTCAAAGGGAAAATACAAATGAAAATATTCTCTTATTGATTAGATTTATATGACCTCTACACATACACAATCCCATTGTAGGCTTCCCACATTGATCAACTTACACCAAAAAAAAAAGTCTTTAAGTCATGGACTTATCTATAGTGGCTCTCGAGTCACCCACAATAGGGGCATATCATTCACAATTCAAAGGTTACGCTACCCAAAAAAATTCTCTCATTTTACCCTTTTCCCTCATACTTTTTCCAAGGACTTTGAACTCGCTTAACACAAGGTGAACATAATGCTTATCTAACAAATAAAATGGTCCAATGTTGCAAGGCGTGAAGGAGGCTCATATTCTTTAGCCTATTTATTTTATGATTATGGTCTTTTCTAGTACACAAGCATTCTATCTCTTTATTTTCCCATCCAAATCACATGTTGATCTCTGCACTGAGATGAAAATGTCATACAAACAATATCAAGCATACTCCATTTATTTTAATAATACACCACCATAAATATGGAAAAATTCTAAAATAAACTAACATAACCAACATATTCATTCTGAGCATACACCATCACAAATATGGATAAATGCTAAGATGAAACTAAGAAACCCACTATGCATATACCATCACACATATGGGACATGCTTGACTAACTCAAACATCAAAATAAAATTAACATAAAATTAACATAATAATCTACATAAATATCATCATAATCACAATAAATGCATCTTAGAATCACAATAGACAAACATCTCATACACAAACACACACACGCATACACACATGCGTGCGCGCACACGCACGCACACACACACACACACACACACACACACACACACACACACACACACACATGTGTACACATGTACACATACACATGCTTAGAATACATGTCCATCAATACATCATCGTAATATCATATATTTATCAAAATATACATCTCTCATCTTTAGCTCACAGGTCAGTGTATATATAACATATATAACTAAAAAGGAAAACTCTAGCACTTATAGTCCTCAAAGCTCTTCATATGGTCATGATAAAGATATATCATTACCACTCTCAGCCCATCTACATCTGCATGAGTTAGAAGTTATGGCATGTGACACTAATCTCTCATGCTCCCTGAACTCAAAATACATTTGAATTTTCAAGAAATATCTGATGGCCCTTTCATAATATGCAATATCATACAGTCTATGGTGGTCCCATCACACTGAATGAAGGCCCAGCCTATACTAGTCCCTATGATGGTGGAGGAGGAGTAGCCTAACATGCTACTCTCAAACTATCCCTCTCCACTGTTAGTGTAGTAACCTGACCCTGTAACACCTCGACCTAGCCTTGTAGTTCCCCAACCTAACCCTATAATGTCACCACCTATCCTTGTAAGGATAATACCTATGTTTGAGTTATATCTCTAGCTTTTACAACTACATCTCATGCCTGTAAGGTTGCATCTCTCTTTCTCTCACCTATGCCTATAAACCTAGTGGTGGCCTCCTGATCTCCATCATGGAATGTAAACCTGCCCACCAAGCCATATATGTCACTATACACCCTGGATCAACTACACCCCACCTTGCTAGTAGCTCCTTGAAATCTAGCCCATCTATCTAATGTGATAAGGGTATGGATGCCTTTATATCATCCCTCCTATATTAAGGGAAGGTATGAAGTACATCCTATAGTAGGATGAACTACCTCCTAACCTATGCCATAGGTACCATCTCTAGCTCATCAATGCATCTCCCCCTAACCCATAATGCGTTGTATAATCCAACCAACTAATCTGATTATCCTCTAAAGGAAGGGTATGTCAGATAAGGTCTCCACAAAATATTTATAGAGATTAAACCCTCAATCATTCACCTATAATAAGCAATGTCATGCACTATGCCATCTACTTGAGTCTATGTTATGCCATCCATCCACTATCTAAAACCCACCCTGAAGCTGGATAGAATCATAGTAGGTAACCCCAATGGTTGTGTCACCATGATATGTTCATATTCCCAATAGTGCAATATATAGCCAACACACAAACTATATCATCATCACAATCTCAAACCTCATATCTCTCTATATAACTATGCCAGAAACACTAGTCCCCATGCAAAAATAATCCACTACTAAACCATTTATGCAAGAACACCCATCAATGCAATTGAAAATCTTCCACCATCTACATCTGGTAATGCATACACTATGAGCCCTATCATCATCAAGATGCTTAGTTGATGTTTCTCCTCATCAACCATATACAATGGCTTATAGTTGAAATTCACTAAATGATAGGTTGCCTCACTAACATGCTCACCATATAATGCCACCATGTGTATGTCATGATCCTCTCTCAATCATGTGAAAAGCTCCTCACCCTATAATGGCAATTGTAATATCCTATATACATCCTCATGGGTCACTATCAACTCTCTAGTTGGTAGATGGAAGGTGTTGGTGGTGTGATCCCACCTCTTAATTAGTGATATCATCAATCTCACATCTCAAGCAACTCTAAAATATCATCACACTCCTCTTAACCCCTCAACTACCATATGCTCCCACTCATTTGGGGTGACATCCCTCCTCATCCATGCCAATAGCCTTGGTAGGTGATCCTACAATGTCAACTCCAACTTCACCTACATCCATATACACACAACTCAATTCACACACTTTATAATATAATATATCACCACCTTTTTTACTTCTCTTTGGGAGAACTACATTGGTTTGAGGCCCTCCACCAGACTATGTAAGCAAAACTCAGTCAACATGAGATCTTCTGAGGTTAGTCTAGCCATATACCCATCTAACTATCTAACCTACTCTTCCTTCTCTACCTTAGACTTCACTACCTCTCTCTCTCTCTCTACACTAGGCTTCATTGATTCTTCTCTCTATACCCTAGGATTCACTGCTTCTCTCTCTCTACCCTAGGCATAACTACTTATGACAACTCTAGGCCTCATGACCTATATCCCTAACCCTTGACCCTATGCCCTATCTTTTAAGACCTAGGCCTCTTGACCTATCTCAACCTACCTTTTTTACCCATTTCCCCTAAAACACTTTTAACCATACCTTAGATCTTTTTCCATAGGCTCTAGGAGAACTACATTGGCCTGAGGCCTGAATCTAGGTTATGTAGGCAACACTCAGTTGACACAAGGTATTTTAAGGCTAGCTTAGCCTTTAGGTTAGTTAACTACTTCTATTAGGGATCCAAACTGACCCTTTCTCTTATTTTTTAGTTTTTCATAGTTATTAATATCAGTTTTAATGCTGACACTAACACTTGGTGTTGATTGACGTTAGCAAAAACCTATCAACATCAATGCCTTATCGATCGATGTCAGTAGACCCCACTGATGTCGATGACTAATTCAGCCCTAGGGCTAAATGAAACATCCATAAAAGTTTAATTTTTCACCTGAAAACTACCTAAATCCCTCCCAACTTACCATAAACCTACCCTACTTCATTCAGCTTGGCATAGCTATAACTTATGGTGGTGCACCTCCCATTGGGTCCCCTCTAAGATCTACCATCTCACTCACTCTCATATCTCTTTTTCTCTCCAATAAAATGTTGTAAATGAGTTTGGTGGGCCACCACACCAAATTTTATTAGGTTTGGTCACCCAACAACATTGGCATACTTGATCTAATACATCATTGTTAGCACTTAATCCCATTGATATTAATAAATTTACCCTAAGCTGTCGATATTGGTACTATTTATTGCCAACATTAGCAATGTCACTGATGTCGACACCATTGAATTAATGTTTTCACCAAAAACTAGCACCATTATTTAGACTCTACCCATAATATGGAGTAATTTGGAGATCACGTATATCTCCCTAACCACAACCACCAATTTGAAGATCACATATATCTCCATAACCTTGATAATCACCCTTAGAGAACACTTAAATCTCCCCCATAATGACTCTGCTTGGAAATCATGAATATCTCCTCATCTATTGACCATTCTACAACAACCTTACATTGCTTGTCTTGACCACTTATGCTATTCTATTATAGTTGGATATTATACATATGCATGTATATTAAGTGTTTTAGATGGATACCAAGCTCATATTATCACTTGTAACCTTTTGTGTCTCCTAGGGGCACTTCTTACCTTGAATACCTAGCACGCATAGACCATTGGAGCTACAACTTTGATTGTTTTGACATATCAAATATTAATTATAAGCTATAATTTATTTATTTATATATGATTCCTCCTCAACCATATTTTATCTTGACTTTATCAACTATAGCTCATAGTAGTGTATGCACACACAGTGATACCATGTTCTCCTCTGCTCACTGCATTCACTTCTTATCAAACTAGTACCTGATTATGATTTTTCCTCCATAAATTCCCATTTTGAGGGGGGGACAACTCATCCAATACCTTGAACATGTAACTCTTGTTTTTGTCTTGAAACTTGTTAGTGTAAATTACAAGACAAAAGGGGAAAATGTAGACACTAAAATTGAGTCACACACATGCGTAACTCCCTATGTCAAAACCCCCTTGAGCCCTATTTCAATAATAATGATTAGCCTCCCTAAACCATGCTTTTACCCCTCACATATTTAATTAATTTGAAATATATAATTAATTTAATTAAAAACATCTTTTGTCACCTTACCAAGCCACCTCATCCTAAGATTAATTCTCATCTAATGAGTCACCTCAAGACTTATTCCCCTTATCCTAACTACCCAAGACCTATTCTCACCTCAAAACTAAATTACTAATCAACTCATCCTTTTTAACCTCATATTTTTACCATTTTGTAATGGGTACCACACTTGGCACGAGGAGCAATACATAAAAATCCAAAAATAGTAGTTTTACCTATTTTAAGGCCACCAACATCGGTCAACCCATATCCAACATCAATTATAAAAGTCAAACTCCAATTTGATGTTTAAGTCAGTAAAAATTAAGAAAACTCATTCTTATTTGCATCTAAGCTTTTGGTATTTTGGCTCAGTATTATCTTTCATAAGTCAACTTAGATTAGGAACCAAGCTCTTACGAACTAGTAGCACCCGCTTGTTTTATCCATTTGAGGCATTAGTTTAGAATACCTGATAAGAACCATCCATCCAACACATATCATGTAGTTACCACTATAGTTAAGTATATCACTTATTTTATAAGTATTTTAAGCCCTTAATTGTCTTTCACTTTACATCTACTATTCATTAATTTACAAATTTCTAATCGAACCCCATGAGGGAGTTATAAAGCTTCCCTACTTGTTTCCTCTTGACCCAATACACCGAACCTCTTACCAGATCCTTCTAAACCATACTCTTTCTCTCTCTCTCTCTCTCTCTCTCAACTCTCCCCAACCTTCTAGACCTGACCAAAATCATTTCTTAGACTTGAAAAAGTCTTTTACAAACTCTTAGGTAATTATTTCCCCTATCAACCTTGACATCCTAATCGACATCAGTTACCTTCACCCACTGACCTTGGTAGCATAATTGATATCAATCATTTCCTTACTGATCTTCGTAGCATAACTAATGTTGATAACTATGGATTTTCTAACCCTTCCAAGACCTACCCAAACAACTTCTAGAATACAAATAGAACATACCACCTACACTCTATTGCTTTTTACTACACTTATGTTGTAAATAATGGTAAAATTATCTCTCTTTTACTCTCTTTCTTTACCTCTCTTTTGGTTATTCATTACTATTAGGTCTCTCAAAAGTGGACTATCATCTCTAAGGAAGTTTCACACTTCTTAGAGCAAGTGCATAGCTTGGCAAGCCACTCATTTATCTACTAACAAACATTTTGTGGTAATGCTTTCTTACTTGTAGGTAGTCCTCCCTAGCCAAAGAGGAGTGCTCATAATGTCTAGATATAGTGCACAAACCAATTTAGGTTCATTCTAATCACTTATCCCTGCCATTCTTATCTATTTTTCTTTAGACTTGAAATAGACAAATTTTAGTGAAACATGTAACACAAATTTTTTTGGTGCATATACTCAAAGTGCAAGTGTTTAACACAAAATGACTTAAGTCTACCAAGTGGTGATAATGATTATTAGTCTTAAATATTATTCAACCAAATTTAAAAATTGAACCTATGTTCCCTCAAGTTTTATGAAAATCATGAACCCAATTTACACATCAGCCCTATGAACTTATGAAGGTGAAATTTCAAATTTGAGTTATAAATGAAGGACTTAAACAATGTTTGGTAGAATTCTAGACTTAATTAGGTAGCATAACTATGACAAAGTGGATGATATGACTCCAAGTTTTATTGAACTTTAAACAAGTCAAATTGATGATTCACGTGGGCAGCATAATGCCTCTTTATTCAAAGGAAAATGAAGGCCATGTGTTTGGTTTATATCATTTGTTCACACCAAGTTTTTGACTCCGAATAAGACTTTAATCTAGGACAAAAACAAATAATTAATCACTCTAAGGTCCTAAACTGACAAGGTTGCTTGGTATTATTATAATCCATTAATATATGTCATTTGAGAGGCTTTTTTAATGTTTAGCTAAAAAGTAAATGTGCATTAAAGAGTAGGGTTTTTATACCCCCCTTCTTTCATATGATAGTACTGTGACATGGACCTTGAGGTGAACCTTGCACCAAAAACACTTCTATGACAAGTGGGGATTAGATAAAAACTAAAAGTTTTCAAATGTTTTTAGGGGTATCAATTACACAATGACTTTCATATCATGATGTAAAATAAAATCATGTAATTGGGTGTCTATGACACTTAGATTATTGCAAAAATGTCTTGCCTTTTTTTCAACCACTACATCCATCACTTGCTTAGTCTAGTGCAATATTCAAAGTGCAAATACATCCCATATACAACTCCAACACTAGAAGGTGGTTTAACTAATCAAACCTCGTATCCTAGTGGGAGTGGTTGAAGCTAGTGTTAGAAGATGAAACCATGGGTCAAAGCTTCCCTAAATAAATTGCAAGAGGTAATGAATTCCCCCTCACAAGCCAAGTTTGCATAAAAATAAATGACTAATAGAAATACTTTAGGGTCTTTTTAAAAATCACCCAAACTATTACAAGTTTCTGAGGAGTGATTTAGATGACATTATTTCTATACCTTGGACCAGGCATGTTTGTAATAAGGACAATGATTTTGATTTCAAAAGTTCCCTAAAGGGGATAGATGGAAGAGCATACATGCAATGACCTTCTTTTTGTCAATCAAATTATAAGTTTAAATAAATATTAAAGTTAAAATTTGAAAAGTGAGTTCAATTTTAAACACCAAATGAAAAATTGGGTGGTGTTCTTTTGACCCCTTAGTCTTAAGTTGTAATTTTGAAATCAAAATTTGTCAAAACATTCATATAAGCATCTAATTTACTTTAAGCACCAAAAAAAGGTTCCTAATCCATTTTAAAACACTCAAATGAAGTGTGAAAAACACTAATTTAGGTTGTTTTGATGATTTTCCAAGTAGAACCTATAAGAAAATTGTTATCAAGTTGTTTAGCTTTGAAGCACTTTTGAGGATGAAATAAGGACTTTCGAAAAACTAGCTCTCAGGTTACAATAGTGCAATCCCACTACTCCACAAATAAATCCCACGACTCATAGAGAAATACCATGACTATGGAAGTTATAGTATTATTGATAAATCATTGATGGTATATCAATACTCTTGTAACTCAGCTAGTCAAACCCACAACTCCAAATGTAATACTACCACTATAAAGTCGTGGTATTGTCAATAAATACTAATAGTTTTTGAGAATCCCATGACTTGGTTAGGCAATACCATGAGTTAGTTTGATAATCCCATGATAGTCCAGTTGTGGTATTGCAATATTGCTACTAGATAGTAGAGGTATTTCAATATCACTACTTATGAGTAGTGGTATTGTCAGAATCTAGAGACAGAATCAAGTTTAGTAAAAAAATGCAACTGTAATACAATACGATGACTTGTAGTGACAATCATGTGACTGTGTCAGGATAAATCTGTGACTTCTAAAAAAACATGTTTTTATTAATTTTTCACTCTTTTAGGCCTCCTACTCTAATATTTTGCATAACAAAGGTTAGTAGATTGCTTTTAGGATCCTTGTGACAAAAGTTTTGAGGTTGGTGTCCCATAGGGCATGCCATTTGTGAACATAAGGTTGCAATAGGGGGAGATTAGTATTGTGTTAGTGAATAAACCAAATCAATTAAAAAAAACACTAAACTAACACCCTAAGCCTATCTCAAAGAAGGAGCTTAGTTAATAAAATAAAAATGCAAACACAACTAAAACATGAAAGAAAGACCTTCCTTCACCTTCCTTGGATGCTCCAAAATACTTGTTGTAGTGGCTTGCTCAGTTTAAGCTCATGAAGTCTGCATTACTGAAGTATGGCTACCTCCATCTCTCCTTGGTACCATGTTTGGCTTTGGCTTGGCTCAATATTTGGGCATTATAACACTAATTTTCATGAAGCTTTGGAATCAATTCAACATTATAACTTTGGCATTTGAGAGCTTAAAATTCAATAGGCAAGGCCTCTTATTTATAGACTTTGCAAAATGGATAGAATCAACATAAATCATCCATCCCAAGATGAAGATATGGGGATAAGGAGTAATTCAATTATGTAATTAAAATTCATAAATAGTCAAACCAATATTTGGGATAGAGGGGAATTGAATAGGCATGGAGGGTCTTAATGAGGCATGGGAGGGGTTAACCTTGATATTTTAAGCATTTATGGCCTAGGGATGTCTTCCCAAGAAATGATGTCACCTAATGATGTAGATATTCAATATTTATTTCTAAAAATAAATTATTTAACAAGTTCCATGGAATTCTTAATTAAGATCATGATTTAGTTTAATTAGATCTTAAGCATGATTAAGCACTTTGATGCAAACCTTGGCAATTTATGCACAAATTAATCAAATTGGTCAGAATGTCTTGTTATTACCCAAAATATTTCTAGATTGGAATTAGTATGTGATGTTAGATGCATTAGATCTATTATCCCATTTAGGATGAGGTTAACACCAAATAACAAAGGCACATGTCTTGTGTAAGATTTTTGATAGAAAAGACAAATCTAGAGCACCCAAGAACAAAATTGGTATTTTGACTCAAAATGATTTGGTCAAAGTTAGCTAGCCCATAAAAGTCATTGTCCCATTTAGTGACACTCTAGCCAAAATCAGCACTTGAATATATCAATTTTAGATCTTTTAATGTGTTTTAGGCTAAATTGTGCACTTTGGTTGAAATTGGTCAAAAAGCTTGGTTGAAGGTTATCAATGGCCAGATTTAAGTGTCTACATAACATAGTTGCATATGTTTTAAGATGGGAATTTGAGAGGTAACTTAGGATTTTAGGTCCAGAGGTTGCCTATAATTAGGTATCAACTAATGTATTGTTAGAGCAAAACACTATGGAGGGGAAATTGAA
This sequence comes from Torreya grandis, assembly GCA_037957365.1. Classification (NCBI taxonomy): domain Eukaryota; kingdom Viridiplantae; phylum Streptophyta; class Pinopsida; order Cupressales; family Taxaceae; genus Torreya; species Torreya grandis. The sequence continues at coordinate 336,252 of JARHVA010003770.1, read as the reverse complement.
ATAGTGGTTATTAAAAGGAAAGATGTTGAACCCCAAGGGAGGTATTTCCTCTAACAAAATAATAAAATTTAAGACTAGTATTAGAGTAGCTATGGTCCTTCTCAATAAGTTTTATGGATTTTCTAGCATCACTTACATGTAGGTGAAATAGGCCTTGTTGTTGGACATTCTACTAAGTTTTGACAAAATTGTGGCCCTAGGTGAGGTGATTAATGTCAAATTAAAGTCACAAATGTTTAGACATGAATAAAGGTTGAATTATGAAAACTAACACATGAAATCCTTTTATTAGATGTATTCATTAGGATGGTCCATAGAGTTCATGGGGAACTATGGGAGCCATTCACAGAATACTTAGGAAATAGAATTTATGAAAACTATTATTTCTTATTTGTTTATAGATTTATAAATGAAATTGATATAATTTGTGAGGAGGTTTATCCTCATGTCTAATAGGCTATTTATGGATCTTAGATTTCCAAGATATCTAAAAATTTGAGGAGGATTATCTCCAAAATGGGAGATTACTTATACTACCCAGACTATACCATAATCATAATGGAGTGAACAATATCATCTCCTTTCTTTTGACCATGCCACTTCCCTAACAAGGTGCTAAGAAAATAGATTACCCACCAATTTTATAATAGTATAGATGAGAAACTCATCCTAAAACACCAGGCCTATTACCTCAATACCCCCCTAAGCATTGGGTGTAGACACCTAAAATTAGCTGTCGATAACCTCCAACTAAGTTTTGGCTAGTTTCCACCCAAAATGCATAATTTAGCTTAAAAACACTAAAACACATAAAATGATGTGAAGCTGACATATTCAAATGCCAATTTTGGCTAGGGTATCCCTAAATAGGGGAAATGAAATTTATGGGCTAGCTAGCTTTGATTAGTTCATTTCGAGTCAAAATGCTTAATTTACACCTATTTGCTTTGGACTGCTCTTTCCTATTAAATATTTTATGCAAGAGTCATGCCTTTGTTATTTGTTGTTAGAAACATCTTAATGGGAATATGGTTCCAACACATCTGATAGTGACTTCCAATTCCAATCTAGTCAAATTAAGGACCAATAACAAGGCATTCTGATCAATTTGGGTAATTTTTACATAAAGTGCTTAATCATGTTTAAGAGCTAATTAACTTAAATCAAGGCCTAATCAAAAATTCCATGAAAACTTGTTGAATAAATTATTTTGGAAATGAATATTAAATATCTGCATCATCAAATGACCTCATTTCTTGGGAAGACATTCCTAAGCCATAAATGCCATAAATATCAAGATTCATGCCCTTCATGCCTCTTAATTGCCCCTTCTTCCAATGCCATAATGAGGATAATTAAAAATTTTAATTGCAAAATTGAATTAATCCTCAACCACACATTTCAATCTTAAGATGGATAGTTGAGGTTGGTTCTAATCAAATCCAAAAATCTATAAATAAGAGGCCTCACAACATCATTTCTAAGATTAATTAGTGCAAATTTATAATTCATGATTGGTTCCAAAAGCTTCAAAAAACTAGTGTTACCATGCCAAATTGATTCCAAGCCAAGATAAGCCATAAGCCAAAGGTTCCAAGGGAAGATGAAGGTAGCCACACTCTATTAAATAAGACCTCTTGAAGCACAAGACAAGCAAGCTACTACTATAAAGGCATTTAGAGCATCCAAGGAAGGTGAATAAACTCTTGTATTTGATTCCTTGATTTTTAGTTGTGTTTTCCATTTGGTTTTTGTTAACTAAGCTCTCCCTAGTGTCTATACCTAGAGATGTTATGCTATTAGTGTGTTTATTTCACTTTGTTTTCATTTTGGAACTAACACCATACTAACCATCCTCTCTTGAGTCAAATTCCTAGGTCACATAATGGCATGCCCAAATATTTATAATCTTCAGCCCCATCACAACCAAAATTATGTTGAATCTGGCATCAACAACATTATATGTGACTAAAAATCTTGATCTTCATTTTTTTACCCACCATTATACATTCCATTATCATCTACCATTTCATTTAATAATCAAACCTACCATCCATTATTTGTCCCTATATACCATCCATGGTTTCACTTTCCTTTGTATAGGCTATAAGAATACCTTGTCTTGATGTTTCAAGGAATCAAGATCAATGACCAATAAAGATCACAAAAACATTCTTGGCAACCAAATCTATAGGCCATTCTTGATAGAGATGCTATTTAGATGAGGTGTGGGCTAAAAATTTACATGATCAAGTATTTTATTTTTATCATTTGTTGATTAGGACATGCATCTCCATCTCAATAATAAAAATATAATCATATGCCAAAAACCACACCCAGGCCAAAAACATGTACCATACCATTACATTGCCATACTATTTCCATTATTACACATCTTTTTCCATTGTCAAAAACTCCTACCATTCACCCCATCACTTAGGGAAAACCCTCTTTCCATTTTATCCAATCTATATAGACCATCATTATCCTTAGAAAATGCCATTCCATCCTATCATTCCATTCATATCTAGACCAAATCATGTTTTTAGTCATCCTAACCAATCCTATTTTTATCTTAGTTCATTTGGTTCTTCCCACACCTTTTGTGATATTTTTTTTTATCAAGTTTAAATAATCAATCAAATCTATGTTTCAATGACAGTCTATGAAAGTAGTGTGATAGTTGACCTAACAATATATCTTTCATCCTATATCCATGTTTGTTTATGTGAACCTGATTATAACTGCCTATGGGCAAATCAGTGTCTCACTAGTCTTACTAATAATTATAACTACCTATGGGAAAATTATTATCATTATCCTATGCCATTATATCCTAGTTATAACCACCTATAGGAAAATTAGGGGTAATACTTGTTTACCATGCATTGTCACATCACCTTGCCTTTGTTGTTTTCATTTGACTGGCCATTTGTTGGATTTGAGAACTTGTTGGGACCAAGTTGGTTTTTCCCCACCTTTTGTGTGGATTGAATTATTATAACTTAAGGTCATTTTTTAACTATGTGGGTCATGTTCAATTCATGTTGAGGTCACCTTAGTCCCACTTTCCAAATGCTCTCACCATTTTGTGAGCAACCTAAGGTAAACACTCTCACCATTTTGCAAGTAGGTATCTTGTCATTATCTAACAAGTTAAGATACCTCAAAATTATAAATACATTCATAAAATTTCAAAAATCTAAAAATATTTATCCTATCTAAGCCTAGTCAGTTATCCTCGATCTGCCTTACGGGGGCATTGTCATTGTTAGGATGCTTTCTTTTGATTTTGTTTTCAATATTTTTGTTTGTTTGTTTGTTTATTTCAAGTTGTTAATTTTTTTATTTTTTTATTTTTTTGTTTGTTCACTTGATTATTTGTTTTCTTTCAACACTATTGCCTTGACTCAGTCTATGTGTGTTCATTGGGTGATTCCTTGCACACATTATTTTGGAGTCTATCCATATTCATACATCAACATTGTCATCTTAGTTTTTATCATTGGTGCATTTTTTTCAAGTGTTTATTGGATTGAGTGTTAGTCCTTACACATATTTTTCTGATAGCCTTTATGGTGTTCTATCATGAATCCTACCATCACATGCTATAGTAAAAATTATTTTCAAAAAGGTCTACAATCAATGGAGCTGTATAAGTTTCTCCATAGCACCTTGGCAAATCCTTCCATCCCACCCTTTATCAATATAACTCATTTGACCATTCTAGTTATATCATTGCTAATCAAGATGACCATCTCCTCATTGGTAGGTACAACTAAGTCATTCACACTGATCAATCCTATTCTTCTATCCATCTCTTTCATCATTTTGTGCCCACTCATATTTAATATATATTCCAAGTTATATCCTTTAGTTATGCTTGCTAATTATCCCTAACTAGGGAATAATCATTTTAGCCAATCTAGGTCATCTTTATGATTATAAATACCTATGGATAAATCAATATTTTGAAATTTTATTCCTAATTATAACCACCTTTGAGAAAATAAACATCTTTTTACATCAATGCATGCAAGAATTTTCTCATTTGGATTAATCTCACCCAGAGGTTAATTCCACCTTTCTTCTTATTTATGTTTAAGGGACCATCCATCAACAAATGTGATGGCCACTCCCTCGAGGGGGAATCATCATAGGATTCCCAAAACCATTTGGAGCTTTGTTCTTTAAATATTCATATTCTTTTTGGAATATAAGCCATTTATCATTATTTGAGAAGATATTGATTTGCTTATAGTTTTTAATGCCTTCCCAAATAGGGGCAAATTGTAAACACCTAAAACTAGACACCGATAACCTCCAACTAGGCTTTTGGCTAGTTTCCACCCAAAATGCATAATTTGGATTAAAAACACTAAAAAATGTAAAATGATGTGAAACTAACATATTCAAATGATGATTTTGGCTAGGGTATCCCTAAATGGGGAAATTAAATTTATGGGCCAACTAACTTTGATTAGTTCATTTTGAGTCAAAATACCAAATTTGCACCTGTGTGTTCTGGAATACTCTTTCCTATCAAATATTTTGCACAAGACTCATGCCTTTGTTATTTGTTGTTGGAAACATCCTAAATGGAAATAAAGTTCCAATGCATTTTCTAATCCAGTCAAATTTAGGACCAATAACCAGGCATTTGTAATGAAATTACTTCAAGAATTAAGTATAATAGCAGAATTATATCTAAATATGACTAAAATATATCCAAATATATGATAGTAAATAAGCCACTTCAAGGGTGCAACCTACACAAGCTTCAATAAGAGAAAATTCACAATATGATGATAAATGATTACCCACTACCTCCTATATATAGTCTATCTAGGCCATGGTTACTCCATAGGCCGACCTACTAATCAAAAGAAAGCATAAATAAATGTAATATAAAATCAAAGAGGGATAAGTAAGCCACAAGTCAGATAATACTATCCTCATACATGTGATAGGTTAGGGGTTTAACATTCCCTTCCCCTTCAAACCAATGTTGTCCTCAACGTTGAACAATTCTGGATGTTGTTGCAGAAAATCTTCACCTTCCCAAGTTGCATATTCACTACTTTGGTTTTTCCACTTGATCAAATATTCCCTAATATCTCTTGTTCTCAACCTCTTAGTACATGTTTGGAGGATCTTCTCTAGTTCCAAAATGACTCGTCCTTCTTCATCTAGTTTTGGGAGCTCTGTCTGGGTAGAAACTTTTTGTCTAATGACCTTGTTTAAAAAAGAAACATGAAATAATAGGTGTATGTGAGATGAATGAGGTAACTCAAGCTTGTAAGCCACACTTCCATTTTTTTTAGAACCTGATAAGGGCCATAATACTTAGGAGCAAGTTTGTTGTCCTTTTTCTATTGCTTCAAGGACATCTGCTTGTAAGGCTGCAAACAAAAAAATACCTAGTCACCCACCTCAAAATTTCACTCACTACAGTGTTGATCTACTTGTTGCTTCATCCTATTTTGTAACAAGGCCAAATTATCTCTCAAATGAACCAAAACCTCTTGTTGATGTTGAATGTGCTCTTCCACATCTCAAACTTTGGTGTGCACCTTTACTGAAGAAGTGATGGAAGGTGGATGGTAACCATATAGTGCTAGAAATGGAGACATTTTAGAAGAGGTATGGAAAGATGTGTTATACCACCATTATGCAAGTGGTAGCCATTTAACCCAATGTTCTTGTTTATCTAATACAAAACAACAGATATACCCCTCTAAACATTTGTTAACCACTTTAGTTTGTCCATCAGATTGGGGGTGGTAAGATGAGTTATGAGCTAGCTGAGTACCCAAACAAGAAAATAGTTCAGTCTAGAAATTACTAGTGAAAATAAGATCATGATCACTTACAATTATTTTTGGGGTTCCATGTAATTTTAGAACTACTTCCATAAAATAGCCACTACTGTACTTGCTAAAAATGGGTGTGAGAGCACAAAAATGGGCATATTTTGTAATCCTATCCACAATGACCAAAATAACATTCTTACCTTTAGAACAAGGCAACCCAGTGATGAAATCCATGGAAACCTCCTCCCACCTTTGACTAGGAATTGCTAACGGTTGTAACAAACCTAGGGTCTTAACTATTTCACCTTTGTTCTATTGGCATATGAAGCATTCTTTCACAAAATTGTGTACATCTCCCTTGAATCCTTCCCAAAATAATTCTTTCTTAATTATATTATAATTTTTCAAGAACCTTGAGTGTCCCCCAATTGGAGATGCATGCAACTCTACAAGAATCTTATGCTTAAGCTCTGAATTTTTGCACAAGTATAACCTACCCTTATACCATAGGACATTACCTTGCCATTCAAATTTTTCAGAAGATAAATTACCTTGCTAGAGATTTTGAATCAGAACTTGTGTATCCTTTTCTTGCTCCCATTCTAACCTAGCTTCATCCACCCAATTTGCTTGCAACATAGACATTGCACAAATTAATGCTTCTATGGATGCATCTCATCTGGATAGTGCATCTGATACTAAATTATCTTACCCTTCTTATAGATGATTTCAAAATCATAACCCAAAATTTTGGTTACCCATTTTTGTTGTTCCTCAGATGATAATCTTTGCTCCAAAAAGTATTTGAGACTATCATGATCCGTTTTCACCTTAAAGTGTTTACCCATCAGATAAGGCCTCCATTGTTTAACTGCATGAAGAATAGCCATCATTTCTTTCTCATAGATAGGTTTTTGTATATTCTTACCTTTGAATTGATGACTTTCAAATGCAATGGGTCTTCCTTCCTACATTAGTACTGCCCCCAATCCAAACCCAAAAGCATCACATTCAACAGTGAATGTCTATGAGAAGTTAGGAGTAGCCAAAATTGGAGTGGTGCACATAGTTACTTTTAGTTTCTCAAATGATTTGGTGGCATCATCATTCCAATGGAAAGCATCCTTCTTTAGAAATGCAGTGAGTGGAGCTACTATGCTGCCATAACCTTTCACAAATATTCTATAGTAACCTATTAGTCCAAGGAACCCTCAAAGGTTTTTGAGAGTTTTTGGCATGGGCCATTCCATTATTGCTTTGATCTTCTGGGTATCAACTTTGACACCTTCATGGGAAACAATGTGACTGAGGTACTCTACCTCCTATACTCCAAAATCACATTTAGATGGCTTCACATAAAATTGGTGCTTCTCCAAAACTATCAACACGTATTTCACATGTTGCAGATGTGCCTCCCATGTCTGACTATAAATCAATATGTCATCAAATAAAACTAGCAGAAACTTCCTTAAAAATGCCTAAAAATAGTGTTCATCAAGCTCTGAAAAGTAGATGGTGCATTTTTAAGACAAAATGGCATTACCAAAAACTCATAATGGCCCTCATGTGTTCTAAAAGCAGTTTTATGAACATCTTCATCCTTGATTCTAATTTGATGGTACCCAGAGCGAAGATCCAATTTTGTGAAATAATTAGCACCATGAAACTCATCAAGTAAATCATCAATTATTGGAATAGGAAACTTATATTTGATGGTGTACTTGTTGAGTTCCCTATAATCTGGGCACATCTTCCATGTGTCATCCTTCTTCCACACCATGACCACTGGTGATGAATATGCACTTGGCTATGCTTGATGATCCCTGCCTCGAGCATCTCATGGACCATCTTTTCAATTTCACTATTTTGTGCATATGGATATCTATATGGTCTGATATTTGGTGGTTGACTACCTAGAATTAGTTGAATGGCATGATCATGTAATCTTTTTGGTGGTAGTCCTTTTGGCATGGCCCCAAAAATAGATGTGTGGTCCTCAAGAATTATCTATAGATCAAGATGTGTAGATACCTATGTGGGTTGAACTTCTATAGAGCATAATCGTGCAATAATTCCCTCTGCCCCATTTTTTAGCATCTTGGTCATCTGATGTGAACTAATCAATTGTGGAGATTTTGCATGTAATCCATGTAGTTCAATTTTCTTACCTTCAGAATGAAAGTGCATGAATAGTTCTTGGAAGTTCATCTCAATGGTACCTAAGGTTGTGAGCCATTGGACTCCCAAGATAATGTCTATGTTACCCATGGGAATATCAAACATAGGAGAGTTAAGATTGTACCCACCCATAGTAAGCTTAATACTATGGCATTTGCCTGAACAATTAATTATGCCACCATCTACAATCATGACCTAAAATTCTAGTGCTAGGTGGATGAAAAAGTTCAATCGAGTGGCCAACTTATGGTTTATAAAGTCATGTGTGTTCCCTAAATCAATCAACACTATCACCTTCTATTTCTTGAGGAAACCCACCACCTTAAGAGTTTGTGGAGTGATAATACCTGCAAGTGCATGACAAGAGATTCTAGGTTGGGAATCTTTAGGTACATCCTTTATATCTTCCTCATCATCATTGGAGGCATCATCTACTTCTTCATCTTCATTTGGTCCCTCAATGTAGAATAACTTCTTCTCAGCACATCTATGTCCTTTATTCCACCTGTTGTCACAACCAAAACATAATCCTTTTTCACGCTCCTCTTCAATTTGCTGAGGGGTCAATCTAGTAGGTGGAGGAAATGTTGGTGACGATATGCTACAATCTTTGAAGTGAGTGAATGGTTTTTCCTTGTTGGCTATGAATTTTTCCTCAGCTCTACGTGCTAAGATAATAGAATCAGAAATATTAAGTGGATTAAACATGTGTACCTCATGTTGAATGTGGTCCTTGAGTCCACCCAAAAATAGGTCATTCAAGTTTGCATCAGAAATTGTCTCCACACGTAAGGACAGGTTCTAAAAATGATGAATATAATCCTTGATGGAGCCATTTTGTCACAATTTTTCTTGTTGGCTAAAGTAATTCTCTGTCACACTATTTCCATAGTGTAATTGTATCTCCTCTGTAAAAACTGACTAGGTGACATTGAGAATCATCTTTTTCTTTTGAGCACACAACCATCAATACCAAATGAATTGATCAGGTTCAAGATACAAGGATGCCATGGTAACCTTCTATCCACCTGGAATCTAATGTGGGCAAAAATACTCTCCATTTAGTTGATCCAATTGAGTGGATATTTTCCATCAAATTTGCACATATCCACCTTTGGTAATAGGTTCCTTTGTGGCCATGGAGTTAGATTTGAAGTAGACTGGTTAGGAGAACCACCCTAGTGGGTTTGTGAAATAGAGTTATCTTTATTATTTGACTAATTAATGTTCAAATACATCATGATATCTCCCAAACTATCTTTTATGGATTACATATTAGATTGTATGTCTTACACCTCACTCTGAATGCCTTGCACACTATAGTCAAGCTGGCTCATTTTGTGATCTATGTCAGAAAACCCTGGTATAAAGGGTCTAGTACATCCCCCTTATGACTCCATATCTTCCTTGTTAGGAGTTTTACCTAGAGTTTTAGCACCCTTTCCTTAGCCCCGAGTTTGTGGACCTGCCATAAAAGGATTTTATGAAGTCAACCCTTATTGGCACTTTTGACCCAACTTTGACCAAGTGATTTTGGAATTATGTCAGCCTCAAATTAAAATATACAAACAAAATACTATAGCCAAATTTTTCTAAGCTTTCCAAAAATGTAAATAACTCAGAAAAATTCTTTGAATTGCACACTATAGAGCAATTTTATGAAAAACTGTAAAATAGTGAAAACTTTTGTAAAACATATCCAAATCAGTTGAAATTTTAATGGAAGATTAATTTGATTATTTCTCACCTCCTGTAAAACATTTTAAAATAAATTCGCAACTTTTTTTTATATATTGCAAAATTAAAAAAATTAGTGTTTCACCCACAAGATTGCCCAAATCGCAGCTCTGATACCACTTGTAATGAAATTAATTCAATAATTAAGTATAACAGAAAAATTAGATCCAAATATGACTAAAATATATCCAAATATATGATAGTAGATAAGCCACTTCGAGGTGGCAACCTCCACAAGCTTCAATAAGAACATAATTCACAATATGATGATAAATGATTACCCACTACCTCCTATATATAGTCTATCTAGGCCATGGTTACTCCATAGGCCGACTTACTAATCAAAAGAAAGCATATATAAATGTAATATAACATCAAAGAGGGATAAGTAAGCCACAATTTGGCTAATACTATCCTCATACATGTGATAGGTTAGGGGCATAACAACATTCTAATCAATTTAGATAATTTATGCATAAAGTGCTTAATCATGTTTAAGAGATAATTAACCCAAATCAAGTCCTAATCAAAAATTCCATGGAAACTTTTTGAATACTTTGTTTTGGAAATTAATATTGAATAAATACATTGTCAACTGACCTCATTTCTTGGGAAGACATCCCTAGGCCATAAATGCCAACAATATAAGGATTCATGCCCTCCATGCCTCTTAATTACCCCTTCTTCCAGTGCCATGATGAGGATAATTACAAATTTTAATTTCAAAATTGAATTAATCCTCAACCACACATCTCAATCTTGAGATGGATGGTTGAGGTTGGTTCTGATAAAATCCAAAAATCTATAAATAGGTGGCCTCACAACATCATTTTAAATCTTAATTTTTGCAAAGTTATAATGCAGGATTAGTTCCAAAAGCTTCAAGCAACTAGTGTTACCATGCCAAATTGATTCCAAGACAATCCAAGCCATAAGACAAAGGTGCCAAGGGGAGATGAAGGAAGTCACACTCCATTTAAGAAGACGTCTTGAAGCACAAGTTGAGCAAGCCACTACTACAAAGGCATTTGGAGCATCCAAAGAAGGTGAAAGAACTCTTGTATTTAATTCCCTGATTTTTAGTTGTGTTTGTCATTTTTTTTATTAAATAATCTCTCCTTAGTGTCTAGACCTAGAGATGTTATACTATTAGTGTGTTTATTTCACTTTGTTTTCATTTTGGAAATAACACCATACTAACCATCCTCTTTTGATTCAAATTCATAGGTCACATTAGGAATCTTCAATTTTTGGTGAGGGCACACCTCAAATAAGTGGGGAAGGTTACGACCCATTACAATTTTAATGTGGCTAAATTCAAATAATGGGATCCTAAGGGAAAGTTCAATAACTATCTTTAGCTCCTCAATGAAAGAAAAGGGGTGAATATTAGATATGGTCACCAATAATATGAATATGATGGAATCTTTGTAAATGTTTAAAATGATTCTAAAGTCTAGATTAACATGAGAGATAATCATATATCAATGAATATTTCCAAGGACATCCAATTTGACCCAAAGATCACCAAATATTTTACACAAGAAATTTTAAAATAAGTAGAAAAGGCTTGGAGTCATTAGTGGCCTTAGCCACATTCTCAAGACCTAATATAATATGACCAAATTCCCTCTCCCATAAAATAAGAGACTAATATATTAGAGGGAAAGCCTTATATATAGAGGGAGGATAATACTCATATTAGGAAGGAAATTCTTAGAGGCCTCCATGGTCCTCATCTAACCTCTACCCTAATAGTTGCCACCACTTTGGGCATAGCCATTGAAATTATGAGGACTCCACCTCCTCCAAATAGATAAACAAGTACATTCTCTTAGGCACCTTTAGCTCCACTTAATTTGGTTACAAAATTAAGTCTCTCAGAGTTTTTGTAAATTTATTGTTCATGTCTTCCCTTTACTCCTCTTCAATTTTTCCCTACTATGACAGTTTCCTCTCCATCTACTCCTACCTCCACTACTATTATTCCACTTACCATCACTTTACCATTAACTATTATATTAGTTCCTACTACCATGGATCATTAATTTATTTCATATTTACCTTCGCTTTATATTACCTCCAAAATCACTTACCAAATGAAATCTAGAAACCTCTCAACCTTCAAAATTAAACAAATGGAGGAAATACTATAAATGGGACTTGATACCCTAGGAGGATCCCTTGAGGAGGAAATAAAAGAGGAATAACATGAACATGTAATATCAAAGGTTGAATACCCTATGGATGAAGAATAATAAAATGCATAAAAAATGAAAGGACTAAATCAATATTTAAGTGAAGATAGAGACAAAGATGAAATATAAGAAGAGGCAAAGATAGAAAAATCTAATCCAATAAGATTAGGAAGCCTAAGTGAAGAATAAATTATATTTGGGGTACTAGACTAGCATATCATTATACAGGAAGAAAGATAAAACATTAATAAGGTAGTTTATTCTATTTCTTCTTCCATTATTATTGTAGATATTCAAGCTATAAATTTACTACAGGCTATTCTTAGGCCACCAATTTCTAGTTCTATTGATTCTTCTATTCTTTCAACATAAACCCAAATAATGGCTCTTAAGAGGAGAGTCTATTTTGAATATTTAGTTTTAATTTATATTTTATATCCTCAAGGACCACCAATGCCCCCAAAAATATTTATATCAATTGGAGATAGCATTTTCACAAATTACACCCTTACAATCAACCATAATGATAGTTTTAAAAATGTTAGGCCTAAAAATGTGGCAAAGATCACCCCTCAAAGGGAAATATCAGGTTGGGAAAATATTATTCAACCTCCCTTACAATTCCTCATTCAAATAAGTACTTAAATTAAATTTACAATAATAACTCTACTTCAAATAATTATTCCACCTCCTACCTATGAAGACCCTAGCCAATTTGAATAATAAGGGGAACTCATTGTGCCCCAATGGTTTAAAGAGATAAAACACTAAAGAGATGATATGAATAATTTGGTATTTATAGATCTCCCTATAGTTTCCACCCATTTTTATAAACAAAGTGGCATATTTTAAAGGGTGATAAACATGAAAGGGGTGAACACAAACACTGGGGAAGAGACAGTGATGGAATAAAGAGAAAACCTATTTCCCTTGACCAAAAGGCCCAAAATAAATCCAAGTGACCCTAAAGAATATATAGAGTATTTCTAATCTTTAATGTATTTAGCTAGGGATTTCATTAAATAAATATACAAGATCCAAGAATAAGCACAATAAAGGCTACTATAGATACAAATCATTCATGCCTCCATGAGATTGTGGATAGTTTCTAGAGCATAGCCACAAGGATGTATAGTATTTTAAATACTATTCAAGCTTCTAGAAGTGAATCTCAAAATAAGTGGGTGAAGATTATGAAATTCTAAAACCATTTAAAAGTGTTAAAAATAGGCTTAGATTCCTAGTTTAGAGTGGAAGAAATAGTGCATTCAATGATATAAACCTAATGTCTACCCCAGATATTGCATGGGCTTTAAGTTATGTATTTACAAAGAGGGATGGTGTATTTAATTGGCACACACAAATTAAAATTTCAATAGGGATTTTTCCAATCCATGAAAATGAAACCTTGGAGATCTTGAGGGATATGGGGGTCACAAATGTGATAACCTCTATCTATAGACATCAAAATTATGTCACACACACGTGTAAATCCTTTTGTCAAAACCCCTTTTAGTCCATTTTTCAATAAAATTAGCTTCCCTAACCCATGCTTTTACCCCTCACAAATTTAATAAATTTAAAATACTTAATTAAGTTAATTAAAAACCCCTTTTGCCACCGTACCTAGATACCTCACCCTAAGACTAATTCTCACTTGATGAGTCACCTCAAGACTTGGTCCCCTCATCCTAACTACCCAAGCCTTATTCTCACTTCAAAACTAAATTCTTAATCAACTACATCCTTCTTAACCTCTTATTTTTACTATTTTGTAATGGGTGCCACACTTGGCATGAAGAGCAATAAACAATAGGCCAAAAATAGTAAGTTTTACCTATTTTAATGTCACCAACATCAGTCAACCCATGATCGATGTCATTGGGATCACCAACATCAGTTATATAGTATAAACTCTAACCTGATGTTCAAGTTAGAAAAAATCAAGAAAATTCATTCTTACTTGCTTTCAAGCTCTTGGCATTCAACTTTCAACATCTTGGATTACTATTATCTTATGTAAGTCATTCATGATCAAGAATCAATCTCTTGAGGACTAGCAACACCCACTTGTTCTCTCTATTTAGGCCATCAGTTTGGACTACCTGATAGGAGCCATTAATTTGGCACTTGTCATTTAATCACCACTAAAGCTAAGTACATCACTTATTTTTTAGGTCTTTTAAGAATTTACTTTGATATCACTTTATATCTACTATTCATTGCTTTACACATTCTTGATTGAACCCCTGTGAGGGAATTAAAAATCTTCCCTGCTTGTTTCCCCTTGACCTGACCAAACTCCTGACCAAATCTACCCAAATCATACTCTCTCTCTCTCATAACTCTCCCCAACCTCCTAGACTTGATCAAAACCATTTCTCAAACTCATAAAAGCCTTCTGCAAGCTCTTATAACTCTCCCTAACCTCTTAGCAACCTAACCAACATCAGTCACCTTTACCTATCAACCTCAGTAGCATATACCACCAACTGATATTAGTCACTTCCCCACCAACAACATTGATGATTGTGGTTTCCATAACCTTTCCAAAACCTACCCAAACAACTTTTAAAATGCAAATAGAATAAATGACTTGCACTTTGTTACTCTCTACTACACTCAGGTTGTGAATAATGGTAACATTATCTCTCTTTCATTCTTTCTTCACCTCTCTTTTAGTTATTTATTAATCTTTTGTCTCTCAAAAGTGGACAGTCATCTCAAAGGAAGTTTCACACTTCTTGGAATAAGCACATAGCTTGTCAACCTACTCATTTATTTAATAACAAACATTTTATGGTAGTGATTTCTTACTTACATGTAGTCCTCCCTAGCCAAAGAGGAGTGATCACAATGTCTGGATACGATGCTTAAAACAATCTAGGTTCATTCTAATCACTTATCGCTGACATTCTTTTTTATTTTTCTTTAACTTGAAATATACAAAATTTAGTGAAACATTTTCGACACACTTGGTGGGACTTTGGAGTTTTCCTTGGCTTCATTGCTTGTTTTAAGCATTCATATAGGTGCATTATAGTGAAAATTTCATTTCTTTTACTTTCCTCTTCTCTTCTCTCTTAAAACAAAAAATTCAACATTTTATTTTCTATTTAAAAGCATTAAACTAAAATTTTCTTTCTTTTTCTCTTTGCCTCTAAAAGCAATTTATCATTTTTTATTACAATTTAAAAAGAATATCTTCTTTACTTTTTCTTGCATTCATATTAGGATAGTGAATTTTCAATCTCTATTCCGATTTCATCTTTGCTTTCATTCAAATCTAAACATTTCAAATTTAGGTTTAAAACTCACTACATTGCATTGTTTACTTGTTGCATATTAACTCACCTGGTTAATTACAAGCATTATGAATAAATTTTAGTGCACCTATGTTACACAACCAAATCACATTCACACAAACAAACATCTAAACTCACTTGGAAAAAAGCCCATTGGGATTTCATCACTTGGTGGATCACCTTACCCTACCCGACTATCCTACTTGTATTTCACCACCAAGGGGAGAACCCACTACATTCTCTAGTGGAGTATAAACTCTAGATAGAAGGTATATTTTGGATAAGTATCCTATATTTGGCTCCATGTCTGTGAAGTGTAGAGATCAAGTTCCTATAATAATCCACATACCTAGTCTAACATAGATTTCCTCTTGAGCACTAAAACTAACCTGAAACTAGCTCTAGATTAATTTCTAGTACCTTTGATAAACAAATTCTCTTTTCACTATTTGATTAAGGCATAAGCCAACATGAGACTAAAAATTAATCTCTAGGAGTTAATAGTTATTGGTTGTATGTTTTTTTCTTCATTTTTATTACCTTTTATATTTTGGAGTTGGTAAAGACGCTTTCTTATTGATTCATAAAATCTTATTTATAATACTCAAATTGTACAACCTATTATCTCAAGTTTTTTGAATGTTCTTCCTTGTTACATAGACCTCTTATATCCACTATTTTACCTAGTTTCAAATTCTAGGTTTCTAAAACATTAGATTTTCCATCTCCCAAGATATCACAGTGACCAACATTGATTAACTATACCAACATCAGTATATTTTATCTACCAACATTGATTAATCCCACTGATATTAGAAAACTTTAACTATCGACATCTTTCAAGTGACCAACATTGATGAATGCATAATTTTCATTTGCTCAAAATATTAATCTAAAATAACCCACTTATGTACACTCAAACCTAGTTTTTACTTATTTTGTCACTAATACAGGGTAGTAAGACTATTTATACTTCCTTTTTCATGGTATTGACATGAGCTCAAGCTAAAATTCTTGTTGATTACATAAGCCAAAAACCATTTCCAACTTCCCCTCTTACTTCTTATTATATCATGAAGCATACTTTAGATATAGAGCATACTCTTAGCCCTAACAAAATTCCCATTATGCCTGAGGGAGATCAAGATTTTGCTAAATTTCTTGATCGTAATGTTGTAGTCCTTCAGCATTACCTTGCTATGAGTTAAACTTGTAATTCTTTGGGTGACCCAATCTATAGTATGCCAACCTCTCTAATGGAGACAAATTTAGTTTTAGTTTCCTCCACTATTTTCCCCATGGTTACTCAAACCACCACTTCAATAAATAACCCAACTATAAATAATGTCCAAATTTTAGCACCACCAACTTCCCAATCCCACCTAAACCCTAGCATGACTTCCCTACTTTCACAACCATAAGTAGTAAAATCAAGTATTATCTTATTCTAAAATTTGGTGGTACCTATTCCATATACTCTTGTACCTATAATTACTTGAGTTATGACTCACCCCTCATCTAGTCTAACCATGCAAATAACCCAACCTACAATAACAACAACCAAACAAAGCATAGTCTCTAACCCAATGGGACAAGCCCCTTTTCTTATCGTACCCTAGCCTATGACTCATTATCCTCATGTTGCCCCAACACAACCTCAAAAATCTATGTCATATGCTCCCTCTACTTCCTATCAAGTTCCCTATAATTTAGGAGGTATCCCCTAAATTAATCCCCTTCTAGACGTCATTAAGATGATGGAAAAAATGTCTAATCTAGAGACATCCATTTTTAGTTCAAAGATGTGTTATATTATGATCATATATGTAATGAACCCATCCATCCTTCTATGCCTATTCTCCCTTATCCAAGCTAATGATAACTCCATAAATTTACTTATTCCAGAGTAAAGAGGACCCACAATATCACTTATGAGCATTTAGACATGATTTTTATTTAATAGGGCATGATGATGCATTACTAATTTAAACTTTCCCTATGTATCTTTAAAATGCTACCTTGGATTGGTATAAATATATAACTCAACACTTTATTTTCTCATTTACCTAACTCGCACAAATATTCTTGGACCATTTCTCTATCAACATTTCTAGAAAGGTTTCTATAATAGACCTTTATTCTATCAAACAATTTAATGATGAATCTATTGTAGATTTTGTTACTCATTGGAGAGGCTTGATTAATCAACTCTCCTTTTCCTTATTGATCTCTTCTCAAGGGCATGTGTTAAACACATCTCATCCACCCTTCGAGTACAAAATTTTCATACATTTGAAGAGGCCTTTACAATGGCACAAAAAATCAAGATTTGAACTATCGATGAAGGCAGAGTCAAGTTATGCAATAAGAATCCTAATTAAAAATAAAATGACTCCTATTTTAAAACCTCTCCTTCTAACTAAAAAGATAAATGATTTGCCAACATGGTGGTCATTAATTTATCTTCTTCCACAGTCACAAAACAATCAAATTCCTTGACTTCCCAAAATCCAACCAAGCAATTCCAACAATGGTATAAACAAAGACAATACACTCCCATTGGGGAGTCATATGCATCTATTTTAGAGAAACTATTGCAATAAGGTGTCATAAACCTTCCTTAAATCAAACCTCTTATATAGTTTGACCCCTCCCATCCTATTCCAACTTGGTACAAGGAAGTTGAGTTTTACATCTACCATCGAGTTAAAGGCCACAATTATAATAGTTGTAAGACACTCAAGAACATTTTCAAGACATGATTGATAGAGGTGATCTCATCTTGGATAATCCTAATGCATCTCCTAATCAATGCATGGATGTTTTCAAACACCCTTTTCCTAACCATTCACCTAATAAAAATATTGTTAGACCACAATTAACTCAGGTGATCATAATATATATATGATTAATATGGTCTTTCCTTTACCTCTAGTTCAACCTTCCCCTTAAGAGGAAGCACCTATTTTATCGACTCCTCCCCTAAAATTAATAGAATTTATTTTTCCCATTCTTCCTCCCTAGGTAGAAGTGCCTATTTCACCCGTTCCACTCCCAGGTGAGGAAGAGCCTCCTTTACCACTTCTTTTACCAGCTAAGGAGCCTATAATGCCAATACCTTTTGCACTAATATTACCTATCCTGTTACCACTTGAAGACCACACCCCACCCATTACTCAACCACATGTTGAAGGGTGCATCATTCCTATGTTATACCCTCTTGAGGAATCTTCTTCACCTACCTTTCCTTTATCGATAGAGAGTAATACCCGAACCACTCCACCTTTACACCTAGAAGAGTCAGTGTTATCTTCTACCACATTAGATGAAAGACCTATTGTGCCTACTCTAATTATACCACTTGTACCCCTTTTTTTACCTATGGAGGATCATACTTTACCTATTTCTCACCCACATGTTGAGGGAGTAATTATACCTATGCTCTACCCTCTTGAGGAACTTTCTTCGCCTAACTCTCCTCCACCCATGGAAGACCATGCCTCTTCTCCCATCTCTATCAAAGAAGACCCCATTGCAGCTCTTTCTTACCTTTGGCCTGAAGTAATAGAAATAAAAAATTGCCCTCTTTACTAAACACCTCAGCCTTCTAAAGATACAACCATAAGGCCTATGTTATCTAAACCCTTCTTGTGATTAGCAAAAAGTCTATAATTTCTTAACTCCATGAAGCTATCATGTGACATTTTGGGACCAGGTTAAAACTCCTTATCTAACACAATGAATGTCAACCTTTACTACCAACCCTCTCACTACCCTTTACCCCAAGGTCTTTAACAAAGCTAGATATTCTTCACCAAAAGCACCTAAATTTTAGCCATCTATGTCAGAACCCTCACCCTCACAGATATCTACCACATTAAATTAGATCAGGCCTTTAGGCATATGCCACATTTCTAATTTAATTCATCTACTAGTGAGATTAGATTTAACTCCTCAACCACAAATTAGAGTTTTATGACCTAAATTACAATAAAAATTAAGCTTTCTAGATCTCATCGACCCTTCCCTCTTCGACCCTCAACTTTACCATCTATTTTTGGAACACACCCCTCTACTTTAGTTGAAATATTATTGACTCAAGTAAAACAAAAGGTTAAGTTACCTCTAATACTACCTTTGTCACCTAATAGAACTTTCACATCTAACACTAAGATACCTAACACAAAGAAAGTGTCAATAAAACACGTAACTCCATCACCACCAAACAAAGCACTACATAAAATTACTCTTTCAACACCTAAACAAAATAAGGTGTCCACTCCTATTAGCATAACAAGTGCAAGACCACCTACAAGCTCTCAAATATTTTTCATATGTTAGTTATTAAAATCTTCCATAATAACTCTTCCTCCCATTAAGATTTATATTCCTCTTGGAATGAATCCATCTTGGTTTGATTATACACAAGTGTATTTATATCATCATTCACCTGGACATGATACTGAGAGTTGTAAAGCCCTTATAGAAGTCATTTGAAAACACTTTGATGTTAACACTCTCTTCTATGATACTTTAGTTAACCTTCTTTTTATTCCACCTTTGGCATCCGTAATGCCTCCTACTATACTACCTAAATTCAAACCCAAATATGTGGTCATACCCCTTTTGCCACATCTTGCACTTACAATTTAGATCAACACAATTAATATGGCCACATGGTCATAAAACCAAAAGGATGAAGGTAAGGAAAAGGTAATTGCTCCTTGGGCTCATCCCTTCACCAAAGACACTCCTAATCCTAATATTTCCATCTTGGGTGTTCCTAAACCAACATCTTCAGACGTTATTCAAAGCTCAATGATGAAATAACTTCACCAAAATCTTATGAAAATATATTTATATGAGTTAATCCAAAACTTATCCCAACACCATAAAGCTTTGATTAGTTCCTTTCAATTTATTTAAGTATAATATGATGATCCCCAACCTCTTATAGCTTTGGTCAACTCCCTTAATCCCATCTCCCTGATTTCTTTTAGTAATTTGGAAATTCCAGTTCAACACCATAAAGATTAGGACTCTACCCTTTTTATTACCACATATATTGATCAAAATCATGTCAAGAGAGTCATGATCAATGGGGGAGATATTATCAATATTATTTACACCCATGCCTACAAACAACTATCCCTTCCTGATAATTGCATATCTCAACCGATGCGGTACTCTGTTCCTTTAATGATACCAAAGCTACTATGGTGGACACTATTGTATTAAATATCCATGCAAGTCCCCACACTATTTTTGAGATCTTCTATGTTATGAAAGGAGAATTTAAATATAATAAATTACTTGGGTGACCTTGGATATATGTTATGGCATGTGTAACCTCAACTTTGCACTGGTATGTCAATTTTGAACATGATGGACAAGTGCATGTTATACCCATTGATCCACCTCCATTTAGAACATTTAATATGATTTATAGTCCCAATAATGTTCTCATTCCAATAAAAACACAATCTTCCTCTCATGATACTTTTGAATCTTCCACAAGTTTTACTCCCTTAGTTACACAAATACTGATAACATAAATTCTTGACAAGGATCTCATAGAGGAAACTTTTCAACATTTGTCACTCGATGAATATCATTTGTTGATGCTCAAAATGTTATATACTCCAAAATAGTATGTAAAGCTTCACATGCATCCAAATTATGATCCTCACATTGGGATGGTCATCCCTTATGGCCCCCCTAACCTTCAAACCAATTTCACATATGGGGGAATTGATCAAGCTCTCACTATTGGCAATCCATATTCTTCACCACAACCTTTTACATATGACTTATCTTTCCTAATAAAACCTATATTTACTCACACCTATCTCTATAAGTGTGCCTAGAATGGATTTATTTTGGGTCATTATGAACAAGGTGTCCATAGGCCTATTGAATATCCCACTAGCCAAACCATTGAAAATGCCAAAAAGAAGCATGGAGTAGGTTATGATGAACCAAATAAAATAACTAAAACTTCCCATGTACCAATTATTGAAGAAATAGTTTCTCCTTCTCCACCTTCTTCTCCACCATCACCTAATGAATTAGAGGTATCTATACTTCATAAATTTTTTTCAATAAATGACATCCATTTGGGGCCTCTCACCTATCACCAGTGTAAGGAAACAAGGTCCCTTCCTCTCATTCATCTTGAAATAATTGATGAAGACTCTCCTACTATTAACACTATCCAATGTCAAGATTATGATGTAATTCTCACATATATGGGTATGGATGATTCATATATACAACAATCGTTCCCATTCAAAACACAAGCTGTGTTAAATGAATCAACCATTGACATCAATCTACCTTCTTATGATAACCCTCACATCTTCAAGATTGGCCAATATTTGGAATCCTCTAAGAAAGATGATTATGCAAAATTTAGTAATGACCATAGAAAATCCTTTGATTGATCTTATAATGGCGTGCTTGGTATTGACCCCATTATCATCACCTATAACATTTTCACCAATCAAGATGCTAAACCTGATTTATCCAATCCATTGACTACCCATAATGGATTTCCAATATTATTCCTATCACAAAAGTAACTAGGGGAATCCATATTTACACTAACTATCATGACTTAAACCCCACTTATCCAAAATATAACTTCCCATTTCCATGTATCGACCTACTTGTTGATCTAACAACCAGCCATGAGATGTTATATCTTATAGATGGGTTCTCTAGGTATGATAAAATCTTGGTCACTCCTGAGGATCAATGAAAAAAAACCTTCATTACCCCATGGGTAAATTTCTATTATTAGGTCATGCCTTTTAGTTTGAATAACACTGGTGCCACCTACCAATGGGCTATGACTTACATCTTCCATGATCTCTTACACAAGATTATGGAAGATTACATGGATGACTTACTCGGCAAGTCTAAATTTTTTCAAGATCGTTTGATGATTCTTAAAACCATATTTACTCATATATTCCAATATAACATTTGACTAAACACAAAGAAATGTGTCTTTGGTTTTCTTTTTGTTAAGCTCTTAGGTTTTATCATTTATCTACATGGTTTTGAGTTGACCCTGCTAAGGTTAGAGAAATACTAGAGATGCCTCCACTTACTAATATCAAATAAATCCACAACCTACAAGGTAAATTTAAGTTAGTTATTACTTCATCTCTTAGTTGTCAGATCATTTCTAACCCTTTCACCAACTCCTCAAAAAAGATGTTTCCTTCCATTGGAATACAGATTGTTGAGAAGCTTTTGATGCACTCAAACAATACCTCCTTTCCCCACAACTTCTTAATTTGCCTAGGGAAAATAAAAATTTCTACCTTTACATCTCTATAACATACCATTCTTTGGGTGCTATGATTGTACATTGAGATGACTAACATTGAGAATAGATGGTTTATTACATAAGCTACACACTTATTGATTATGAGACTCGATATACCCATAATAAAAAAGTTTGCCTTATGTTGGTCTTTTCCACCTCCAAGATTTTCCATTATCTCCTAAATCATTAAACTTATGTGGTCACCCATACTGATCCCCTCAAATACATGCTTTCCAATCCATATCACAACCAATGTGTAGCTTAGTGGCTCATGTTTCTTACTAAATTTGGCTTAGAATTCATTCAATAAAAGTCTATTGAGGGGTAAACAATCCCTGACCAGTTAGTTGCCACCCCTTTCCCTGACAATCAACCATCAAACCTTGAATTCCTTGATGAATCCATTAAAATTATTTCTATCAATGACATGTCCATTCAAATGATTATGTTATTTGATGGATCTAAATGTCAATACGATGGGGGTGTAGGAGTCATTCTTATTCCTCTAGATGGTGAGCCTATGCCTTTGTCATTTAAACTATATTTTGAATGTACTAACAATATGGCTGAATATGAGGCTTTAATCTTCAAACTTCAAACAACTCTCTTCTTGGGTATCAAATCCATAACCATTTTTGGTGATTCTCAACTAGTGGTTAACTAGGTTAATGGTTCCTACTTATGCAAAAATGAGATTCTATAGTGGTATAAACATCATTTAGATATGTTCTTAAGATCATTTGATTCTTATCTCTTAAAAATTGTTCCTCGATCCATAAATAAGTTTACTGACACAATGGCTTCACTTGCCTCACACATACCCTCTTTGTTCTCTTCTTCAAAAATCTATGTCACCGTGCATTGCTTAACATTACCCTCTTATGTATCAACTAACATCCTCTTTGTCAAAAATGTAACATCCAACCCACATGACTTATGGTACAATCAACTCATATATTATCTTTCCTTATCTATTACCCCTTCTGATCTCTCCAATAATGGAATATGTGCCTTCATAAAATGTGCTACTCATTATACTATGTTAGGGGGACTTCTCTACAAGTGAGGTTTTGATGGTCTTCTTCTTAGATGCCTAACTAGTACTGAGACTCCCTTCACTATTAAGGAAGTCCATGACATGATTTATGGTGGGCATTTCAATGGTCATTTATTTAGCAAACGTATCCTTCAACTTGGTTATTATTGTCCCACACTTCATCAAGATTGTGTTGATTACGTTCAGTGTTGCATCAAGTGTCAACAACATGATAACCTCCTTCATGTTCTGAGTCATGAATTATAAGTCACCAAAGACTTTTGGCCTTTCTCCCAATGAGGCTTAGATCTAATTAGGGAGATTAATCATCATTCATCCCTCCATCATCATTTTATCATTACTACCACTGAATACTTCACCAAGTGTGTCAAAGCCATCCCTCTCATTTCCACTAAAGCTGATAAAATTATTGACTTAATCAACCATCACATCATCTATCATTTTGGTATTCTCCATAAAATTATAATAGATAATGATAAAATTTTCAAAAAAATACTGTTTAAAATCTTTATGATACATTTGGAATCAAATTAATCTTCTAATCATTGTACTATCCACAAGAAATGGATAGGCATAAGTTTCTAACAAAAAATTGACCAAAATTGTTATGAAAGTAGTCAATTATATGGGCAAGGAATGGCACACACACATTCCTTTTGCTTTATAAGCTTACCACACTAGCATTCAAACCCCTACAGGTGTTACACCTTTTTCCTTGGTATATGGGATGGAGGATATTTTTCCTTTGAGGTTTAGATTCCTTCTCTTCACATTTCTCTACAAGACATACTTACTAATGATGACTTTCATCAAGAACATTTGGCTCAACTTGAATTGCTTGATGAGCACCATCTCATAGACCACAAACACCTCCAACTCTATCAAGAGCATATCAAACATGGTTATAAAAAAACCTTAAAGAATGAGATTTTAATATTGGAGATCTCATCTTAAAGGAAAATCAACATGTGACAAATATGGAGAAAAATAAATAGGGTAAGTTTGATCCTAATTATCTTGGACCCTATATCATAACTAACAAATATAACTTAGGAACTTATCACTTATCTTCTCTTGAAAGAAGGCCAAAATGTAAGCCTTTAAATGTCTTACACCTCTGACCATTCTTTTGTTAAAGTGTCACTTCACCTCATGTTTAACCTGATCTCATCCCTTGAGCATCCCTATTACATTCATTTCCCTTCCTCTTCACCCTCAAAATGAATGTAACTCTAGCCAAAAATCATGTAGTGGTATGGTTTTACCCTCAAAATGGACAACCCCTAAGTCTCTATAATCTTTTCCATGACTAAAATCTAGAAAAAAAAGCTACCAAAAAAATGGGATATTTGACAAGTTATAAACTCTCAGGTCGTGCTTCTCAATGTAGACTACTCCCTTTAAGGATAACTACATAAATTCCATTTTTTAATATCAATATACTTCTCCCTTGAAGGACAACTATGTAACTTCCCTTTGCTACTATCAATAGACTACTCCCTTGAAGGATAGCTATTTAAACTTAAAAACAAATGCTTAGACCACTCCCTTGAAGGATGGTTAAGCCAAGATTTGTTCTCAAAGGGAAATACAAATAAAAAATCTTCTCATATTGATTAGATTTATACAACCTTAACCCATACAAAATCCCATTGCAGGCTTCCCACATTGATCAACTTACACCACAAAAAAAAAAAAAAAAAACTTTAAGTCATGGACTTGCCTATAGTAGCTCTTAGGTCACCCAAAATATGGGCATATCATTCCCACTTCATAGGTTATGCTACTCAAAAAATTTCCCTCATTTCACCCTTTTTTCCCTCATAATCTTTCAAGGGACTATGAAGCTCACTTAACATAAGGTAAACACAATGCTTCTCTAACAAAAATAATGGTTCAAAGATATAAGGCATGAAAGAGGCTCATTTTCCTAAGCCTATTTATGTTCTAATTATGGTCTTTTCTAGTGCATGAGCATTCTACCTCTTTATTTTCCCATCCAAATAACATTTTGATCTCTCTATTGAGATGAAAAACATCATATTAACACTATCAAAGCCTACTCAATTTACTTTATGTAGACACCATCACAAATATGGAAAAATGCTGAAATAAACTAACATAACCAACCTATTCATTTTAAGCATACACCATCACAAAATATGGAAAAGTGATAAGATGAAACTAACAAACCAACTATGCATATACCATCACATATATGGGAAAGGCTAGTCTAACTTAACTAACATGATCAACATTAACATCAAAATTAACATAACATTAAATAATCAACATTAGCATGATCATAATCATAATAAACATCTCATATATATAGCATCAATAACATGTCCATCAATACATCATCATAATATCATCTCTCTCTCAAAATATACATCTCACATCTTCGGCTCATAGGCTGGTGTACATATAACACATATAACAAAAAAAGGCAAAATCTAGCACTCAGAGTCCTCGAGGCTCTTTGTGTGGTTATGAAGAAGAAATGCCATCATCACTATGCTCATGTGTGTCTATGTGAGATAGAAGCTATGGCCCATGTCATTGATCTCTCCTAATCTTTGAACTTAGAGTAACTCTAAATATGTGGAAACTTCCTTATGGCCCTCTCATAATAGGCAATCTCATCTAGGGTAGTAGTATATCTCACCAGAGATACAATCTATAGTGGTCCCATAACACCTACTAACAACCTATCTTATACTTATCCCTATGGTGGTGGAGGAGTAGCTTGACCTATTACTCTCAGGTTATCCCTCTCCATTGTCACTATAGTCACCTGACCTTATAGCACACTGACCTGGCCTTGTAGTGATACAACTTGGCCCTATAGTAACCTAACCTAGCCTTGTAATGTCACCACCTACCCCTATAAGGCTAATACTTGTGTCTATACTATATCTCTATCCTACACTATTGCATCTCATACCTATATGGTTACATCACTCTCTCTCACCAACCCTTATAAATCTAGTGGTGGCCTTTTGACCTCCACCATGGGATGCAAACCTACCCACTAGGCTGTATATGCCACTATGCACCCTATATCTCCAACACCTAGCCCTATTGGAAGCTCCTCAAAATTTGGCCCATCAATCTTATAAGGCAATGGTAGGGGTGCCTCTATGTCATCCCTCCTTTAGTGATGAAAGGTAGGTGGTATATCTTGTAGTAGACTGAACTACCTCTTGACTCGTGCCATGAGTACCATCTCCAACTAACTGACTCCTATCCCCTAGCCCATAATGAGCTTTGCAATCCAACTAGATATTATTCCTATCCTCTAAATATAGGGTATCTTAGGTAGGGTCTCCATAAAATATCTATAGGGATCAAACTTTCAATCATGCACCTATAATAGGCAATGTCATACACTACACCATCCACTTGGGTCTGTGCCATGCCCTCTCTCGACCATCTAAAACCAACCCTAAAGCTAACTAGAATCATGGTAGGTAACCCCAATGGTCTTGTCACCATTATGTGCTCATATGACCAATAGTGTAGTAGATGGATGACACACAAACTATATCACCATCATAGTCTCAAACCCCATAGCTCTTTGTATAACTATGCCAAAAACACTAAACCCCATGTAAAAATAATCCACTACTCAACCATGTATGCAAGTACACTTATAAATGCAATTGAAAATATACCACCACATGCATCTGATAATACATAAACTATGATCCCTATCATCATTAGGATGCTCAGTTGATGTTCCTCCTCATCGACCATATATAGTGGCTCATAAACAAAAATCATTTAATGATAAGTCACCTCACTAATATGCTCACCATACAATGACACCATGTGGATATCATGCTCCTCTCTCAAGCATAAAAAGAGCTCCTCACCCTAGAGTGGTAGCTATATAATCCTATGAACATCCTCTTGGGTCATTATCAACTCTTTGATCAATAGATATAAGGTGTTGGTGGTGTGATCCCACCTCTTGATTAATGCTATCATAAGGCTTACATATTGAGTGACTTGATAATATCACCATACTCCTCCTAACCCCATCGCTTCCATGTGATCCCACTCATCTAAAGTGACATCCCTCCTCATATGCATCAAAAGCCTTGGTAGAAAATCCTATAGTGTTAGCTCTATCCTTGTCTGCATCCATACACACATAACTCAAGTCACATACTTTCTAATATAATCTATCACCTCCTTTTTCCATTTTATTTGGGATAACTACATTGTTCTAAGTCCCTTAACTAGTCTATGTAGGTAGCACTCAATTGACATGGGGTATTCTAAGGTTAACTTAGCCATATACCCACCTAACTATCCTACTCTCCCCTCTCTACCCTCAACTTCACTGCCTCTCTCTCTCTCTCTACCCTAGGCTTCACTACCTATCTCTCTCCACCTTAGACCCATTGCCTATCATAACTCTAGGCTTCATAGCTTATATACCTACCCCTCAACAATATGCCCTATCTTTTAATCCTTAGGTCCTTTGACCTATCTCAATATCTATTTTGAAACCATACCTTAGATCTTTTTTCCTAGGCTTTGGGAGATCTACATTGGCTTGAGGCCCTAAATTAGGCTATGTAAGTATCACTCAGTTGACACAGGGTCTTCTAATGCTAGCTCAACTATTAGGATAGTTGAGTACTTCCATTAGGGATCTAAACTGACCCTTTCTCCTATTTTTCTAGTTCTTCATAGTCACTGACATCAGCTTTAATGTCAACATCAATTCTTTGTAGGCATAAGTGTTATCTAACATTGATAGACACTCATCAACCTTAGTGCCATATCAGTCGATGTTAATGGACCTCACCAATGTTGGTGACTGGTTTGGCCCTAGGATTGAATGACCCATCCCTAAAACTACAATTTTAACCTTAAAAACTACCCCAACTTATCCTAAACATACCCTACCCTATTTCCTACCCCTTTGCTAACATTTTCTATCCCACATCTCTAAATTAGCCTAAAAAATCAAAATAACCAAATCAAGCTTCAAAATAACTCACAAAGACTCTTACCTTATCTCTTTATCTCCTCTAGGTTGGCACAATTGACTCTTGTGGTGACGCACCTCTGGCTGGGTCCCTTCCTTGCTCTGTCATCTCAGTCACTCTCACAGCTCTATTTTTCTCCAATCATAAGTTGTAAATGAGTTTGGTCAGCTACCAAACCCCCTTTTAGTTAGGTTTTGTCAATCATTGATGTCAACATGCTTGACCTAATCTATTGACATCAACACTTTTTCCTAATGACATCATCAATGTTACCCTAATATGTTGACATCAATATTATTTATTATTGATATCAGCAATGTCACTGACATTGGCAACATTGAATTAATGTTTTCCCCAACAAGTAACCTTAACTTTTTAGACTTTACCCATACTCTGGGGAAATTTAGAGATCAATTATATCTCCTTGACCATGACCACCAACCTAGAGATTACATATATCTCCTCAACCATGACAAATGTGCTTGGAGATCACTTAAATCTCCACCCATGATGACTTTGATTAGAGATCACATATATCTCCCTAACTATAACCACCAACTTAGATATCATATATATCTACCCAACCCTAAAAATCACCCTTGGAGATAACTTAAATCTCCCCCATGATGATTTTTCTTGGAGATCATGAATATCTCCTCACTCATTGACCATTTTACACCAACCTTACATCGCTTGTCTTGACTGCTTATGCTATTCCACTATAGTTGGCTATTGTACACACACATATATATTAGGTTTTTTGGATGGAACCCAAGCTCATCCTATCACCTATAACCTTTTATGTTTTTTATGGGCACTTTCTACCTCAAATACTTGGGACACATCAACCATTAAAGCTATAACTTTGATTGTTTTGACCTATCCGCTATCACTTACAAGACGTGCTTTGGTAATTTCTATCTGAGTCCTCCTCAACCTTGCCTATTCTTGAATTTTTCAACTATATCTCATAATAGTATATGCACATGAAGTGATACTCAATTCTCCACCACTCACCCAATTACCTTTTTATCAAACTGGTACCTGATTCTAGTTTTTCCTCCATCAATTCTTTTTTTGAGGGGGGATACCTCATCCAATACTTGGAGCATCTAAATCCTATTTTTGTCTTTCAAACTTGTCAATACAAATTATAAGACAAAAAGGGGCAAATTTAGACACCAAAATTACATCACACACACATGTGTAACTCCCTATGTCAAAACCTTTTTTAGCCCATTTTTTAATAATAATAATTAGCTTCCCTAACCCATAATTTTACCCCTCACATATTTAATTAATTTAAAATACTTAATTAAGTTAATTAAAAACCCCTTTTACCATCTTACCTAGCCACCTCACCCTAAGACTAATTCTCTCCTGATAAGTCACCTCATGACTTGGTCCCCTCATCCTAACTACCCAAGACTTATTCTCACTTCAAAACTAAAATCCTAATCAACTACATCCTTATTAACCTTGAAAAATAATATAAAATAAGCTAAAAATAGTAATTTTTACCTATTCTAAGGCCACCAACATCGGTCAACCCATGACTGATGTCAATGGGATCATTGATGTTAGTTATATAAGCCAAACTATAACAAGATTTTAAGGGTCAACAAAAATCAATAAAATTCATTCATACTTACATTCAAGCTCTCAACATTCAACTTTCAACATCCTGGCTTACTGTTATCTTGCGTAAGTCAATCATTATTAGGAACCAAGATTTTGAGGATTAGCAACACCCACTTGTTATTTATATTTAGGCCATCAGTTTAGACTACCTGATAGGAGCCATCAATCTGGCACTTGTCATTCAGTCACCACTATAGCTAAGCACATCACTTATTCTATAGGTACTTTAAGCATTTGCTTTTATATCACTTCATATCTATTTTTCATTACTTTACACATTCCTGACTGAACCCCCATGAGGGAGTTACAAATATTCCCTACTTGTTTTCCCTTGACTTGACATACCAAACCTCTAAATAGATCTACCCAAATCATACTCTCTCTCTCATAACTCTCCCCAACCTCCTAGACCTGATCAAAACCATTTCCAAAACCTAAAAAAGCCTTCTACAAGTTCCTAGGTAATTATTACCCCTATCGACCTCGGTAACCTAACTGACATCAGTCACCTTCACCCATCAACCTCAGTAGCATAACTGATATCAATCACTTCCCCACTGATGTCGGTGATTGTGGATTCCCTAACCTTTCCAAAAACTACCCAAAAAACTTCTAAAATATAAATAAAATATACCACCTGCACTCTTTTACTCTCTACTGGACTTAGGTTATAAATAAATATAACATTATCTCTCTTTCATTCTCTCTTTACCTAAATTTTAGTTATTTATTACTTTTTTATCTCTCAAAATTGGACTATCATCTCTAAGGAATTTTCACACTACTTGGAACAAGCACGTAGCTTGGCAGCTCACTCATTTATTTACTAACAAACATTTTTGGGTAGTGATTTCTTACTTGTAGGTAGTCCTCCCCAACCAAAGAGGAGTACTCAAAACATCTGGATATGACACGTAAACCAATCTAGGTTCATTCTAATCACTTATCCCTAACATTCTTTTCTATTTTTCTTTAGACTTGAAATAGACAAAATTTAGCGAAACACTACCAAAAAACTAGTAAATAGGTTAATTTCTGAAACACTTTTAAAAAACTAACGTAGATAAATTTAAGAATGAAATTGATGGAACCATTTATAAAACTAATGATGAGATTTTGTATTTAATAAAATTTACCAAGGATAGAGTAACTAATGTTGAATCCTTTGGAGTGGAATTTAAGTTCTTGGAGGTAGAGAATACAAGGTTGATGACTAAAGGTATCAAAATATTTAAGCCTTTCATGGTCAATTTTTATATTATCAATAGAGTTTAATGTTTTACACTACAAAGTTAGTACTAAGCACAAAGTTAACTACAAGTTCTGACACATCATCACATAGACCCTAATTTTCTAAAATGTAGTAACACATACTTCAACATAGCTAATTTTGATTCCTTAAGGGGTGGAAATAAGTACTTCAATTTCTATAGATGTTATGCAACCATTTCCCTTTTCTCTTGGTGCCACATCAACACAAACCTAAGTATATGGATATATTTTCATGTTATAAATTGAGTTGGAATTGGTAGGTCCAAATTTATTGGCATATATGCATTATATTATGGCTGAGTAACTTTATCTATGTACACAATTTCATACATGCATGTTATGCATAATTTTTTGACACATAGCTCTATAATTGGAGATGTAAATTTATAATTCACTTAGAGGATGAGGCATACCTTCTCAAAGCTTATATATATTTGTATCCTACTAGTTTGAAAGGGAGAATTTTTTTGTCTATTAACATTAATAAGAAATTTTGAGTATTGTTCTACAATTGGTTTTGATGTGCAAATATTTTTCTTATCCAAATTTGATAGTTTTTTAGAAATTTTGTCAATATGGTATCTTAGTGTATTTTTTATGCATGGATATTATTTTGATATAATTATTAATATTGTGTAGTAGTTGATTTGAATGATTTTGTTTAATAATCATAATCTCCCTTTGTATATGTGTTATTATAATCTAAAAAATGTAGAAACCTTTAATTATATTTACTAAAGTTCATTTTAGTCTCATTTCCTTAGAACCTTAACTATGTTTGACTCTTTGTGTGCTAATAGTAAATTCACATGATAATTAATTCCTAATTATTTATCGAATCCCCCAGTTCAATATATAAATTTCATTCATAAACTTTCTTTCCTAGCCTACTTTTCTTTCTTATTTTGAGTTTATTTTGATATTAACCATCTTATGTTAGAATAATCATCAATCCACCCATATTAAGTAGGTCTAAACCTATGTCATATCCATATCATCTGAGGTAAATATCTACACTGATTGTTATTTCACCAAAAAATTGTTTATAAAACCCAATTCCATAAAATTTGTGACTTGGACTAAATATTTATTCACTTATACTAAAATGTTAGAGGCTACCTCATAAGGTTATTTGGTGTGCATAAAACCCACATCAACATGAATTTATTTGGTTCTAAAAAGAGGGCCTCATTTCTTTAAAAATATCACTTGATTTTCACTAGATATACTTAAAATATTAATAAAGTCCACCTTAGATACTAACTTGCTATACCCACTTTTATAGATCCATATAAATGTTAGGTTTTATAAGGGTGTCTTGAGAGGACCCCAGGTTCAATCATATTCCCCAAATATACAACCCCATATTCCTCTAAACATGATGTCCTAAGATTTGCTCACTTATTCTACTATTACTATCCTTGAAGATGTGCATGATCTGCCTAGAAACCCTAAGAAGTATCTTCATTCATTCTCTCACTCATGAATTAGGACTATCATTTAACAAGTAAAGGATTTTAATAATTTTTTAGGGATATTAAATGTCACCAATAAAAATGTGGCCTATAGACTCTTTCACTTTACATAGCAAGATGTTGCTTATGATTAGTTCCTTAATATCCTAGAAGATTCACTCACATCTTGGAATGAATGCTAAAAAACTTTTATGGCATAGTTTAAACAAGTCACCAAACTAAGCATCATATACCAAAATTTTCCAAGCATGAAGAGAGAACCTAATGAACCAATTTGAGCTTTTAGTAAAAGATTCCAAAATATGTATAGTTGAATTGAATCTTCCTATAAACCCATTAAGGTGTTATCCCTTGAAATGTACAAGAACACCCTAGACCCTATGATTGTTATCTTTCTTTGTAGAGTATATAATGTTGATATGCTACCCTTATCTTATGTTGAAGCTATCAAAATTAATAGATAACTGAATCTTCAATCACATACTCTATCCCCACTTCATATTGTATCTAGCTTTCTATCCCTCAACCCTATCCTAAATTCTAATCAAAATATTGTAGCTCAAAATCATAACTAGGTGTACACCTAATTTACCTTAGCCCATGCTCCACTTAGATAACACCTCAGTTTAATGAACAATCTTATATCTACATCCAACCAATAAAATCAGATTTAATATTTGATACTAGTCAATACTACTACTACTACTACTACTACTACTACTACTACTACTACTACTACTACTACTACTACTACTACTACTACTACTACTACTACTACTACTACAACATATGGTATTGATGCTGATTCCCATAAGCATAATTGTATGCCATCTATAAAATGGTATATAAGTTGAGCAATGGGTTTTTTATCATGCAGAAATGGATGGGAAACACCATGGGAAATAATACTAATCCCAATTTTGTATATCAAAGGTACAATAAGCCTTTTAATAGACCTGAAAATAATATAGAATATAAACCACCTTATAAAATTATAGAGATAAACATCTTAAAAGTAACACTTCCTAATTAGTGTTGAGTCCAAAATAGAATATAACATGGTGAGCTAGACTACATAGAATTTTGAATCACCTTTGAGATATTTCATAAAGATATGGATAGATAAGAAGGATTGTAAAATTAGTCAAATCCATCATCTTCTACTACTCTAGGTCATCCCAACACAACAATGGTTTTTGAAACATATGACTTCCCATTCCTAGTGGAATATGAAAATAAACTTAAGGATAACATAAATGAAGTTCATTCCCTTCATCAGTTTTAGAGGATAAACTATAATTTAAAGAGAGATCATCCTACTACTACCTCCACACCCCTAAACAATAGTGTTATCACTTCTTTAGATCCTAAGGCCAATAATGATCTACCTCCTTTAAAAGGTAATGATCAATTACAAAAGGCAAAGCCATAGAGTAAAGGAGGGTATAATACTATTGAATGTATGAATAAAACCAAGGCTAATATCAATCTTCATGAGCTATCCCAAATCACCAAATAGAGAGAGTTGTTACTCAAGACCTTGACTTGGATATCACTTGTTAACAAGTTAAAAGATGCACATACAAATGTTCTCATTTATAAGGATTATCTTGAAGTACCAACTTTTCTATTAACCATCAAAATGTTTTGAAATAATGTGCATAATTATTTGGTTGAATTAGGTGCCTCAATGAATGTGATGTCTATAGTTGTATGAAAGAAACTAGGTTTGACCCTAGATAAATCTAAAAGGGTGGTCCTATAACTAGACAATTATTCTATCCCATGTGTTGGAGAGTTGGCAATTATACACATCTAGCTTGCATCTAAACCAAGTGTGAAATAGTGCATAGATATGTTGGTCATTGATATTTTATAATCTCTTGGCTTATGACTAAGCTAAAACTGGTTGAAGATACTAAATGGATACATGGTACAAACTTCTCACACATGTGGCTTACTTGGAAAGGGCTACTTGACTAGATATAAGTAGACTAAGAGCCAAATATGAACTATTTGATCATAGATTACAATTATAAAATAAAAAATGTTGATTTTTGGCCTCACATGTAGGTATGTACACTTTTACTACCAACTAATAGCCTCATGAACAAGAATTTGAAGGTCCTTCCTAGTTATGGACTCTCCACTTCAATGAAGCCAAGTCAAAGTAAGGTTCAATAGCCCTGATAAACCTAGATGATAAATAGTATCTAGTTGTATTAAGATTGTAATTACCTTGAACCAATAATTAGGCCAAGTATGAAGCCCTAATCTTAAGTCTATAATTTTTAGTGAAACATAATGTCAAGAAGTTACAAATATTTGGTGATTCAAAATTGGTCATCAACTAGGTCAAAAAGAAATACCAATTTAAACTAAACTACTTGAATAATTACAAACATATATCATGGGATCTAATAAAATCCTTCAAATAATTTAACATTATATCCATACCAAGGTAAGTAAACCATGTTGCAAACTCATTAATAGATACAATAACCAATTTAACACCATTCAAAAAAATTGAAATGTAAAAAAAATCTATGGAGCTAGTTCATTATCCCTCAGTCTTAAACAATATGGATAAATTCTAGGTATTTGATGATGATAAAATTTTTATATATTTTATGAATGGTTACGCAGCCTTTGAATCTCAAATAATAGATGAAAAATATGTTAAACCCATGAAAATTGAAGATCTAAGAGAATATGGTGTTTTACAATTGAAATAGAATTGCATCCCTATGGGTATGGTCTCAATAGAGTGAGATTTTGATGTGGATCTACAAGCTTAGAAGAAAATATAAGTCAAATTAAATAAATATGATTTTATTAAGGAGAATATGGGCACTAACTAAAATCCCTACTATGTAACCATTGGTCTGAGTTGCACCAAAAGTGATAAATAAAAGATGAAAGGTCTACTAATAGAGTAAACAAATCTCATTGATTGGACATATTAAGATCTTAAGGTCTTTGACCCTAGGGTCATCACACATAGCATCCCATTAAATCTATAACATAATCCTTTTAGGTAGTGACAAAGGCCAATAAATCCATTTCTATAACCTCTCATCTAGATATAAGTACAAAATCTATTAGATGTTAGGATTGTTTTTCCAATTAAGAATTCAACTTCGGTAGCTAATCTAGTGTTAGTCTAAAATAAGAATGGAGATATCAATCTATGTGTTAACTTTATATATCTGAATTTAGTATCAAAAAAGGATAACTATCATTTACCCTCTCTAGATGAGTTAATTCAAAGTGTTAATCAATCTAATATGATGTCCTTATTATATGGATTCTCATGTTATAATCAAGTGATGGTAGAAACACAAGACATAATGAAAACTTCCTTCATAATCAAGTTGGGAACTTTTCCATACAAAAAGATACCTTTTGGCCTAATTAATGTAGGAGAAATTTTCTAGTGAGATATGGATTTATCCTTCCAATGGATAGTTGGAATGTGCATCATCATTTATATGGATGACTTAACATTTTTTTCAAATGATAGAGTTGATCCTATAAAAAATCTATAGAAAGTATTTGAAAAGTGTAGAATATATGGATTCTCACTCAATCTAAATAATATATTTAGAGTCACTAAAGGAAAAATGTTAGTCCATGACATTTTTTAATAGGTGGGTTTCATTGACCTGGAATGAATCCATACCATTTCCAAGCTGACCCATCCTAATAATTAATTGAAGTCCTTATTTGAGAATATAAACTTCATAAAGAAAATTATTTATAGATTTGTAGTGATTTTCAAACCACTAAATGCCATGTTGAAATAAGATGCCACAATAAAATGTGAAATAGAAGCCAATAAATCTTTCCAAGATATAAAAACTACCATTACTTAGGGTCTAGTCCTAATGAACCTAGATTATACTAAGGATTTATACCTTTATTCATTTGTTATCACATAAAATCACATGACAATGAACATAAAATTACTTTCATGAGTACTAACCTGAAAGATACAAAGTTAAAGTATTTAATGATAGATAATAAAAAATATATGCACTAATCAAAATGGTAAAGAATTTTGGGAATTATAGTTTGAGAAACAAGATGTATGCCATCATTCTAGACCTAGTTTTCAAGCTCACACTCATCTAGAATTAATTGGGTGAAATAAGAGGTAAATGGATGGCTAAATTACAAGATTGAGATCAGGCTAGCCAAGATGGTGAGAGGCCAAGGAATCATCCAGCTTATGATTAATAAAATTCATGAATTATATTGAAAAATTAAATGTGACTTAGGTAGTGTAGAGTAAAAATTTACTCTACTTTTCTTTCTATTTTTTAGTCGCGTGCCACAAAATTTTGCCTTCACATATTGTGGTCTGAGATGATGAAGTTTTAAAATAGAGCACAGGCTCTATTTTTCCTTTTTGATTCATTTTTGTCTAAGTGTTGGGGTAAAGAAAAAGTTGACAAGTGTCATCCTTTGAGGCATCTTTTCTAAAGTGGAGATGCCAAGTGTCATCATCTGAGGTGCCTTTCATATTTTCTATGAGTTGGTCAGAATGTGCCACATATCTCATAGTGACTCTATAGAACATGCCAAGTGTCAGCATCTGTAGTTACATATTGGCACCCATGTTTTATCTCTTTGTAGTAGAAGGATTTCAAAAGGTTAAGTATTGAGATCAGGAAAAAAGTGTTAAGTGGCAATAGTGGAAGGTCTTAGTATTGCTTTTCTAAAAGTGATGGAAGTTGCCACGTATCCCAATTGAAGAGAGTGGAAGTCACCATGTGTCAGCATCTAAAATATGTTTAATTTAATGCCTTGGTTCAATTTTTAGTTCAATATCCTTGGTTCAATGCCTCAGTTCATGTGTAAATGGCACATAACATTGAACCATTAAACCATTTTTGGTTCAATCGATCGATTCAATAGCTTAGTACAATCAGCTAGTTCAAAGGAGCATCCCAAAAAACCAAAGGGTCAAGTGCCCTTTTAGAAGGCAGTAAGGCACAACCAAACCTTTCAAGTGGAGGCTGCCAAGTGTCATCTACTAAACCCCTTTCTACTCCATCCCCAGAAGAAGTAGAAGATGCCACGTATCTTCTTAGAAGCATCATAAGTCATCATGTGTCACCTTCTGAAAGATCTCCTTCGTGTTTCATTACTAAAAAAAAGGGAATATGGTGGGTCCCGAGTTTTATTTCTAAAAAACTATGGAAGCTACCAAATGTCGACACCCATAGGAGCCTAACATGTGCCCTAAACATTTCCACAATATAGCTAAAGAGCAGTGAGATTGCCATGTGTCCTTTGTTGAAGCAAGTGGAGATCGACACTTATCCCTATGTTCCTTTTAAAGTTACTCAGGTAAGAGATGCTATGGGTCTTATTTTATTTCAAGCTATTGAGGTTTTGAGGAAGTGGATGGTGACAAGTGTCAAAGGTGGAATGATCCTAAGCCAAGACACAAAAGAGTATAAGTTATGTGGAAAATGTCGTGCGTCTTTGATAGTTTCAGCAAAATACGACAAGTGTCACCTTCTGGTGTCTCTTGAAGTAATAAGAATATATTTAGGGAATTGACTAAGTGTCCTCTTCTAATTAATTAAATAGTTCATCTTGTGTATCTATTTTAGAAAGCAAACTGTAGGGAAATAGAACATTTTAGAATCTAGGAACTATCTTCTGATAGACACTTCTAGCTCAGTTAGAGTTCAATTTGGGTCGTAAGTTTGGGAACGCATGGAAAATCTAGAGGGAATCCAAGGCCAAGATAAAGAGAAGGAAGAGACAGAGATGGAAACTTAGTGGGAGTTATTTCCAGTAGATGGAGTAGTTCATCAGGTAGATATTTGGGGCCTACAAACATTGAAAGCACCGTCTGTTTGTCCCCTATGAGATAAAGGTAGAATAGATAGTTACACAACAAAGTAGGTGATGGAATGAGAGATCTGAGGCTATAAAGAGGATTGAGAGGATCACCAAAAGGAGATATGAAGAGAGAAAATAATTTTTTAAAAATTATCGTCAAGAGTTTTAGACTTTATAGAGCTGTGATTAGGAGTATCATTTGCCTTTATTCTATTTTCTTAAGTTGTAAAGTTTATGTAATTGTGCATGTTTATGTGCCTTTTATGTGGCTGGGAAATTAATAAGAAGATAGAGTTCTATGCCTTTGTTGATG
This sequence comes from Torreya grandis, assembly GCA_037957365.1. Classification (NCBI taxonomy): domain Eukaryota; kingdom Viridiplantae; phylum Streptophyta; class Pinopsida; order Cupressales; family Taxaceae; genus Torreya; species Torreya grandis. Next base: position 297,062 of record JARHVA010003770.1, on the reverse strand, counting down.
TTTCCTATGTCATTTGCAAAAGTAGTCTAAGTTGTGAGCCTCTGTTTCTATTATTTCTATCTTTTACATTGATCATGCCTCATCTGCTCTTTAATGCAATTGAATCTTGCATAAAGTTTCACTGTGCTTAGGATTAAGGATCAAAATTACATTTAGGTGCATTGCCATAGTTAGATTTTATTTCTTTGCATTTGCATTTCTATTTAAAGTTCTATCCCTTTTCCCCCCAACATTTGATATAAAGAAGAGACCAACTTCTTAAAAATCTGGAGGTTGTTTCAAGTCGCATGTCACACATCTTGAAACTTACCATCATTGGTGTCTGAAACAAAGTGCAATTTTAAAGATCAAAAGTTTTTGGCATGCCCGATGGGACCAATCTTGAAGTCTTTTTCAAGATCGTATGAACCAAAGAGCTACGAGAAGTCATAGCTATGGACTAGTCACCAGATCACAATCTTCTACAAATCTAGGTATTCTTTTGTCACCTCTAGTAACAAGTCCAAGAAGAAGAGCTAAGCAGTTTGTACCAATACCAAGAGCAAATATAAGAGCCCCTATACTCCCAATAAATTATACAAGCTAAAACATTGGTAGTCCCTTAATCCTCCCAACACCACCAGCCATTTAGGATCCTATCCCAGTGAATGCCCTAAAAGCTCTACCCAAATTTAGTGGGCAAGACTCTAAAACACTTGCGGAACATCTTCAAGATGTATCAGATGTTTGTGTTTTACATGTCACATAGCAAAATGTGACCATAAGATTATTAGCAACTTTTTTTAAAGGGAAGGCTCTGGAATGGTATCGGTCTTTGACCCCAAATACCATATCTACATGGGATCAGCTTGGAGATTTGTTCTTTGAAAGATTTGTAGAGAAGAGTGATAAGTCTTCTTTGTTACAGTAGTTAATCACCATTCAAAGGGGACCACAAGAAGCCATGACTGCTTCAATTCTAGATTTCAAAAGACTTGGGACAGAATCCATGTTACAGCTAGACCATTACCATGTATGGCCATAGTGTTTTATTTTAAGGCTTGGAATTGAAATATATCTGTTATGATTCTGTCACTTGGAGGACACACTTTTCCAAAGGCTTATGAATATGTGGTCAGAGCTGAGAATCATTTGATAGATGCTAGAAAGTTACCTCTAAAGCCTCCCATGCCCATGTTCCCAAAAATTTCCTTGCCATTACCTCAAGAAGTTCCTAAATCTGTAATCCCACCTATGTCTATGTACACTTACCCTCAACCATCTATGAAATAACCTATCCCTGTTCAATCATCTAAAATGGATGATATCAATAATATCCAAAGGACATTTTCTAATGAGTTGATCAATATAAAAAGATAACAAAATACTTTCTCTAAGCCTCCATATCAAGGCTATCAAGGAAATAGATTTTCATCTCAGCCAAACCAATATTAGGGTCCTCCAAGACAAATTAATCATCAGCTAGCAAATCAATTATCTATAGTTCCCACACCCTCACAGACTATTCCTCCCAACTCAAATAGGGAGATAGTTCCAAGGAAAAATAATTATGTGGATGATACTAATGCCTAGTGTTTCCCTTGCAATGATGCTCATACACCTAGAGATTGACCTAGGGGTAATCTACAACAAAAGGTGGTAGTGCAAAGAACAATGGATGGTCAGTTTACAAGCTCCAGTGACAATCAAGCCTACTAGTCTCTTGGTATGCAAAATTTAGTCCTAGTGGCTCAGATGCAAGGAATGTCCTTGCAACAAGAGGAAGAAATAGACCCAAAACATGCTTTGTTCTCATGGGTTGAAGATGAAGGATCAGTTTTCTTGAATGAAGCATCTACCTCCCAAAAACTAGTGGTACAATCTGATTATTACACCAGATCAAAGAGAAAGATGGTGTAATAACCTAAGATTGTAAATAGTCAAGTTATGAATATTCCTCCATTTCATGGACAAAGAAACATGGCTATTAGACAAGAAGTGCCTCATCCAGTGCAAAATCAAGGGACTCCTACCCAAATTTAGGAAAAAATAAGATATCCTTATGTTCAAAGAACTCAATCTTTAGGACCGATAAATTTAGTCAATCAATTGAAGAAGACTCTAGCACAAGTATCAATATGGGATATATTGGATATTCTTGAATAGAAGACACTACTACAAGAATCTTTGTAAGGCCAAGTAGTGCCCAAAGATACTGTTACCAAAGAAGGACCTACTAGAAAATAAAATCTCAAAGATACAATCCCTCTGAAGACAACAACCTTTGTGAACGATGCAACACAAGTAAGTAAATCCAAACCAAAGCCCTTCTATTTGAATCTAATAGTTGGAAAGAAACTGTTGCATAATGCACTAATAGATTCAGGAGCCAGTACTATTGTGATGCTTAAGAAAATAGCTGATGCTTTGAAAATCAAATATGAACCCCTTACAAAAGGAGTTGCGTAGCTAGATGGCAAAACAATATAAATAATAGGGAGAATTAAACAACTCCCATTGCAGTTATATACTTGTCCCAATATAATTGTCAAACAAGATGTAGTAGCCACAGATATACCTCCTATTTTTGGTTTATGTTTATCTAGAGACTTTATAACAAAAATAGGAGGATATATGTCTTTTGATTGGTCTCACCTCATCCTGAGAACCAGATACAGTTCAAAAATGAAAATTCTATCTGAACCACTATCAAAAGATCATATCACCAATGAACCAACATCAAAATTAGAGGTAGATCATGCTATGTTAAATAGGGAAGAAAGGATTTCTGTTGAAGAATTAGGTGACTAGACTGATCATGATCAAGAAGAAGAAAATAACCAGTTGTTGGCTATGATGCATAGTGACCCATATGGGAACTATGACTCTACTAGTCTAGGCACATATGTCATTTTTGATGAGAACCATGAAATCCCAAATGTTCTAAGGGAAGAGGCACCAATAACTCAAAATTTAGAAATTTGGACCTTAAATTTTGATGGGGCTAGAAGTAAGCATGGTGTTGGAGCAAGAATTTATCTTATTGCTCCAAGTGGTGAGAAAGTTTTAAGGGCCATCCATTTCCAGTTTGCTTGTACTAATAATGATGTTGAGTATGAATATTTAGTACATGGGCTCCTATTAACCAAGAAAAGGGGAATAAAGAACCTAATAGTAAAAAGAGATTTATAATTAGTAATAAAGCAAATTAGATAAAAAGCAATAGCCAAAAATGTAAGGATGAGATCCTATAGACATAGGAATTGGAACTTAATAAAAGATTTTGAAGCTTTCAATATTGAGATATTCCCTAGGAGTCAAAATTATAAAGTTGATAGGATGGCCCAGATTGGCTCACAATTTAATCCAGCAACTAGCCTATTAATTAACAATGAGTCAGTAAAAGTTATAGTGAGGTTGAATATTCCAGACAATGATGAGAATTGGCAAGTATTTGAAAATGATTATCAAGTGGTCTCATTCTTACAACAATCAGATGAGTTTGCTGATCAGTTGCAAACCAAACTTGAGGAAGCATATGGGGATCAGATTATACAGTTGAAGACTAATAAGCTCCCCAAGGGCTTGATCACCTTAGAAAACTTAATTGATCTAGAGGATGTAATCCTGGAGAAGAAAAGGTTCCAGGTAGACAAAGTAGATTATTCTGAAATAGGGGTGAGTCAAGGGAAAAAACTAAAAGTTGGGAATTCTACAACTCAAGTGGAAAAAGAAAGACTAATTGAATTGTGCAAAAAATATGACAGAGTCATAGCCTGGAGCTATGAAGACCTTCATCGATATAATAGAGACATTATTCAACATATAATAGAACTGACTCAAGGATCTAAGCCCATCAAATAGAAACAAAGGCCAGTAAAACCAAGGATTGAGCCTCTAATGGTAGATGAGTTGTAGAAACTTTTAGATTCCCAAATAATTTTTATAATCAAGCACTCAACCTGGGTATCAAATCTACTACCAATTAGGAAAAAGAATGGAGATGTAAGATTGTGTGTAGATTTCATAGGTCTAAATAGATCATCCTTGAAAGATCACTATCCCTTGCCCTCCATGGAACAAATTCTAAAAATTGTAGTTGGATTAGAGATATTTTCTTTACTAGATGGTTTTTTTGGATACAATCAGATTTGGTTGGTTGATGAAGACCAGTACATAACTGCTTTCACTACCAAATGGGGAACATTTGCATACGCTAAGATGTCATTTGGCCTGTCAAATGTAGGAGCCACCTTCAAAAGAGCTATGGATGTAGCCTTTGGGGAACTTATAAATAAAATCATCTTGGTTTATCTGGATGACCTCACTATTTTTTCAAAAAATGTTGTTGATCATTTTGATCATTTAGAATCGGTCTTTAAGAAATGTTAGGATTTTGGAATATCACTGAATCCCAAGAAATGCATCTTTGCTATGCAAATTATTGGGACATATAGTGTCTAAAGAAGGAGTTTCCATAGATCCTGAAAGGATTATAGCTATAATGGACCTACCCCTTCCAGTAAATAAGAAGGCAGTTTAGTCCTTCTTAGAAAAGATTAATTGTGTCAGTAGGTTCATATTTGATTTTGCAGGCTTGGTGAGGCCAGTGACACTCTTGATAAAGAAAGATATGATTTTTAAATGGACTAAAAAAGGAAGGCAAGTGTTTGAAGAGGTCAATAAGGCTATCTCAATAGCCCCAGTACTAAAAAACCTAGATTTTTCCAAGACTTTTGTAATGTATATCTATGGAGGAGAGTTAAGTATTACTATTGTCTTAACCCAAAAGGATGATAGGCTGGAGGGAGAACACCCAATATCCTTTTTCTCAAGAACTCTCAGGGATTATGAAACTAGGTATAACTTTGTAGAGAAACAAGCATATGCCATGGTAAAAGTCCTCAAGAAATTCAGGCATATGGTATCAGGGAGCAAAATTCTAATACTTGTAGCTCACACAAGTGTCAGGGAATACATCATGGAGGGAGAAATTACTAAGAAAAGAGCCAACTAGATTACTAAGATCCTTGAATATGATGTGGAGGTCAGACCCACTAAGTTAGTCAGAGGCAGGGTTTTGTGCCAATATATGACCCAAGGGCTTGAAAAGATGGTACTTGAAGAGACAAATTCAAAAGGAGAGACAGAGATGGTGTTAAAGATACAAGAGGTTGATTAGGAATCCTAGTTCACAAGTAGGATTCATTTTATGAAGTATGGAATTTATCTTAGAGAACTCCCTTAAAATAAGAGAAGATACTATAGGATACAAGGAGTTCATTTTATTTTAATTAAACAGGTCCTTTTTAGAAAAAATTCTGATGGTAAATTGTTAAGATGTGTAGAAAATGTTGTGGCTGAGAAAATACTACACGAGATGTATCATGGAATATCAGGGGGGCATTTTTCTACAAAGACCATAGCCATAAAGCTAGGCAGGATATTTTTGGCCAACTTTATTTGTAGATTGTTATCAGTTGGTTAAAAAATGTCAGTCCTATCAATATTACATGGGGATGAGAAGGAATGGAACAATGCCCCTTAGTCCTATAATTGCAGATGAACCTTTTGCTCAATGGGGTCTTGAATTCATTGGAATGATAAATCCAGTGTCTAGTATGGGCCACAAATGGATATTAACTACCATAGATTACTTCATCAGATAGACCGAGGTAGTCCCACTTAAGGAAGCAACAAAAAATGTGATCTTAGATTTTCTAGGGAGTATCACTACTCACTTTGGGGCCCCTCACACCATAATTTTAGATAATGCTAAAGCATTCTTGGGGTCTAAAGTATTCAACTTTGCATTAAAACATGGAATATATCTAAAAACTTCCTCTAAATATTACCCTCAAGGTAATGGTTTGGCTAAATCGACTAACAAGAACCTGATTAGACTCATAAAAAGAGTAGGGGCTGATCATCACAAAGAGTGGCATAAAGTGCTTAATTTAGCACTATGGGCTGATAGAATCATGCCTAAATAGGTGATCAAAATGTCCCCATATGAATTGGTATATGGAAAGTCTGTTATAATCCCCCTAAGCTTGGAGATCCCTACCCTCCAGCTGATCAAACAAATTGAAATTGAGGAAAATGGCCCCATGCAGGTTAGACTTGCAGAGCTTTTGGAAGTTCTGGAGAAGAGGGATACAACCCATGATTCATTAATTAAGCATCAAGGGATGGTTAAATACTATTTTGATAAAAGGACTTTGAATCCTCATTTTGAGGTAGGCTCAATTGTTTTCAAATGGGATGCAAGAGTTGCCAAGCCGGGTCGGCATACTAAATTTGAAGCATTATGGACTGGCCCATATAAAATTCATGCATGTAAGTAGAGGAATTCATTTGAGATAGAATCGATGGAAGGATAATCTAAAGAGATTCTTGTAAATGGAATCTATTTGAAGCATTTCAATTAACTTGGGTCTCTAATGTATTATAGTTAGATAGTTTCCCATTCCCATTTTGCTTTGTTTTCCTGTTGATGTTTTCCCGCTTTTATTTTAAATAAGTGTTCTTTGAACACATTGTCAATGGCTCAAAAAGTTTTTTAAATTCTTCAAATTCTTGACACATTGAATGTTTTCCAAATCTTTAGAAGTCTCCAAGGTACCTTGCGCTGCCACTTGCATAATGTGTCTATCTCGCTGTCCCAAGAAGATTGAGTAGGATTTACTAACGGTTATCCAAGTTTAATGCCATTTTGAGACTTGATAGGTCAATAAATAGCCATTAGCAAGAGTTAAAGTTTATAAGTTCTCAAACATTCTTACACCTATGCAAAAAAATATCTTGTTATTTGCATTTTTTGTGCTTAGTAAACTTGCTTCAGTGAAAGTATCTCTATTTCACAAAAGTTCATACAAGCCACCACAGAGAAGATACAAAGATGGAGGGGGCACAATCTTCAAAACAAGGAGCTAGGATGTATGAATCCCTTGATAAGTTTATTATGAGTAAATCATATGCTTCAGCTCCCGTGCAACTATTGAAGACTTATCCAAGGACCAGGTTTCCTAAAGCTAGCCCAGGAAGTGATTCAATGAAAATAAAGGATTATGCGGATGACATAATGGATCTAATTCTTCAGAAGGCCAATAGCAAAAATCTTAGAGAAGGGGAACATCAAAGGTGTCTGTAGAGAGCCAGATTAGGGTAATTTGAAACATTTTCCATGAGGATATGGACCTCACAACTGGCTCAGTTCATTGTCCCAGCTGTGCATTCATGCTCTGACCTGGTCAAATTATGTGCAAACTTGCTCCATGCACCTTCATGCACCATTCAATGAGGCACATTCATAGTGAAAATCACACCACAAGATATTAGGGATATGTTAGCCCTACATCATGAAAGTACAACTATGTTTCCCACTGTGGCTAAGATGTAAAGGACGTGGGCAAATATCAACACTCAGACAAAGTTCTTGAGATCCGAGTTACAAATGGGTGATGATGATACTACGGTACCCACACTCCCTACACTAAGAGCTCAATTCACACAGGCTAGCCAAGGTGAATTATCTATGATGGCTCTCATCTTTGGCATGAAAGATGATATGGCAGCATATGTAGAATAAATGGTTATCCTTTTTAGGCTGAAGACTGTTGATAAAACCTAGGAGTATTAACTCGACTTTTATGAGCAAATTAATTTCTTGATGGTAGAATAATTGGCTCATTTTAGATCAAAGGGAGTGTTTAGGTATTCTTCATATTTGTTCCACCTCATGTTTTATCAGAACTCTAAACTTTTTTTCTAACATATGTATCTTAATATGTATGACCTAGATTTTGATCTCCAAAAGACCATCCCTGTGTCTGCATAGACACATATTTTGTCAAAGAATTATGACCTGTATGAGTTTTAGGAATTATTTATCACTCCTAATTTTTTCCATCTCAGTCTTGAACTAATGATGAATAAATTATTCCCCAGTGTTTCAAATGTTCTAGTTAGTTTCCCAATTCCTTACGATTTCTATTTTGGATCTCACCATATCATTATAAGAGTCCATGGTTTATGTGGGGATCCAATATTGCTACCTAAGATCTTGACTCTTAGATTAGCATTCCTAGAGGTTACCAGATAGGTATCCATAATTGACAATGAATTTGGCTTAGGGAAGAGAAAAAGAAAAATGTATGATCTTTTGTGGATGACAATAAGCATGGTTTTAGAGACTAGAGATGTTGAAGTTGTGTTGCTCAGAAAGCTAGCCTTTCTAGGTTTCCTTCTAGTAGAAGACAAATGGGTTTATGACCCAAATGATTTCATAGCCTCCTGGGTAAGGACTCACAAGGTTGTAACTAGAATTTCACATGAAGGTCACCCTTTTTGGGAAATTGGGAAAAATCCTAGGGAAGACAACCCTATATTTTATGTTGAGTTAACAGACTTGCCACTTCCACATAATAGGCCATGGGAGACATTCTATGTTAAGTAGACAGAGTATGATCCTAAAGTTAGAATGAATTCTAGCTTAAGGAGAGCATTAAAGAATAAATATTGGGATACTGAGAAGATAGAGGCTTATTAGAAGTATAGGCAGGAAATTTGTCAAACAACCCATTCTTTCAAGAACATAGACACAAATGAAAGATGGGAAGAACTATGGGATGAGTGTCATCTCTCCCCTACATCTAGCCTAGAGATAGGTAATTTTCCTACACCGGGTGAAGGATAGGAAGCTAGGGCCAGGTCAAGCTAGGTGTCACAAGCCTTAGAGCAAATTGCAACTACAACAATTGTATCAATTTGGCCTCAATCCCTCAGCACCATAAAAATGCAAAAAAGCATGATGCCTTCATCATCACAAGATTCCCCATCAGACCCAATTATAGATGTTCCTAATTCCCCACAAGCCTCATTGAAAGGAGTATAAATATAGCTAGAAGAAGAGATACCCAAGAAATGGAAGAGGGTGCAGTTTCAATTAGCTTCAGAGGAAGAGATGGACACCTCACAGTGCCAATTATAGGGTACTATAATTGCTCCTCAAGTAAGTAATACTCCTGCCTCTCCTTCTCAATCTATCTCTTCCCCTGCCACTTTTTCCACTCTCATTTCTCACTTCATCCCATTAATGTGACCTCAAGCCTTAACATTACCTCATTTCTCCCCTTCTGTTCCCAAGAAACCTTTCCCTCAGATCACCCATAGCCAACAATTGGGTATTCAATATGGTCTTCCACAAGGACATCCTTTTACAGGTGGGCATATTGCCTCTCTTTCCACCTTCCAGACCCAAGTAGACGCTGATAAGAAGGCAAGGGAAGCCCAAAGAGAGAAGAAGAAGATTAAGGAGAATAAAGCTTTGGCTACTTCCCATTTACGGTCACAATTTGACCCCATCCAATAGCAATTAACAGTGACTCATTTGTCACCAAATGTAATAAAGCCAACTAATCAAATGCAGCCAAAGTATTATATGATGAATGTAGTAGCCATTGACATGTCACTCTTTAGGCCACAGGACAAAATTAAACTACTGACAAAATCCACTTCTATAGTTACTGAAGATTATTTGAAGATATCAAGAAGGCTACAGAAGATGGAAGCTGAGCTATCTAATGAAAAGGCAAACTGTAATAGTTTGGCCTCAGAGATCAATAGTAAAAATAATGAAATAGAGAATCTAAATAAATAGTTGCAAAATACTATTTATCTTCAGACGCACCAGGCAGTTTAGGCCCAAAATGATTCTTTAAAGGTAGAGCTCACACAGGTAAATAATGTAGTGACAACTCTCAGGCATGAAAAGGTAGCGCTATGAAGAAAGTGTGAGGAACACCTGTTACAGGTTACCCAATTACAACAAAAGCTACTGGTTGAATAGAATAGCACCGTGGTCATAATAGCCCAATTTCACTCAGAGTAATAGAGAGCAGCACAATTGACACTATAGCTAGCAAACACACCAAAGAGTGTCAGAGTATTAAGTTTGGTAAGGGAGCTATACGAATCCATGTGGAAGATAATCTCTTCAGAGATTAATCATCTCAAGCCTTCTCTCACCTTCCTACTAAATGCACAAGAATTGTGCAAAAAGGTGGAGAGTTCAGTTGTAAATACTCTAGCTACAGTCTCTGAGAGAGTAACAGACTCACAAACATTACTACAAAATCTTTATGATGTAGTAGATGCAACATTGTTAGTAGTAGGAATCAATGATAGAATGGTCACTGCCAAGCGAGTAAATGAGGTCCTTAGTTGCAATTCCACAACCAACAGTTGCAAGGAGCTTTTAGATGTCATGAAGGAAGGAATCAATGAAATGAAGTAGCATGTTGAATATCTAGTATAATTAGGTCTTCCTTCTCCATTTCATGATGGAAATACCATGCTGATGGTAGAATAAATTAAACTATTGATGTTGGCCAAATAGAATGATCAAACAATTTTCTAGGATCTCAAGGATGATTCATCAATCCCTAAAATAAAAGCTGTCTTGGTTCCTATTTCCCAACTCGAATTCAAATTGAAGGCTACTATTCAAATTTTGAAAAATCTTCTATGCAAGGATATCATTAACCTTGATTTAGCCTTCAATGAATTACTGAACAAGTAAGGGTTATCTGATGAAGAGTGGTTCACCTACCAGAAAACATTGTTGAATCTGTGATTTTGAATTTTTGATCTAGCGGGAGTCGTGGTTTCTTTTTTAGTAGGCCCAAAAGTCCTTGGGGTCACTAGTAACTATAGAGTAAAAATTTACTCTACTTTGCTTTCTATTTTTCAGTCACGCGCTGCAAAATTTTGCCTTCGCATACTGTGGTTTGAGATGGTGAAGTTTTGAAATAGAGCACGGGCTCTATTTTTCCTTTTTGATTCATTTTTATCTAAGTGTCAGGGTAAAGCAGAAGCTGACAAGTGTCATCCTCTAAGGCATCGTTTCTCAAGTGGAGATGCCAAGTGTCATCGTCTGAGGTGCCTTTCATATTTTCAATGAATTGGTCAGAATGTGCCACATATCTCACAGTGACTCAGTGAAACATGCCAAGTGTTATAATTTGTAGCTACATATCAGCACTCACATTTTATCTCTATGTAGTGGAAGGATTTCAAAAGTCTAAGTATCGAGATCAGGCAGAAAGTGCCAAGTGGCAATAGTGGAAGGTCTTGGTATTGCTTTTCTAAAAGTGATAGAAGCTGCCACATATCCCAGCTAAAGAGAGCAAAAGTCACCACATGTCAGCATCTAAAATATGTTTGGTTTAATGCCTTGGTTCATGTGTAAATGATGCACATTGTTGAACCATTGAACCATCTTTGGTTCAATCAGTTGATTCAATATCTTAGTATAATCAGGCAGTTTAAAAGAGCATCCCAAAAAACCAAAGGATCAAGTACCCTTTTATAAGGTAGTAAGGTGCAACCAAACCTTTCAAGTAGAGGTTACCAAGTGTCATCTACTGAACTCCTTTCTACTCCATCCCCAGAAGAAGCGGAAGATGCCACGTATCTTCCCAGAAGCATCGGAAGCCACCACATGTCACCATCTAAAAGATCTCCTTTATGTTTCATTGCTAAAAAAAGGGAATGTGGTGGGTCCCAAGTTTTATTTCTAAAAAAATGTGGAAGCTACCAAATGTCACCACCCGTAGGAGCCTAACATGTGCCCCAAACATTTCCATAGTATAGCTAAAGAGCAATGGAGATTGCCATGTGTCCTTTGTTGAAGCAAGTGGAGATCGACACCTGTCCCTGTGTTCCTTTTAAAGTTACTCAAGTAAGAGATGTTGTGGGTCTTATTTTCTTTAAAGCTATTGAGGTTTCAAGGAAGTGGATGGTGACAAGCGTCAAAGGTGGAATGATCCTGAGCCAAGACACAAAAGAGTATAAGTTATGCGAAAAATGTTTCACGTCTTTGATAGTTGCTACGGAATATGACAAGTGTCATCTTCTATTGTCTCCTAAAGTAATAAAAATATTTTTAGGGAATTGACTAAGTGTCCTCTTCTGTTTAATAGAATAGTGCATCATGTGTATCTATTTTAGCAAGCAAACTATAGGGAAATAGAATGTTTCAGAATCTAGGAACTATCTTTTGATAGACACTTCCAGCTCAGTTAGAGTTCAATTTGGGTCGTATGTTTGGGAATTCATGGACAATCTAGAGGGAATCCAAGGCCAAGATCAAGAGATGGAAGAGACAAAGAGGGAAACTTAGTAGGATTTATTTCTAGTAGATGGAGCAGTTCACTAGGTAGATATTTGGGGCCTATAAACATTGAAAGCACCGTCTGTTTGTCCCTTGTGAGATAAAGGAATAATAGACAGTTGCATGGAAAAGTAGGTGATGGAATGAGATATCTGAGGCTATAAAGAGGAGTGTGGGGATCACCAAAAGTAGATATGAAGAGAGACAATAATTTCTAAAAAATTATCATCAAGAGTTTTAGACTTTCCAGAGCTGTGATTAGGAGTATCATTTGCCTTTATTCTATTTTTTTAAGTTGTAAAGTTTATGTAACTGTGCATGTTTTTGTGCCTTTTATGTGGCTGGAGAATTAATGAGAAGACAGAGTTATGTGCCTTTGTTGATGTTTCCTATGTCATTTGCAAAAGTAGTCTAAGCTGTGAGCCTCTATTTCTATTGTTTCTATCTTTTACATTGATCATGCCTCATTTGATCTTTAATGTAATTGAATCTCGCATATAGTTTCACTGTGATTAGGATTAAGGATCAAAATTACATTTAGTTACATCACCATAGTTATATTTTCTTTCTTTGCATTTGTGTTTATGTTTAAAGTTTAATCCCTTTTCCCCCCAACATTTGATATAAAGAAGAGACTAGCTTCTTAAAAATTTAGAGGTTGTTTCAAGTCACATGTCACACATCTTGAAACTTCCCATCATTGGTGTCTAAAACAAAGCACAATTTTAAACATCAACAAGTAGTTGGTGGTTAATTTTATGCTCAAATCATCTACTATTTACTCATAGGTATATGCCCCTTGCGCTAAATAAATAGCATAAATGACCCCTTAGGCTCAAATCAACCCATTATATGATAAATAAGGGATTCTTATATGATAAAAACTATGAGGGAATCTACTTGAGTTGTGTCTCAAAATAAGAATATGCATAAATCTTGAATAATTTACATTAGAAGATAGGCAATGGACTTCCCTCAGGCAAAATAAAATCTCATAAAATTTTAAGGATTGGATATTATTGGCCTACGAGTTTCAAAGATACCCATAATCATGTAGTGATCTACCATGGATACTAAGTGTTTTTATATAAGAGAATTAAATGCTAACATGCCTTTGTAACTAGTAATTTAATAAAATTCTTTTGCATAATAGGGTCTTGACTTCATTGGGGTGATTGACCCAAATTCTTCAATAGGGCATAAAATTATCCTAACAATTGATAGAATTTGTGGCCACTAAAACTTATAAATCACTAGATATTATCATATTTAGAGAAGAGAACATACTAACCATGTTTGCCTCTCCAATTTATTTAGTCTATGATAATTATCCAACCTTTAAATATACTAAATTTAGTGAGTGGGCCTATAACAACTAAATTACCATCAAGTTCTCTTAAAATTACTATTCACAAGGGAATGGAGTGGTTAAATTTACTAACAATAATTTGATGGATGCCATCAAGAAGTCAACAAAAGATAAACCAAGAGAATGGATCCTACTACTGAAGTATTCACTATGGGTAGACATAACAAGGAAAAAATAAGCCCTCAAATATTTACCTTTTATACTAGTGTACAAACAACATCCAACTTTTCATTCACTCTTAAAAAAACTAAAGTAATAATTTATGCAATAATATATGGGAGAGGATGAAATAACCTGTTTTAGACTACTTGATATAGTCCAAATGGAAGATTCACAAACTAAATCACCATATAGCTTTAGCAAACATATATAAATTGTCAAAATATGGTTTGGAAAAAGATCCAAAATTAAGGTTTTCAAGATTCAAACCTATTTATTTTATGGGATAAATCACATGATAAGAAAGGAAAACATACTAAGTTCAATCCTTTATAGATTGGACCATTCAAAATATCTAAAATTCTATGTAAAAATTCCTTCCACTTAAAGGACCTCTAAGGTAATGACCTTGATTTTCCAGTTAATGGATATTTTTTGAAGGATGCTCGAACTGGAGATGCTTTTGAATGAATATAAGTGAACACTTAGATATATAAGTAAAATAGTTTTCCTACTTTCTAGTTTAATCTTTCTTGGTTTTCTTAGATTATTTTATTTTGGTAGATAATTTGTCATGCTTTCTAGATTAATTTTTTCTAAAAAATACAAAAAATACCAACTAACTTCCTATGTTATAACTATAAAATACTTGGCAAAGACAAGGGGATGGTATAAAAGGAAGCATAATTGGAATTCACCATGATTTATTCTAATAATACTTAAGGTTCTAGGATTGAGGTATGTGTTATGATTGAATTAAGTATTAACTAGATTGATTGAATTTAATATACCTTTGGGATTTACTCTGATATACTCATCAAAATTATAGAAATACTTCTCATTTCTAAAAGGTCAACTACATTTTTCAGACTAAAAATTAAATCAGAGATCATAAAATTGAACTAGATGTATACTAGTAGGGACATGTTGATTCAAATAAGTATTATTATATACACACCCAATCAATTGTGGTTCTCAACCCTTTTTATATGTGTTAAATGGTATTATAGAAAGAATTTGAGTGGATTCATAGGTATCTTTTTCAGGCCTATATATTCCTAGCTAGAAGTAGAGCAATGCCTAGCCTTCCCTCACTATTTAGTTGTAAAATTTAAAATTAAAATGAAACCTATAGTGTTTAGTCAAGTTCTTGTTAAGACTCTCATAACAAGGGAGGAAATTATTTTCACAAAATCACACAACTAGATTCCATGAATGAAAAGGTTTAGTATGTTTCATGAGGAAGGATGAGTCTTTTCTGAAGGACTCATTGACTTATTAATTTATTTCTATAGCTAAAGTTTTGTTATAATGTATTTTTGAGATTCTAGGTTCTCAAATACTCAGGAGTATTTCTTGATCAAGTGTCATTTGTTATTCCCTAACACATACACACACCATTTTCTAAATTTAAATAAGGATCCATTGTATTTCAAATGCCATTATTAAAGTTCATATGAAACTTATAAATCTATGACATCAATTTTGATATGCATACATCTAAGGTTATTTTCAAAGGTCAAAATCAAAATTGAAGTATCTAAAAATTATGAAAATTCAAGCTTGGGCATAAATCATGATTCAATTTTAACCTTGGATTTTCATAATCTTTGTTGGAAGTAGGCTTTGTTTTTTTTTTTGACTAATGGAGATAATGTTTCATGTCCTAGTGTCTCTATGTTTTCATGTGTATGTAAGGTTATTTTTAAGGACTTATAAATTATCCATTTTCAAGCCTTAGTTGGCACAATCTTGTGAGTCGAAACCCATAATGTCATGTCCCTTTTTATAATTAATTCCCACTTAATAATTAATTAATCATATTTCTGATTATAAGAGAATAAAAGGGAAGGAAACTAGATAAAGTATGTAATTAAGTGTTTACCAAGAATTGGAAAGGTAAAATAAATCAATAGGGATGAGGATACATATTATTTTATTAATAGTTTTATTAGCTAAAGTGGGGTGTGATTTTATAGAAGAGAATAACGATGAGTTTCTAAGCAAAATTACCAATTGGGGCATGGCCTTCTAAGAGAGGATAATTATGGAGTTCCAAGGAAACTTGATATTTTATTCTTGCATTATTATCGTCAAAATAAGTGGGTCAAATTTTTGAAAGTTTCTATTACCCATGTTGGAGATAGAATATGGAGAGTTTCTATTACCCATGATTGGAGAAAGAATATGGAAATATTCTATTATTATTATTATTATTATTATTTTACATTCATTTAATTTTGGATTGGTGACCCAAATCTTATTTAAGACAATCAACCTCATTAGTATGGGATCTTTTGCCATTTCAATAAATTCTTGGAATTTGCAGTTTAATTTGCATCTAGGGATGAAAACCTTCAGGTGAGGATATCAATAAATGAAAACATATTATTTTTAATATTCATAGGACTTATCCCATTTTATTCAAATAGTTTATCTCATACAAATATTACATTGGAGCTAATTGGTATTATTTATGCAAGTCTTGGTGAGTTGTTTACATATTTTTAGGTGTCCTTTGATGTGGCTTGATTTATATATATTTTTATACTATGTTGATTACATTTATAAGTTATATATATCAGTATTTTTATACTATAAAAATTTCAAAGATGACACCTTTCAGATCTATGGGAAGTTTGAAGTAATTTCATGGTAATATTGCCAAATCCGAGGCATTAGGAACAACCTATTTGTTGCGATTGTTTGGAGATTTGAATTTCAGATTTGTGAAGGTGTGTTGCAAGATATTTTTATATTATAATAGAATATAACCTATTTATAAATCATATTTAAATAATAGTAAAATATTCATAAGTTACTATTTGGAAATTATTAAAATTGGGTTCCAGTTTGTGAAGGAAATTATTGGTTTTATGTGAGTATATCTTTCTATATTTCCACACTATTTTGTGAGGGTTTGAAAATTAATTTTATGATTAATATTTTATGTTTATTTATATTTTTCCAATAATTTTTCAAAATATCTCTTTTTGGGACATGATAGTGGTATTAAAGCCATAATCTTGCTAGCCTGGAGAGTTATAAGAACAATTTTTTGAGTGAGAAGGAAACTAGACACTTTAAATAGGTATATTGATTTGTTATCATGGAGGGAATATTGAGACTTTTAAAAGATATAAAAATGTAGATATTATTCAATTTAAAATGATGGAAATATAGAGGAGCCAAGATAAAACAATGCATTAACTTCAAATATTTTTAGATAGCATGTGAAATTCAATTCTGGCTAAAACATATCAAGATAAGAATGAATATTTTAGGAATCTTTCATGGATATATAAACAAAGCTCAGTGGAATCATATGTTTCAGAGTTTCAACGTATTTCATTGATGGTACCAGAGGTATATGAATAAATGCTTACTTTTCTTTTTTTTCAAGGTTTGTTGGAACCCCTCAAGGGTATTATCAAGGCTTTTACACCATCTTCACTCTAAGAAGCTATTAAAAGAGATTTAACACTGGATACATCTATCTTAAATAGAATTTTTTTGTCTCAAATCAACTCATCTAACTTTGGTCAGCATAAATAACCTTGGAAGACAAGTCACAAATGCTAGAGCAAAGAAGATGTGAAGTTATAAAAAGATCAAAAGACCTAGAAATGGAGACCATAGAACCACAAGAGATTAAGGAATAAAGTGTGTCAATGGAGCATAAAGAAAAAATATATTTTCAATAAATTATAAATCAAGAAAATTCATATCTAAAAGATGTTGAGGTATGTTCCTAGTGTTGGTATTAAGGTATTAATGTTGTCATTGATGTCAAATCTAAGTTTAATGTCCATGTCAAAATACAGATTTGATGTCATGATTGGTGAAGTGGTGTGTGACAAAGAAGTTTTGTATCTCTATTAAGAGAAAATTTGAAGGCAACCCGGTATTTTTTCTAAGGTTTTATGAAATTTCAAGATCATGTTTAAGATACAAGGGAAGCATCTTGATTGAGCTCTAAGTACTGAGGAAAATACAAGGTAAGCACACGGGTCAATAAGTCTTTGTATTATATATGATGTTTTGGTACAAATTTGTAATGTGATAGAGCTCATAAATTCTATTAAGAATGGACTTATATTTATAAAATCATGTTTAAATAATTACATCATTGAGAGCTAGCTTGTTTGTGTCCAAACTCTAAGCACTAAGTATCTTGAGTAGCCTAGTATAGATCTGTGAATAAGATGTATGCATGAAGCATATTAAATATTTGTGTTGAGGATAAATATAGGAATTAAAATGTGTTCCAAGATATTTTAACAATGAGAAAGATAAATAATCTTACTAATGAGTTTTAAGGTCTAGTTTTGAGGCTTAATCTTTACTTGAAAGACCTAGTCAGATAACATAGGCTTGGTAGCACGTGAGTTGAGCCATTTGAGACCTGTGTGATTAAGGTTGGAAATGTATGGGTAGGATATAATGTCACATGAAATTTTTATGGAATATTTAATATAGTTTATGAGGTTTCAAGGCATGATCATAGTCTAAGTATGAGTGGTAGCATAAGGCCTAGTATGTAAAGTGACCTATAATGGCCTAATGAGGGGTCAAGATGATTTACAAGGATGAAAAAGATATTTAAAGAATTAAAATACGTGTGATATATCATTTTTAGTATGTGTAAAAATTTTTAAGTTAATACCTAAAGGAGAAAGCATGAAAACCTATGATAAGGTTCCCTATATGCACAAAATGGGTTGTTGTGGACCCAAAAAGAGATTTCTTGTACTCATTGTCATGTGTAATATTTAAATAATATATTGAGAACCTCATGGAAGTTGTGTAATTTCCATATCTTTATTTTCCTAGAATTGTTTTTAAGATGAGGGGAAATCCTTTATGAATGATTGATAAGAAGTAAAACCAATTAAAACCCTTATAATGACTTGATAATAAATATTTAATCAGTTATGGATTATAATGATCTTGTTGACCTATTTTTATTTTTTTAACATGTAAAGGACAATTAAATTTTTCCTTATATGGTTTTGGTTTGTCTTGACAGTGAGTAGAAGCTATAGGAAAACCCTTGTTTTACATAAATTTTGATGTAACAGGTAGGGTTGACCAGGTCAAATCTTGAAAATGGATGGAAGATGATGTGTAATACTTATAATTTATTTCCATAAAATTTTATGACCAGGTTTATGACCAAAAATATTCTAAAATGGTCATGGAAGTTAGCCTATCGTTAAACAAGCCTAATGAGCAAATCATTGAGAAAATTAGGCAAGAATGAGAATGAGATTAGGGATTGGTTGTAGAGGACTAGGGATGGATCATAATTAATTGGTAAATAATTAAATACCTATGCATCATATACCCTTTGTGTACAAATATTTATTATGCCTATACTCAATCAAAATTTTGTCATTAAACTAGTTTGTCTAACATAATGAAGTCTGTGTAGAGTGAAGTAGTGAGATTGATCTGTAAGACCAATATTGATATATGATCATGAAATATATAATTTTATATATTATATAATTATTATAAATATTCACACAAACCCATTTTAATATCACATAAGTATTCCCCTAGGTGTTCTATGACTTGATTTTCTTGGCTATGTTTTGGTACTACATGCAACTTTTTGAGTGTGTGTGAAAATGATGTTTTTGAGTCATTTTGAACTAATTTGGAGGATAAAATTCTATATAAGGTGTTATAAATGTATCATAGGATAATTTTATTGTATTTTCTCTCATTTTAATTTCCTTTTTCAAGTATGGATATTCATATGTTTTTTACTATTTGTTAACAGTGTTTGGTGCTCTGAGTAAGCCATCTATAGGAGTGTTCATGAGACCTTTTGGCCTATGTGGTGAATACCAAAGATTTTTTTTAAGTATATTAAGTCATAAATATCATATATATATATATATATATATATATATATATATATATATATTCCCTGACACCATTTTTCACTCCTTGAACCATCTAATTAAGTCTACTCGCTAATAGGCCTTCTTACTACGAGAAAGTCTATCTTGAAAATTTGAACCATATGCACAAATTTGACATAAAACATATATATATATATATATATATATATATATATATATATATATATATATATATATATATAATTTGATGTATGTTTTATGTGTCAAATTTGTGCATATGGTTCAAATTTTCAAGATAGACTTTCTCGTAGTGAGAAGGCCTATTGGCGAGTAAACCTAATTAGATGGTTCAAGGAGTGAAAATAAAATGGTGTTGATGAAATAATTAGAACTTATTATGGGTCTATTTAAGTGAAATATGAAGTTTTTTATCCATTGGTAAATGTTTAAAGTGTTTAAAATATGTCTAATTAAAATTTGTGCTTAAGGAAGGCCTAATTACATTAGGTCTCTATTAGGCCTAAAGGTCGTTTTAGCCCTTAAAGGTAATGACCAACCTATTTAATGTTTGTTTAACTTTTAAAAGTGTGTATTGATCTATTTCAAGCTTAATATAATTATTATGAGTGACTTACCTTACCAAGATGGGTATGAGAAAGAATCAAGTATAAATTCAAGGCCTAATAAGCCTATTTTAAATAGTTATAGTATTTGAGCTATTGAGTGAAGGATATAGAGTTTTGGAGATTATGTTAAGAAATTTAAGATCATCAGATAATAGAGATAAATATTCCATGAGTATCTAACTATGTTTTTTAAGGTGTTTAACAAGGTCTTTTGACCTCTATCAAAGAAAGGGTTAATTGAGAGAGAAGGTCTAATATGCTATTTGAGAGAGAGAAGTGTGAGAAGAGAAAACAAAGGAGGTAATATTAAGTTGAGTAATGAAAAAGTGTTTAAGGGTGATTGGATATTCAAGGTATCTGATTCTGTGCTTGGTTTCCTATGGGTTTGGATCTTCTTATAGGTTGAAGCTTGTTAAAAGCACTAGTTGAGTTGGTGATTCACTACTAAGGGGTTGGTGCTCCTTATGGGGTTGGTGCCTCACTAAAAGGTTGATTAATTTATTATAGGATAGTATTCCAAGTTGTGCATTAGTGGTTTTTCTTCCCTTATAGGGTTTAATATATATATCTCATGTCCTTAATTTGTTTGCTTTCATAGATGTTTGTGTAGGCATTAATTAATGTATGTAAGTGGATGAATGCTTCATAAATCTTAAGTGAATTTAGAGGATTGTTTTAATACAAATAATTCACCCCCACCCCTCTCATTATTTTTACTTCTAATTTTTTTATTAGATTAGGTCTTTTAAAGGAGGTCTTACAACCTAAATGAAATTATAAACAATCTAAGATGGTTAGTCAAGCACAAGGTGGTTTTTCTACAAGCAAAGCTCCATTATTTAATGGATCCAATTATGAATTTTGGAGTGTTATGATGAGTAAATATAAAATTTCTCAATTTCATGATGTTTTTTAATCATTCTTGGATGCATCTACTACACCTCTTATTTCTCCTATAGATGTAGCATAAAAGAAGGCTAGTGATAATAACTCCAAATCAATTAAT
This sequence comes from Torreya grandis, assembly GCA_037957365.1. Classification (NCBI taxonomy): domain Eukaryota; kingdom Viridiplantae; phylum Streptophyta; class Pinopsida; order Cupressales; family Taxaceae; genus Torreya; species Torreya grandis. The sequence goes on along the minus strand of JARHVA010003770.1, from coordinate 275,875 downwards.
GGTATTAAGTGTTGCTTATCAGAGGTAAAAATTATGAAATTAATGCACTATATATATACCAAATAAAAGTGGGATAAGTTAAAAATATTCATGAGGGATACTCTAGGGTTTAATTGGACAAGTTTTAAACCCATAGAATAGAATTTTAAAGTCTAAAAATGAATGAAGATGAGACCATTGTAACTAATTTGTTGAGGGTTGATGAGGTAATCAACATCATAAGAGGTCTAGGAGAAGAATTGAAAGAGAATATTATTTTTCAAAAGGTTTCAAGGTTTATAACTCTAAAATTTGATTCCAAGGTATGTGCAATTGAATAAATTCAAGATCTAGACAAGCTAGATATGGATGGTCTTCATGGAACCTTAACAGCCTATGAGATGATGACAAGTGAAGGAAGACTTGTAAATAAGGAAGTTGTGCTCAAATTAGAAAAGAAGACAAAAGAGAAGAAGTCACAAGGTAATAAAGTCAAAGATAATTATGAATCTGATATTGATGATGATAAGTTGATAGTTATGTTTGCAATAAAGTTAAAGATAAGTTTAGGTAAATATAAGGACAAACTGCCTTTTAAATTATTCAATTGTGGAGAGGTTGGACACTTTGGCAACAAATGTCCTCATAAGCATAAGAAAAATGATTATGTATAGTATGATGAATAAATTTATGATGATAATAATCCTTATAAATATGATAAGATAAATAAAAACTTTATAATATATGACAACAAGAAAAGTTTCTTCAAAAATAAAAGGAATCTTTACACTAAGGAAGATTGCAGCTCATATGATGAGAGTGAGAGAAGTGATTCAAAGAGTGATAATGAAGGTGATGGTCCTGATGTCAATAAGGTTATCTTCATGGCTAAATAAGTAAACTATTCAAATATATAATAATCCATATGGATTGGAGGTGTTGTTGGTGATTCAGATGAAGAAGGAGATGAGGTTGATCTTGATGCTATGTTGATGAATACTTTAGAAGAACTAAAGATAATAAAGAAGAATAATATGGTGATGAGATCTCTTATAAAATATTATGAAGATAAAATTAATTTTTTTGAAGATATACTAAGAAAAAACTCCAAATAATAAGAGGAAATAGTCAGACAAGTGGAGAGTCAACTTGAAATTGTGACTGTAAGCCTAGAAGCAGATTAAGAAGAATGTGCAAGGTATGTAGCTAAAGTGAATTCCTCGAGAGATGAATTAAAATAACCATAAAATAAGGTCAAGTCCTTTATGAGGTTTGAAAAAGGTATAAATGATCTAGATATCCTTATAATTAGTCAAAATACTGGTAATGATAAAGTAGGCCTTGGCTTCATTAGATATCAAAAGGACACTAATGTGACAAAAAAGGTCAAAGATCAACCAAAGAATGAGGATGCTAATAGAATAAAGGTCAATAATATTAGGAAATATAATAATATAAGGTATGTTAATCCTTTTAATGTTTATTGTTATTTATGTAACTAATTTGGTCATAGAGCAAGGCATTGTGAAAGGACCTTAAAAAATGAATTTGCATGAAACTATAAGGAGAACCGACAGCCAAGAGGTATGGGACATGGTTTGTTTCCATCTATAGGGATAATATGTTTCAATTGTCATAATGTTGGTAATATTTCAAAATACTATAATCATGACTTCTCAAGACAATAAGAAATTTGAGGCTTTTAAAATATAGGAAAGAAGATAAGATAGTAAGAGTAAACCCATGATAGTTAATGTTGATGAATATTCTACAAGTTCAAGTGGACTATTTACCATGGTGGAGAATAATCAAGGTACAAAGGAATGCCAAGAATTTCCCCTATCTACTCATATTATTGATGGAGTTAAGACCAATAGATCATTCCATAATGTTACCCAAATAAAAATTAAGGGGATCAAGCTAGAAGGATAAATCAAACATAAGAAGATCATGGAGGAAGTTAGGTCCTACAAGGACATGGAGATCTAGGAATCTCTTGAATTTATGTTGTTCTAGTTCTCTAGAGTAGAAGTGACTCTCTTAGGCTTCATGGAGGAACTCATCTAGTAATCAAAAAGCATGAAGGATGATACATATTAGGGGGAGTTATTTAGTCTTAGGTAACCTTTATATTCAAAGTTCAATCAAGAATTTTTTTATAGGTGTGATCATAAGAAACAAGTCAAAAAAAAAATTTGTATGATGACTTGATCAAACCAAGTCATAGTTTTGAAAATATCTTAAATTTTCATGGAGATAAAGGGATTCAATCATGTCTCATGAGTAGGTATGTTATCTTGGTCTATGACAAATTTTATGAAATAAAGAATTGATGAGGTTGTTTGTGATAAAAAGGTATGTTTCCCTATGTCCAAGGATCAAATAGATGCCAAGAATATGAACCTTTGTCATTAATTTCAAAGGGGGAGAAAGTTCCTATTTCAATATCAAGTATTGAAGAAGATCCAACTTGAAATAAAGAGAATGATCTTCTATGTTTAAGAGTGTTTTCTATCAATGACAAATGGGGAGATTGTTGAGGTATGTTCGTAGTGTTGGCATTAAGGTATTAATGTTATCATTGATGTCAAATTTAAGTTTAATGTCTTTCATATCAAAAGTTAGATTTGATGTCATGATTTGTAAAGTGGTGTGTGACAAAGAATTTTTGTCTCTCTATTGAGAGAAAATTTTAAGGAAACCTAATATTCCTTTTGAGTTTTGATTACATGTCAAGGTCGTGTTCAAGATAGAAGGGAAGCATCTTTATTGAGCTCTAAGTACTGAGGAGAATACAAGGTTTGCACATGGATAGAAAAGTCCTTGTATTATATATGAGGTCTTGGTAAAAAAAATTAATGTGATAGAGCTCATAAATTATATTTATAATTAACTTTTATTCAAAAAATCATGTTTAAATAATGACATCATTGAGAGCTAGCTTGTTTATGTCCAAACTCTAAGTACTAGGGATCTTGAGTATCCTAGTCTAGCTTTATGAAGAAGATGTATGCTTGAATCATGGTAAATATTTTTGTTGAGGATAAGTATAGGAATGAGAAAGTGTTCTAAGCTTTTTTAATAATATGCAAGAGACAAATAAGCTTACTAATGAGTTTCAAGGTCTAGTTTTGAGGCTTAATATTTACTTGAAAGACCTAGTGAGATAACATAGGCCTAGTAGCATGTGAGTTGATCCATTTGATACCTATGTGATCAAGGTTGATATGGTATGTGTAGGATATAAGGTCACATGACATGTGGATGGATTGTTGAAGATAGTTCAAGAGGTTTTAAGGCATGATCATAGTCTAAGTATGACTGAGAGTATAAGGCCTAGTATGCAAAGTGACCTATAGTGGATTAATGAGGGGTGATAATTTCCAAGGATGAAAAATATTTTGAGAGAATTTATAGAGGTGTGAGAGTTAATTTTGAGTGTTTGGATAAATGTTTAAGTCAATACTTGAAGGAAAAATCATGAAAACTTGAGATAAGTTTCCCTGTATGCATAGAATGGAGTGTTGCAGACCTGAGAATAAAATTATTGTACTCATTGGCATGTGAAAAAATTACATGAAATACTGATCACTTCATGTAATTTTTGGAATGTACCTAGTTTTATTTTCTTAGCATTGGTTTTGAAGATGAGGGGAAATCCTTTATGAACAATTGCTAAGAAGTGAAACTAGTCAAAACCCTTATAATGACCCAATAAGAAATATATAATTGGTTATGGCTAATAATGGTCCTATTGACATAGTTTTATGTTTGTAAAATGTAAAATAACATTCAAGCTTTCCTTAGATGGTTTTAGTTTGTCTTAACAATAAGTATAAGCTACAACAAAACCCTTATTTTTAGGAATCTTGATGTAGTAGGAAGGTTAACCAGGTCAAAACATGAAAATAGATGTAATATGATATGTAATACTTATATTTTATGAAAATTAAATTTTATAAGAAGGTTTTAAACCAAAAATTTGATAAATTGGTCTTGGAAGTTAGCCTATCGCTAAACAAGCCTAATGAACAAAATAGCGAGAAAACTAGATGAGAATGAGAATGAGATTAGGGATTAGTTGCAGAGGACTATGGATGGCTATTAATGCATGGGGAAATTATTAAAATAATATACCTAATATTACCTTAGTGTATAATTTTTTATGATACCTATACTCAAGAAAAAAATTGTCATCAAACTGGTCTATCTAACACAATGAAGTCTCTATAGAGTGAAGTAGTGAGATTGGTCTATAATTCCAATATTTGTGTATGAACATGAAATATATATTTTAATATATTATATAAGGATTATAAATGATAAAAAAAACCCATTGGAAAATCATATAATTATTCCCAAAAGTGTATATGACTTGATTTTCTTGACTATGTTTTTGGTGCTACAGGCAACTTTCTGGGTGTGTGAAAATGATGTTTCAGAGTCATTTTGAACTAATTTGGAGGATATAATGATATTAAAGGTGTTATAAATGTTTCATAATATAATTTTAATGTATTTTTACTCATTTTAATTCCTTTTTAAATTATGGGGAGTCAAATGTTTTTGGCATTTGTTGATAGTGTTTGGTGGTTCTTAGTAATCCATCTACAGGAATGTTCCTGAGGCCTTTTGGCTTATGTGGTGAAGACCAAATAATTTTTGGAAATATATTAAGTAATAAATATATTATATATATTATTTTATGTATGGGTTATGTTTCAAATTTTTTAATATGTTTTAAATTTTGAAGACAAACTTTCTGGCAGTGAGAAGGCCTATTGGTGAGTATACCTAATTAGATGGTTCAAGGAGTGAAAAGAGCCAAATGGTGTTAGGGAAATATGGATAAATTATGAGGGGTATATTAAATTTACATATTAATTTTTTTATCCATTATTAAATTTTTAAAGTTTTCAAATGAGGTCTAAGTTAAATGTGTGCTTAAGGAAGGCCTAATAGCATTAGGTTTCTATTAGGCCTAATGGTGGTTTTAGCCCTTAAGGGTAATGAATGAGCTATGTAATGTTTTTTTCACTTATTAAAAATGTGTAGTGACATATTTAAATATTAATTAAAATATTATGAGGTATTTTTCTGACCAATATGGGTATGAGAAAGAATCAAGGGTAAAAATCAAGGCCTAATAAGCTTATTTTGACTAGTTAGAGTATTTGAGCTATTGAGCGAAGGATATAGAGTTTTGGAGAAGAGGTTAATGGATTGAATATCATAATAATAATTAATATTAATATGAAATGAGTATATAAATATGTTTTTTTAGGTTTTTATCAAGGTCATCTGACCTAATTCTATGAAGGAGATGTCTAATTGAGCGAGGAGGCCTAATAGGCTATTTGAGAGAGAAAGAAGTGTGAGAAGAGAAAATAAAGGATGCCATATTAAATTGAGTAAGAAATAGGTGTCCAAGGTTGATCATATATTAAAGATATCTGACTTGGTACTTGGTTATCTATGGGATTGGAGCCTCCTTGTAGGTTGAATCTTGTTAAAAGCACTAGTTAAATTGGTAATTCACTAGTAAGGGGTTAGTGCTCCCTATGGGGTTGGTGCCTCACTATAAGGTTTATTAATTTATTATAGGATATTATTATAAGTTTTTCATTAGTTGGTTTTATTAACCTATTCCCACATATATCTCATGTCCTTGATTTTTTTCTTTCATAGATGCTTTTATATGCATTAATTGATGTATGTAAGTGGATGAATTCTTCATAAATATTAAGTGAAATCAGAGGATTGTTTTAATACAAATTATTCACCCCATATCAATAGATTTAATTTTAAAAAAAAGTGTTGGAGATTTGTTAATGATGTCATGGAGGTGTCCTGATGAGTGGTTGAAGTGCCTTGATAGTCTATGTGATAATGACAAAGTGGGCAATGTGATTGTCCTAGTATGCTTGAAGTATGCTTAGTTGATCTTATATTTTGGCATGGTTAGAGATGTTTAGGGATGATTAAGATGATTTTATTATTTTAAATAGTCCCTAATATATTTTTATGGTTTGATTACTTATGTGCATAAGTGGAATTCATCTGGTGTCCATAGTTTTCATCTAGACACTTTGGGTCATGTGGTAGAAAATTTGAGTAGGTAGTTTGATGATGTCACCATTGTCATATGTGGATGATTCAAGAGGAAATGGTCACATGGGTTTCTTTAGTATTTTTATTAGTTATTATACACTAAATATTAGGTCATGCACCTAAGTGCATCAAAATATATGCATGTGTAAATTTGGGATCCTAGGCATTTTGATAGTGTTTTCCCATACTTAGCCAGATTTGTATGAGGCAAGAAAGACCTAAGTAAGAATTTTGATGGTATAATTTATCACACATGTGGATATTTTAAGATAAGGTGAACATATTTATTTGTTAAAAAAATTTCATAGTTCTTATGAACCAAATTTTAGGTCATGCAATGTAGTGTGGAAAAAGTTATGCATGTTCAAAGTTGGTCTCCCAGACAAGCTCTAAGCATAGTTGGCTCTGTGATAGAAGATTTTGAGAAGACTTTTCAATGGATATATATCTCATACATGTGAGGGTTACATGATAATATTATTATATGGTTGTATTATCATAGGTAAGGAGATCATATGGTCTAAACTTTAGATCATGCACTTGAGCGAAGCAAAAGATATGGAGGTGCAAAGTTGACCTTTTAGGCACGTGACAATGGTCCCCATACTTATTATATTTTTCATGATGTTAAAGACAAATAAAAATTAAGATATAATATATTATTTTAGATTTTATATTTACTATTTATGATATGTATCAATTCAAATATATCAAATTGTTTGTTGGTTAACAGAGTTAAAGATCAAGACCAAATGAAGATCCAACGGTGCATGGGCAATCATACAAAAATAATATAATAGTGTGTGTTGAGAGAGATGGTAAGAAGTGCATAATGTTTAAAATTGATCATATGTAAAGGATAAGGATAAATTTTTTCATGTTTTCTACTTAAAAATTTATTTAATGGTGTACGTTGCATGATAAATACTTGATTGATCTGCAGAGATTGATGGTGCACATTGAGTCAAGATTGCAATATTGCACGAGATGAGGTCAATTGTTAAATGTTTAACGTTTGGATTTGGTATACTATGTGTTAAAAATCAAACAAGATAAATGGTGTGTGTTTAATATAAATAGAGAGGATACAAGATGTGAGCATGATGTTTGAGGTTTAACTGTGATCATTTTCATTTGAATATTTGAATTTGTAAAGGAAAAACTAGTGCTCTTTATTTTGGCTATAACTATCAATTCAAGAAGAATTTTCCCATGGTGTAAAAATAAAAATTATATAGGAATCCAAGAAACGTTACTGTATATATATTTAAATATCTGAAAGTTTATATAGACATAGTTATAATGGTTCAAATTTGACTGTGTATTTGTGCATGGACTGTAAATGACCCGAGAAGATTGTTTGAGCTTGTTTTAATATTATATTAATATCTCTTGATGAAATAGATATTATGTATTTTTTTATACTACACAAGGATAATTTATTTACATTATGAAGGCTTGAACATTTTTATGTAATATGAAAAATGGTTTAGAAGGTGACTGTGTGTTTGTTCATAATGACTATGTGCACAAAATGTTGTTTGAGAAAATTGTGCTTAAGTAGAAGGGATATATATTGGTTATTAATACTTAAGGGGGACCCATATATCATATTAAAGGGTTTATTTACATTATTAAGGCTTTACCATTTTTATGTAATATGAAAAATGGTTTAGAAGGTGACTGTGTGTTTGTTCATAATGACTATGTGCACAAAATGTTGTTTGAGAAAATTGTGCTTAAGTAGAAGGGCTATATATTGGTTATTAACACTTAAGGGGGAAATATATATCATATGGAATGGTTTAATTCTTTTTATAGTGGTTTTTTATTTTTTGTTTTTTTCAATTAAGTGTTAAAGGAGTCAATGGGTTCATATGAGACCCATAAGGGCTATAAGGGCCTTATTAAAAGGTGTAGCTTCTTAAGAGTGACCCATAGATGTTATGGATAACCTATGAATATTATATTGAGATTTTTATTAATATTATATATGTATTAAGGTTTAATACATGCCTAGTGGCTGACCAATATGATGATGATCATGTTTTCTCTATAAATAGTGAAACCAAATGTGTTAGTTTCTAGACTTGAATGAGAGATCAGTGGGAGAGATTTGACAGAGGGTTGTGTGTGTGAGTTATGGATAGAATGGGGGGTATATTTCCTTGAGTATTAGTTGAAGTGAAAAAAAATTAAGACTATTTCTATGACTTGTAGGTCATAATTTTGTTGGCATATTAGTGCTCTTACATATTAAGTGTGAGCGAAGGTGACGAGTCATAAGCAGAGGTCCATCATTAGGTGATATATAAATTAGTTAAAAGGTGGATGTGTTCATAGGTGTTTTCTTGGAATCTTATAATCTAATGTGGTTGAAGTTTACTTACATGGTGAAACTTGCTAAAGTTTTGGTTGTGTTGCAACTCAGCTAAACAGGTGTTGAAGCACCTTGTGGGATTGTAGTCTCACTAAATAGGGATTGTAGTTCCTTGATTAGTTTTAGCTGGTATAAATTGGATATTATTTTTATAGGAAAATATTTTAATTATAGGTTCTAATGGGGTTTTCCCCCAAGAAGGTATTCTATGTATGTCATGTGTTATATGATTGATCTTGCATTGTCTCTCTTGATCATTGTTATGAATGATGTGTACGCTTCATGAATGATTGTGGTAATTGGTTAAGTGTTTGTAAAGTTAAAAATTTAAGTTTGATTATTTGGGCTCATTTATTCACCCTCCCCCACTCTCAGTGATTGTACCTCTAATAATTGGTATAAAAATGGGTCCTTTGGTAAAGGCTTAATAACTTACCGGTGGTCCAAGGTAAAATATGGATAGTCATCAAGGAGGTTTCTCTACTAAGCAAGTACCAATGTTCAATGTATACAATTATACTTTTTTAAGTGTAAGGATGAGGACATACATTATGTCCCTATGGTTTTATGTATGATAATCTATTCTAGATGGTTATGTTTCTCCTATTACTCCTCCATATAGCGATACAAACAAGAAATTATTTGAGAACAATTCTAAGCCAATGAATGTTATCACTTGTGGTCTTTTAGATACTAAATACACCAAGGTAATCCATTTTAAATTTGCTAAAGAAATATAGGAAAAAATGTAGATCATTTTTGAATGAGATTCAAAGGTCAAGCTTGCTAAGTTGAAAACTCACAAAAGGTAATATGAAATCCTCAAGATGAAGGAAGAAGATTTTGTTCCATCATTTCTACATAGAGTTGATGAGACTATGAACATCATCAGAGGTCTTGGAGAGAATCTTGAAGAGGCAACTATATTTTAAAAGGTATTAAGGTCTCTATCTCTCAAGTTTGATCCAAAAGTATCCGCTATAGAAGATAGTCATGATCTTACTCGGTTGAAGATGGATAAATTTTTTTGGCACCCTTACTACATGTGAGATGAGATTAAATGATGATATACCTCAAAACAAGGAAGTTTCATTCAAGATAGATATGAAGCCTAAGAATAATTTCTGAGGTAATAAATCCAAAAAGGATGACATATTTGATATTGATGAGGATGAACTAATTGATTTGATACTAGAAAAATAAACACAAGCTTAGGGAAGTATAAGGGTAAAATACACTTCAAATGTTTCAATTATGGAGAGATATGACATTTTACTTTGAAGTGATCTCATAATCATGATAATAAAAATGATGAAGAGCATGGTGAAGGCAAAGATGAAGATAATAAGACATATAGGAAGAAAGGATTCAAAAAGTATAACAATAATAATAAGAAGTCCTTCAAGAACAAGAAGAGACTCTACACTAAAGAAGATTGTAGATCATCAGATGAGAGTGAGGAAAGTGACTTAGAATATGATCATGAAGATGATGGTCTTGATAAAGATGAATCTCTATTCATGACTGAGGAAGGAATATTCTCACATTAGAAGGTCTCTACTTGGAGTGATTTAGATGATGATGAAGATGAGGTAGATTGTGAGATTGTATTGATGAATTATCTTGAATAAATGAATATTGAGAATAAAATCAATAAGAAGATTAAATATAAGATCAAAGACTATGAGGATAAATTTATTATGTTTGAGGAAAGATTGGTTGAAGACTCTAGGGAGCATGAAGTCATTGTCATGTTTATTAATTCTAAGTTGGAATCTATATATGAAAGTCTAAGAGCTAAAGAAGAAGAATGAAAAAGGTATGCTTTTGAGATTATGTCTTTGAAAGATGAGTTAGATAAATTTTATTGTAAGGTGAAGACATTTGTGAGATTTTAAAAGAGATCATGTGATCTAGACAATATTCTAAGTGGTCAAAAGCATGCTAGTGATATAACTAGTGTTGGATATGAATAATAACAAAATAATGTAACTCAAAACAATATGAACACTAATATGAATAAATACAATCATACTTTGAAGAAAAATCATTAGACAAGGACTAAAGGTGTTGGTAGAATGAAGACAAATCAGATCGGACAACCAAATGCCATGAGGTATGCAAGATTCAATGGTTACTATTTCACATGTAATCAATTTGGGCATAAATCTAGAGAATGAAGGAAACCTATTATAAATGAGTTAATATGGTCCTATAATAGGGGTCATATGTCAAAAAGAGTGAGGAAAATTAAGTGCTTCAACTTTCTTGATGTGGGACACTTTAAAAACCATTGTCTACATAAGATTAGACAAGGTGAGTCCTCTTAAAAAAGGGGAGGTTATTTTATTTGTCATGACAAAGGAGATATTGTAAGTTTCTACCCAAACATGGTAAGATAAACTATAGTTCCATCAAGGGGTTTGGTGTGCTATAATTGTGAATAGAGAGGTCACATTACTAGGTTCTACAAATAAAGGTCTACAAGTTGAAATAGGTTTAATCAGGATCCTAGAGTGCAAGAAAGAAGGCATGTTAACACATGGAAACCAAAAATGAAAAGTGTGAGTCATGATGGGACTTAAAGTCTAAGTAATATATTTGCTATTGTGGAGAATGCTTTAGAAGTTGAAGAGTGCCAAGGGCTCGCATTATCTACTCATGTTGTGAGTGAAGAGATCAAGCTCAAAGAGAAAACTAAGGCACTAGTTGGATCTAGTCCTAAAGTATGTATGGATCCAAGTGAACATCCTTTTGTTGTTGAGCATGTATCATGAAAAGAACATCAATTATTTGTGCCTAATGAAGAGGTTCCAAGCTGCAAAGAAGATTCTACAGATGAAAAGGTATGTCATGAATCTTTATTGTCCCCATGTATTTTCAATCTAATCCTAGAAGATAAGGAAAATGTTGTAGTGGGTGAGAATTTTACTTCTCTTAATCCCAAGAAGAATAAGAAATACAAGTTTTATATGACCAAGGAGACGGAATATGAGGAGTTATGGGAAAATCTTGATTTCACATTGTTCTAGGACATTGTGAAGTAGGGTGTCTCTACCTATGCTTATCAGGAAATAACTTTTATTATGTAAAATAAAGTTTTTGTGTTCAAGATGATAATGCCAATCAGATAAGGTCTTTGGCTAAGAGGGAGAAACAAGTTCATGAGTGTTCTCTAGAGACTTGTGAAGGAGCTATTCTATAGGGTTAAAATAGGTATATCTAGATGGATTAATGAGATTGATAGAATGTCAAGAAGATTTTGGTACTCAGAAAGCTCTGTGCACTTATTTTTGATGTGCTCCAAGTGTTTTTTTGGTCTAAAGGTATGCTTAAGACAAATTGGATATATTTATTTGTTCTCAAGTTTCCTAGTTTGTGCTTAAGAGGATGTAGGTTCTAAAATTAACTATAGGAAGTATATGTTACCAAAGGTATGGTATCTCAATTTTTTGTCCAAAATTTTGTGATGACTGTCTCCAAGTGTGAATAATGTTTTAGATGTGTGCATTAACCAAAAGTAGTTTTTTTGACTTTATTTGTTTTAAGATTCTAAGGTTTTGGGCTATGCTAAAAAAGTGGTTTTCCTTATGAATTGAAGTATAAGTCTTATTATTAGGTTTAATTTGCCAAATGGGTTTTCAAAAAAATCTTCAAATAAATTTGAAGGTTCATGGTTCTCAAGTTATTCATGTTTTTGTCAAAAGGGAGGGTTGATTAGTTAGTAGGTTTGTGAAATAAGTATGTTACAGAGGATGATCTTTGTGATGAAAATTTGTGTAATTTAGGGGGTATATGAGAGTGATCTAGATATTAATTTTTAGGTCCTAAATATGTCTCTACTAAAAATTGTGGGATCTACAAGTTCCAAGTAGGGTTACAAAGAGGTTAGACAAGCCTAGTTTGAAGAAGTGTTTTTTACTCAATTTATCCAAAAGAGAAAGGTATGTTTGTTTCAATGAGAGTTATAAAGTTTTTTTATTACATTTTTCCTATATTGAGAGTGTCATGAATTTTTTTTGGTGATTCTTGAGCTAGCTTAAGAGAGAAGGCTAGTGAGCATGTGTGGTGGCTCTTCGTGGTGTGTGGAGATTTGAAGATGCTCAAAAGGTAAAATGGATCATAAATCTTAGGGAGAGTCCCTATTAAATTTTTCTTGGTGAGTTTCATTAGATTTAAATAGTTTTTTTATGTTATTTTTTCATTGGTTGTAGTGCTTGGTTGAAGAGAGTGTTGGCATGGACCAAGAGGAAGTTGTTAAGGCAAGTAAAAGTAGGCTGAAGGCAAGGGGGAGTTTGTATCATCTTTCTAAGATGGTCCTTTACTATTTTATAGTATTTTTAAGTTTTTATGATATTAATTTGAATATTGTTTCAAACCCTATAGTGAACCTAACTTAATTTAAATATTATTTCAAATCATTTGGTGAACCTAACTTACTTTGAATATTGTTTCAAACCCTGGTTTGCATTAATCCAATTTTTTTACAATAAATGAGGGTTACATAATTCTTATTTTTTTATTTTTTTAGACAACCTTGAAAATTAAAATCATTTTCATATTAGGTTTTCAATTTATTTGTATATAATTTAAATTATTTCAAAGAAACCCTAGATACAAAAAACTTAACCCTTGACACACTTAGGGTTTGTATCATTTTTCTATATATACTCAAATTTTAATTCCAAAATATCAAATTTACTATAACATTTAATTTTTTCAATATTTCTTAGATTATATTCTAAAAAGGTTCAAAATATACAAAGCTTTTTTTCTGACGTTCCAAATAATAATGGTAGAATTTAACAAAAGATTTGATGAAACTAAAGCAATAGTTACAAGAATTTTCTCCAAACATAAGAATATAAAAAATGATTTCAACAATATTATTCAATAAGAACTCAAAAAAATAAACAATGGTCAATCTTCAATTCCTCTAGTTAATAATGTTGTTACACCTCTAGTGGGGCCAACTTAACTAACCTAGAGAGCATAACCTAAGATTTTTATTCAACCATTAGTGATAGTTACACCAATTGTGGCCAATTCCTCCACTCTAGATATACAATCCCTTATGCATGAGATTCATACTCTATAATCTAAGGAATTACATTTTTATAAGGGAGCCACTAGACCATTACACACCTTGCATTTTAGCATTCTCTTGCGTACACCTTTGGTAGGCACATCACATAGAGTCAACTCCCTTGCCATCTGAATACATAGAACTTGTTGACCAAATTTGACACTAGGTTAAACTAATTAAACCCATATATAATCAAACATCTTATAGAATATTTCTAAGTCATTTTTTAAGGTCACATTATATGTCTTATCCTTGTCATATGTGTCATGTCTTAATATTTCCTTATGTCATCTTTTTGACCACTTTAGGTGAATTATACGGTTTCCATTTGGAGACAAGTGTGTCAAGATAATATCCAATATACAATGTGTCATTTTGATGTTAGAAGTCAATTTGAATATGAATAAATGTAGGTTCAACATGGATTTAAGAATATAACTATAAAATAGATAGTTTTAGGTAGTTATATGGCTTAAAAAGTGCACTTTCCATGTGGGAAGGCTCAAAGAGGGTCTCTTCAGATCCCCATAATTAATTTTTAGGCTTGGGCAGATTTTAAAAACAAAATTGAGAAAAATTGATTCTTCTCCTTCATTTTTCCCTTGGAAAAGGTCAAACAGGTCAACAATTTTTCTTTAGTACAACCATGAAGAAGGGAGTTGAGCTGAGTGTACTTGGTGGTTGTTATCACTCCTAATAATCTCTCATCCCATGGTAATGGTTTATAGTTTGGTATACTATTATTATGAATAATAAAAAATATTTTTGATGACTTCAAATAACTTACACATCCCTAATATCTTCATGTTTCTCATCTATTTATATTGGTATATGTTATCCAAGTTGTGAACACGATCTTGCAAAGCATTTCCTTCCTTTACATGATTTTTCTAACCTTGTTTGCAAGTGTGAACATAAAGAGATAGCAGAAACATCTCATTGTGTTAGCAATGAGCACCATTAGGGTCTATAGATTGTTGTTTTCAGTTGTAGAGTTCTATCTTCCCTTGAGTGACTTTAAAACCAAGGTATTATACTATTTCTAACTTCTTAAAGAATAGTGAGGAGTTTTGCATTTAAGTTTTGTGCCCAATAAGTTGAATGTTAGTAAGGAGAAGTATAAGAATACAAACAGAATTTTTTATGATTTTCACATACAATTAGTAGTTGGAAATAGGCTTTCAATAGTCCTATTGATGAAGATTAGATTTTTTAGGTTTTGATGAGACTCTCAAGGTTAAATCAATAAGACTTATCTATTCAAAATATTAGAGATTGATTATGATAACCAATCCAATGTACACAATCATATATCTAATAACACCTATATGAAACCTCAAATAGTGGTTTGAAACTAATGTCATAGAGGCTTGAGTAGTGATGAAATGATTTTGAAAATATTTTAAATCCATTTGAGACTATTATATAGGCTTGAAAACATAAAGGAATTCATTGAATGAATGGTGAGGCCAATACAATCATTCAAATCTAAATCCATGTTTACAAGGTTAAAATGGGGCTCATTACCTTAATATCTCCAAAAAGGGAGTTTGGCCTATACATTTCTATCTTGTGATGAGAATTTATGAGGTATAAGTAAGTCTTGTGTCTCCATTCTTGTAGCCTGGACATAGTGGTAAAATATAAACATGATAAGAGGTTGATTTATTCAAGATAATATAATTTAAGTGACCTTTTAGTTTCATCAAGTTCTCACTATAAGCATGTTGTAAACACAATGTTAAAAGGTCACAAAAATGTATAACTTGTAGTGACCTTTGGTCTATTGATGGTAATGGTGTGAGAAAATGATAAAATGAATGAGATGGGTACCCATGTATGGAATGTTCTTAGTGATCTCAAGGGGAACCAAAAATGGTGAAGTTTAGTGTCAAGGCATACATAATCACCTATAGGAGTCTGTTAAACTCTTACTAATTACCACCTACAAGTGATACAATTAGTACTTCTAACATACCAGTCTAGACCAATGTATGATTGTAAGTTATAAAAAGATAAGATGGATAATAATGTTGGATATATTATCACACTTATTTATCATAATTTCAAAATATTATGTAATTTAAATACATACAACCTATAGTCATAATTCAAGGTTTTAGGTTCACCAAGAATACTGTACAAAGTCATAGGAACTAATAAGCTAGTCTTGTGAAATTTGATGTTTTAGGATTCTAGAGTCATGATCAAGTTTTAAAACTTTGTGCAAAGCATATCAATGACTCAATATATCCCCAGATAGTAAATTTAGTTAGGTTAATATGGGATATGCCCTCTATTTTGTCTTAGATAGAGGGTACTCCATGAGTAAGACAATTTCTAGGTTTGGTATATGAATGAGCAAAGATGAATGGGCAGAGCCTTGAATACATCATGAGATGATGTATATAGTTGTAATAAAGGTGAAAAATCATGGATAAAAAACTACAACCATTTGGATCCTTCACAAGTAGATATATACTCAAAATCATAGTTGGTCCTAGTAGGCCTAAAAATAGGCCTAAACCCTCATGACCTCAAACTTGGTTGAAATGATTGTTGTGGCATCAATTTTCACCCTTAGAGAGGGTCCTTCAAGATCTCTCCACCTAAGCCACACTATGGTAAAAACTTATTGAGGCTTATAAATGAACCATAGGTGCTCTTAGTGTTTAAATAATACTTCTCATTTTAGAATTTAGAAAATTTAGAGCATGAGTTATAAGTGTTGGAAATCTAGTTGCCTATGGTGAAATAGTATCATAACAAGATAAACTGTTTCATAATATTTATATTTTTTGGTGGTTGGGAGCCACCTTGATTCATTTCATTCTTTATGAATTTTAGAAAATCTATGTTAATACTCAGTGAAACTTTAACAAAGTTCTTAAACTACAAGATAATCTAAACTACTATCTACAATGGATCTAGGATAAAGTGAATTGATTAAAGAAAGAAGCAAAAGGAAGGATAGGGCAAAAAATAAATAGGTGATTTCTAGTCTTAACAATGAACATCATGACAAAGTTTCAATTAGGCTAAGCATACATTTAACCAATGTGTAATGTAAAGTAGCTTAAGCTCAAATCTCATTACAAACTAGGATAACTCCTAGGGATTAAATATAATTATAAGTAAGAACTGAATCTATTTTAATGTTTTGCCACCACATCTAAATAGATAATGCACATCTTTGATGTAGAATAAATAAAAAAATCATATTCCACATCTTTTCAACTAATTTATCATGGTACAAATTAACAACCTTATAGTTAAGGATGCAGCTCATAATTCAAATAAATTATTCAAGTTTGAGACATAGACATGCAATTGAGAGAAAAGCTAAAATGAAAATTAACACATCAAACATGGACAATATTTGCATAATTACTTGATAGTATTAAAGTATCCAAGTGTACAAAATTTACTCCAAATTCTCCCTCCTTTACAAAATGGTGATAAATGCCTTTTATAGAGAGGTAAGGCAATGCATTGGTCAGTTACAATATATAGGTGTATAAAAGATAAGGATAGTTATCCTTAAAACTCTTAAAATACACTTGTTCTTTAAAATTATACTGACCTAGGGGAAATATGCTAATAGAATAGCATATGATTTACAAAAGAATATTCATATTCTAAATACTACAATGTTTTTCCTCCAAAAGGAATATCATTTTTTGGGTGGGCCCATTGCTAAGGAGTCTCCCTATTGATTTTGTAGAAGCTTCAATGCCTTCTAGTGTTGGTCCTTGATTAGCTCCATGTCCATAGAAAGATTCATTAGGAAAACTTCCTTTGAATCTTATAAGTCCTCTAGGTCTCGATCATTTATGGCCATGGCTTCTTTTATGCTCCTTACCTCTAATATTTCATCCTCAGGTATGAAAATCATATCTAAAACTATTTTGTTATCTCTTTCAGACTGGCCCTAACTCTTACTCCTAACTAACTACATGACCAAAGTAACCCTATGCTTGAATTTGACATCATCAATGATCCCAAGTGTAGTGGTCTTGGTAGGATTTACCAATATTTTTCCTAGGAGCTTCTCAATCTTAATGATCAATTCCATATCATCTACCAAAAGCTTATTCAAATTCTTTGTCCAAGTGTTTAGAACTTGGACCTTGTCCACTATTTTTCCTAGAATGCTACTCAAATGAGCTATGCTAATAGTCTTGAATTTAGGAAGCTTATTCCTAACCAAGATGTCAATAAAGTCTCTAACCTAGGTCCTAGCCATTTGCCACTCTATTATTAGTTCTTTGGTTGCTTCAACCTATTGGCTTAGGGTATCCTACTTGAGCTTTATTGAATTTAAATAATTTAACATATCAAAGAATGATTTTTTGAACATGTCCGTCATGGCATTAGGAATAGACAAAATAGCCTAGGTTTCTATATTTTCCTTTTCTCTTTCTAGGTTTAGAATCCTCTATTTCATGCCCTAGATCCCAACCTTCACTTGATATGATTATCCTCAATCAATCTATTAATTTCTTCTTCATGAATGGTGGCTTCACCAAGCTGCTGACCTCCCATAGGGGTTAATCCTACAAAGGGCTCCACCTTTTGGAAGGTGAATTTCTATGTTCTAACCATAGTAATACTGGTTGAAACCCTTTCCAATCTAGTTGATTCTAGGTTGAATTGGATGGTAGTGACTAGTTTTGTAAAATTTGGAGGTTCTAGGACCTATACACCTAAGCTACTTGATTCTCTTGGAGCATCTATCTTCTTGCCTTCAGGCCTAAGAGTGACCAAAATTCTCCTTTATTCTTGATCTTTCACCATGACCCTTCTCCATGGCTTCATGTCATCTTGTATCTCAACATCAACAATTCTTGTCATGTCCCATGAATGAGAAAGAGAAGGATTTTTTTTGTAACTTTGCATAAATGAACCAGTCAGGGATGACTGGCCCATGAATGAGGAATTCATCACTAAACAAATTTACCTCACTTGTGGGGTGAGGGATGGTCAACGTGGGTATCTTCCTTGGTCCAACAAGAACTAATGCTAGCTCAAGTTTCCTTTTCTCTTGGGATACCATAAAAACCATACCAAGAGAAAGTTTTTTTCATTTATCCTCCCCAAGCTCTCCTTCTTAGACTTGGGCCTCTTCAAGATGTTCCTTTTCCCTGTCAGTGTCATAGTCCTCTATATGCTCCTTGAGAGCACCCTTAAGTGTCTCTTTCAATTTTAAGGTAATCATGTCTATGTACTCAACTGGGGAAGGTGGCCTTTAGGGTATTTTTGAAGGTGAGGGCCCTTCTCTAGGGCATTATTATAATTTTATCTCTCCCACTTTCTCTTTACCCCAGCCTTTTTCATCTTACTTTTGCTCAAAATGCCCCTATGGATGTTGTTGTTCTGCTAGGTGTTATTCTTGGGCTATCCTAAATGGTCTAGACAACAAATGATATTATAAAATATGTTTTTTCCAAATATCTCTAGATGGCTTGTCATCCTTGGTTAGCTTATGTTTAATTTTGATGATGTGCCCTTGGATCTTGGCCAACACCTCTTCATAATTATTAGATTTGATATAGATGGTGTCATGAACACCAAGTTGATAGACATAATCAAGTGTGGGGAGCTTATTTTCCTTTAAGTGACTTGCCATTATACTCTTAGGATCCCACATCTTGAGTTCATCACATTGAAAACCATATGAATCCTTGTGCTTGGCCATGGTATAAAATTGTTTCTAATATTTAAGTATGGTCCTTCCAATAATTAGAGGTAAGGGGTGGAGAAGACCTTCTCTTTTATCCTTACAAATACCAAAAATGCCATGTAATATTTGAAAGGCAATCTCTTGCTCAGATAGCTTGCTAGAAACATATACTAGCAATTTGCAAGGCTAGGACATGATCCCCTCAATCTTGATGACTGTACAGTCAAGGTAGTACTAGATGTCACTGATTGTTTCCACATAATTCTTGATTAGGGGGTGGAACCTAGGCATGAGAACACTGTTGATGGCCTCCACTATGGATGGATAAACGTAGTCACAAATAAACTACATGTGGTTCCTATACTTAAAGATATTTAATATGGAGTAATGGTGTGAAAGGGTAGTTTTGCCATTTGGGGGCCAATTCCTAATCCTTAGGAATTTGATAGAGGCAAGTAGGGAATTTAGTAGGTATGACATCATATATAATTACTTATATGTCTTCCTTTTTATGGTAGTGAATTTTTTGGTGAGGAAGACACTGATCAAATCTCTAATTAGAGGGGTAAGATTTTCTTCTACCATGAAATGTATATAAGGGACCCAGATTTTATTTACATAGGTGGTTGAGGGGGATCTAAAGGCTTGGTTTAATAGTGCCATTATTACTCTAATGACCTCCTTAAATTATAATATTGGGATATTTCCCTCAAATTCCCTAAAGAGATGGGGTCCTTAGTTTAACCAGGGTCTAAGGACAAATTGTAGGTCATGTTTAGAGGTCTATTCTTTGATTTTGGATAAATCCACATGGGGAATGGGGAGCCTATAATATTTCTCAAATGCTATAGGAGAAATGTATGATCCATTCATTATCAATTTTAAATTCAACAAATATGGGAGAAAGGATGTCTATACAATGAAGCACCTTAGGTTTTGCCATGGTGTAGTGGAGTCTAGCCATCTAAACAATAACTAGGTCATAGTGCCTCCAGCTCACTGTAACAATTATTTACTCCTCTTTTATGATAGGTTTCAATTCCTCCACCATGAAGAAGAGTTTAGACTAGTTCCTAATTCCTATAGAATTTATGGATGCAACATCCAATTCAATGTCCTTGAAGATTCGACCCCCATTATCTATTAATAAGTAAAGCTCAGTCTTCTCCTTTAATTATTATTTACGAGCTACCATGGTTTTTATTTCTAGAATTTTTTTTATCTTGGGTATTAAATGGTCTCTATGAATATTATTTCACACTTAAAAACACAATTAATCTCTCTTTGGATCAAATTGTGACCAAATAAATTCAATTGGGTTGCTTTTATATAGGCTTTAGGGTTTTTGAGCTTTAATAGTAGGATATATCTAGGCTCTAACTTATACATGCCTTGGATTTGATTTTTGCTTTTGCCTTTATACCTTTGCATTTTTAAGCCCAAAAGATATTTTATTTTGTCCTTTTCTACTTGTATGGTGCCTATGTGGCATCGGTTTGGACCTTTTATGGCATTTTTCATAAATGCCTTTTGGGCACTAGCCATTGGCATTTAAAATGCCTCTTTTATTTCACTCCATTAGATCAAAATCTTGGGTCAACATGAACTATTAATTGCAATTCAAACCCTTTCACTTTAATTATCTATTTATATCAAAGCCTCATGGATATGATACTTGGCATCTATACGTGCCTTCCCATTCTTCATATCTTATATCAGTCATTTACTAAACAAACATTAGCCATGTAGTGAGCTCATGGGACTTTAAAAAGTCATGGGTTCCTTCATGTCATTAGATTTGCTATCAGTGACAAAGAGAAAACCATCAGATCATTTATCAGTTTATTTTAAAAGGGATTCCTCCACACATCAAGATTACAGGTCATCAAAATTCCATTGACAAGTCCTTGAGGCCCTTACACCATTAGATCATCATCTAGTGATGAAGTGTGAGTCACTGATCTATAGAGATACCCAAACTTTAAGTTAACATTATATTAATATCATGACTTAGGCTTAAGTTCCTTAGGCTAATGTTTGTTTTTCATTTATTAAGCATGAAATAAACCTTAAGATAATAGATTTATGCCTAAGTTTTTTGATTTATACAAAAGGTTAGCATGGCCCAAATACTCTAGGTCAATGTCTACATCATGTTTAGTAAACATAATATATACTTTGGGCTAAAATAGTTATGCCAAGATTTATAAATCATGCTCAAAATGGGTTCAAAATGAAATTGGGTTCTATCTTTAGATAGGGTTTTATTTCATTAATACATTAAAACCTTTGCTTAGAAACATTTAGCCTAGGTTATATATTTTTCAAAGTCCCTTTAAAGTGAGACTTAGCATAAGTATTTAGCCTAAGGTTCATGACATTTGAACAACATGCAATGGGGATCTTAGGATATATACTTATGCTAAGTTCATTTCACATATACTTAGACCATAAGACCATTTTAGTTGAAGATTTCCCATGTTTGAGAACCCTTCAAGGTCTCCTAGTCATCTGTAAGGCGCTTCACAAGATTTTTAGCAATATTTTGGAGTATATTTTGACTTTGAGTAGGATAATTCATTAGTTTAAATTTGATAGTATCACAAACACCAAATATTTCCTCATGGATGTCAAATTATGGTTGTGCAAACATCAAGTTTAATCTAGTGAAACTTTTATTTTATTGGGCTTAAAGTAGACGGTCATGCAGGCATCAAATACGTTCTCACATACATCAAATGATAGTCATGCTAAAGTCAAATTTAAGCTCATTAAATCCATAGGACTGAATGTAAGGGTGCCACTTGACATTTACATAAGGCTTTTAAGGATCTTGGACTTGACTCACTCTATTGGATCCAAATATATGATGAAGTGAGGGTCGTAAGATCATGATCCAGAAGCTTGCTCATGATTGGTTATTTCTATCAGACAAGCCCCTTTACTTTTAATATTTAAATGTAAGAGTCTTGTGTGTTGATCATTCAGGCTCCCTATAACATTTTTACTTTTAAATAGTGCCTTAGTCTATCTAATCAGGTCCTTGTGATGAAGTGAGAAACATTGGATACAAGCCAAGGACAAAATTTTGTCAGAGCCTTCACATTATTAGATATACTTCCCATGATGAAGTGTGAACCATTATATTATGAAAGATTCATGTTATTTAAGTTGAATTTCAAGATTTATTAACTTCATTAGATAAAATGATGTAATAAATTAAGGTTCATTAGATCCTACAAGATGCAAGGAAGTTAAGTTAGGACCATGGAGATATAAAAGGGTGTAGGCTAAGGTGTTAATACTAAAGTCTCAATTGTATTAATAAATACATTAAGGTCTTAGGATTAAAAACTTAGGGTAATGGATTTACTAAAAGGGATCATGCTAACATAAAATTAGACTCGAGGAGATGGAGTTTAGGGTAATATGTTAAAACTAAAGTCTCATTAGTATTAATAAATACAATAGGGCCTTAACGTTAAAACATTAGGATAAGTTAGGAAATATTAGGAGGACCCTACAAGATGAATATTAGTTAGGCATATAATGAACTTTAAAGGGGGAAATAAAAATGGGGACCAAGGGTGTTAGGCCAAGTACTAGTCATGTTTAAAAACATGACTAAGCTTAAAACATGAACTTTACACTTAGGTCAAAAATGGATTTTTTTAAAAGGTTCCCACCAATCAATTCCTGCTAGTATTCAAATTTGAACTGAGCATTTTGTTAAGGTTTTGGAATATGAACTTCTCATAGACAAACACCATAGAACCTATAACTAAAAGTAATATAGAACATTTATTAACATAATTATATAAAATTAAAGTGAAACATAACTAAGCTTGATTTTAATAAATTGGATGATTATCAAATTCTACAAATGATCTTATCATGTCATGCTTTTATGCTCAAAATTTAGGGTTTATTAAGGGCCTCAATTTTCAAAAATGGTGGTATATTAGTTATAACAAATGGTGACTCATGGGGGAAACATATAAATATGTTGGAACCTAGATACTCTAATTTATAAAAGTAATTAAGTCATCCACTCTATTTGATCAATATCATCTAGACAAGATTATGGTTGAAACAAACCTTGCATTTGTAGACTTATGGTCAAACATCAAAACATAACCATACCATGTGTGTGATTTGATTCTACTTACTATTTTCCATGGGGTTGAAGAAATAACTTCCAAGTTTCACATACTCAATCACTAGCACTTGACTTGTATCATGTTTATGTATCTATTAGGTACCATGATTTCAGCTTAGGAAAGGCTTAGGATTTGCTCTACTACTAGCCAAAAATCCATAGCCCTAACAAAGATGCTTTTGGATCCACTAAAAGCCTTGATCCACTAATAGCTAGGTGTCCATATCCCTTATGGAGATTACTAGAATCACCTATGCCTAAAAGCTTTTGATTTTTATTCCATCTTTATTTTTTGTATTTTCTTAGATCTTTATGCTTTCATCAAGGATGGGAACTAGAATAGATAGGTCTTAGGATTTGGTCAAGTGTTTGATCTTTTGAAAATCACCTATGGCTATAGCCTTTTACTCTAAGTAAGGATGTTAGTTAAGTTCTAGTATAGGTATACCATGGTAGTTTGAGCTCTCATCCTACAAGTGCAAGTCTTCTTCAAAATATTTTGAAGTCAAGACAATGCTTAAGTTCTTATGGAATGATTGACTTCTTCCATATGTCTTTACAAGTTTTTGCAGATTATAACATTATGCTTTATATTTCAAGACCATAACCAACATATGTATGAGGTACACATCTAAATTTTAAATTTAAGGGGGATTTAAATAAAACTTCATAATTTTGATCTTAAGATTGTCTAAGAGGACTTATTAAAACCAAGAAATAAGGAAATAAGAAAAAATAGACAACAAAAAGTAGGAAAACAAAAAAACAAAGGAAAGCAAATAAATATATACATGATTATATACAAACAAGGTACAAGAATGAAAGAACTTGAAATAAACTAACTAACCTACCTACACTAAATTTAACCATCTTACACTTTAATCCATAAAGACCTTAGGAGGAGTAGTAGAGAAGTAGTACTTGAGATATTGGTCATTAGTGGGCAGCATGAACTCTACTCTCTATATATATTTGAGCTTGAAGGTGTTATTTATTAATGTTTATACAATATAGTATGGGCCAATCCATAAAGATGTGAATTTACCATGTTTTCTCTTAGCCTCGAATACTTTGTCCTAAAAAATAACTAGGTATCCTTGTCTGAACACATTGATCTTTTTTCAAAACATATTTTCACTATGGTTTGATGTCTACTAAAATCATCAAAGGATTTTTCCCTTGCATCTTCCATCTAAATCATGTCTGGTAATCTAGAGTTGGAAAGTTCTTGGCTTTCTTACATTTACTCTTATATAAATTTGTATGTGGGCAGCTTGAGAGTGATAGAAAAGATCGGTTCTTGTCCATACACCAACATAAATGGTGAGGCTCTTAAATCTTGCTTGATTCTTATTGCATCAGCCCAAAGTTTAAATTTAAGGAACTTATGACAAGTCCTAGGCTTCTCTTCAACATATTTCTTGATTGCTTTCATCAGTTCTTGTTTATAGATTCAAAGACTCCATTTCCTTGGGGATAATGGTTAGAGGAAAACTTGAGTGTAATGACATTATCATAAGCCCATTTATTCATCTCTATAGATATGAAGGTATATCCATTGTCACATACTAGATAGACTAGAGTTCTAAACCTAGTACAAATGTTTTCTTCCAAAAAGTTGATCACTTCTTTAGTCCTGCATTATTTACTGGCTATAGCTTCAGTTCAATTTTTAAAAGTCTATGAAAATTAGGACATATTTGTGACCTTAAAATGAATTAGGGTTGATCATCCCAAAAAAATTTAATCCCCATTGAGAAAAAAGGTTTATCAACCATGACTAGTTGCAAAGGTATTGTTTCATTTAGTTCTTTAGTGCTAAAGACTTGACATGAGTGATACTCCCTCACATTGTTGTGAGCATCCCTAAAAATAGTTGGAAAATAATATCCAACTATGAAAGTTTTATGGACTATAGTTCTCCTAGATGGATTCCCACTACCTAGATTTTCATGAAAGGTGCTGATGATTTGGGTCGCCTCTCCTTTTAAGACACATCTTAAGGATATCCCTTTAAAAACATTTCTATATAAGACCCCATCCTTGATCAAGTGATGGGTAGATTTAAATATTAGGTCCCTCTTTTTCTCCCTAGATATACCTGTAGGGTAAGTACCATAAATTATCAAATGTATGATTGAGTCATACCATTCACTACCTTGAAAGTTTTTTTTAATCTACTTCATAATACTTATCCTAGGGTTAGTGTTATCAATCACCTAGATCAAACCTTGGCACCTTACCATTTTTGCTATTTTCATTTCCAAGTCACACTCCTATAAAACTGACATCCACCTACCTCTATGTTCTCCTAGCTTATTCTAACTCAACATAATCTTAGTGGTATGGTCAGGTAAGATGACATGTACCTTATTTATAAGGATGTAATGCATGAATTTATTAATTTCCTTAACTAATGCATATGCCTACTTATCAATCAAGGAATAATTCAACTTGGCATTTTAAAAATTAGTACTCATAAAATCTATTGGGTGATCACACCCATCAATATTTTGAGTTAACCCTGTAGGCATAGTGTGGTCAGATGCAAAGGAATAGAGGTAGAAGTCCCTTGAGAATTTAGGACTTATAAGGACTAGAGCTTGGCTAATGGCCTCTTTGATATCATTGAATGCCTTTCTAGATTCTTCATTCTATGTGCATTTGACATCCTTCATCATGTCATTTAGTGGCTTGCAATGTTTGTAAAGCCAAAAATAAACTTTATTACAAAGTTTATCTTTATAAAGAATGATTTTAGTTCTTTCTTACTATTCGAAGGATCTATTCTAAATATGGCCTCCACTCTTTCAAGATATATAGAGATCCCATCTTTTTTTATAATATGACCCAATAATTTTCCTTTTATGACACAATAGATACTCTTCTTAGGGTTTAAGGAGATTCCATACCTTCATCTCTCAAAACATTATTGTAAGTGCATGAAGTGATCTTCCCTATTTAAAAAAAACTATTAGATCATGCATATATATAATAATGCACTTACCTATCAGGCCCTAGAAGGCATGGTCCATAGCTCTTTGAAAAGTATCTCCTTAACTAATTATCCCAAAGGGAATTATCTTGTAAGCAAAGGTTCCCCAATTTTTTGTTAAGGTTATTTTCATTAGGTCCTCTCTATCAACCAGTACCTAGTTATAACCTAAACAACCATCAAGAAAAGACATCATAGTTGAACTTGAAACAAATTGAACTACCTGGTTTAGAGAGGGAAGGGGATAGTTATCCTTTTTTTATGCTTTGTTTAAGTTTTTAAATTCAATACAAAGTCTAATCTCACCATTCTTCTTCCTGATTGGTACCAAGTTTGCCACCTAGGTAAAGTGTCTAATGGGGAAGATTATCTTAGCATCTAGTAATCTTTTAACCTCCTTCAAGATCATTAGCTCTAGGATAGGGTTCAATGGTATTTTTTAATATCTTAAAGGCTTAAAACTTTCTTTAAGGGGTATAGTGTTGGTAATGAATCTTGGATTAAAGATATTTA
This sequence comes from Torreya grandis, assembly GCA_037957365.1. NCBI lineage: Eukaryota > Viridiplantae > Streptophyta > Pinopsida > Cupressales > Taxaceae > Torreya > Torreya grandis. Next base: position 248,969 of record JARHVA010003770.1, on the reverse strand, counting down.
AGTCATCATAGGACCAGACTATGACATCCATGCATTGGGTAAGGAGATTTTTGGCCTTCTTGTTTTCCATGTTTGTGTAGGATTTTCCAATATTTAATAGTTGGGGTTGATTTTGGAAGCCAAGATCAATAGCATTATAATATTTCCCACTTACTTTGGGAACCTTAAAAACTTTGGCTAATTTGTCTTGGTCAATCTTTTTAAAGAAATCATCCCCTTAGGGATCTTATTATCATTTAGATGAATGACTTTACCATCAAACTTGTCCTCCTTAGATGCATCCTCATTGGTATCATCAATAATATGATCATAAAATGCTCTAAAATTGGTCATGAAATCCAATATCTACTGATCATTAGTGAAAACTTGAGAATGGTTAACATTATTAGGTACTAAAGGATAAGGGATCAGTTCAATGCATAAATTTAGGGAATCATGGTTGGGCATGAGGTTGGCTATAGTAGATGCCAACTCATCCACAACTTGGTTTTCTTCTCTTGGAATGGAAATAATGCTAAAATAATTAAAGGAATCAATTAGATCCTAAACCTTGAGTTTATATCTCTTAAGATATGAGAGCTTGCATTGGTATTTGTTCCTTGGTTGACCACTAGTTCTAAATCCCCATAAACTAGTAGTTCCTTAGCCTTATTATTTATAGTAAATTTCAAACCTAAGATAAGGGATTCATATTTAGAAAGATTGTTAGTATAAGGGAATTAAAGCCTCTAAGAATCATGGTTTTTTCTATTGGTAGGATCATTTAGAAAAACACCAACACCTAATCCAACCTTACACCTAGCACTATCAAAATGTAGCTTCCATATCCCAAGAACAACATGAGTATTATTAAGATCACATACCTTATCAGCCTCAAGGGTGAAAACCCCTAAGTCTGATTCAATTATATTGATCCTCTCATTTACAACATTATATTCTATTATCATGTGTTTCATCTTTGGTTCCCTTTCAACCCTAATTTGATTAGGGACTCCCTTCCAGGGTAGCCACAAATGTGAGAAATCAATAAACATGTAACCATTCAAAGACTTGGTCCATTCCCTACTAAACAAGATCCCATAAACATCGGGTATATCAAAAACTTGAGTTTCAATGAATTTTTTCACCCTAGGCTTAGAATCTAGTTACATATGAACAATTAAGAGTTCCCTAATTACCTTAACCCTAGATTTGTCTAATTGAGTGACAACCCTATCAGACTTAATATGTATTAAGCCAAGTTGTTTGAATATACCTATAAACATGATATTTATAGATAAACCTAAGTATAATAAGTAATTATATAAGTTCTTACCAAACATCTTGACAATGAGCAAGAAAGTAGCTTTGGCTTTGTGCACAATTATATTGGCATAATCAGTCTTGGGTGGCTTATTAGGCTTTTTTGACAATGAATCCAAAGGGAGGTCTTTTATTCTATAATATGTATTAGTTCATGCAAATTAATATTAACCTTTTTCTTTTTCATGTCATCAACTATGTTATATCCATTTTTAGAAGGACTGAGAATTTCAATGTTGGGTTTATAAGTACTCCCTTTGGGGGGCTTAGGATTATTTCTTGAAGAAGTGTCTGGAGGAGTTCCAATGTTATTTTGAGGTATTGAGGTAGCTAAGGGATGCCTCTACTCTCTATTATTTATGGAATAGGTCTTGTTCAAGATTTTTGGAAAGGCTTAGATTTCTTTAGGGATCTCATCAAGTTCATTCTACTCCTAAAAGGGGAAATCAAAAGTCTCCACCATGAAGGCTTGACCAAATGGTTTGGATCTAAAGGTACCTACACCATTATACTCATTAGGGATTCCTTCAAATGTATTTAATTCTTCTTGGAAAGCCTCAAAATATTTTCAAAACTCAATATAATTAATTTCCCCATGCTTAACTATATAATACACTCTATAGCAATTAGGTAATTCAATATCAATGAGGTTGATGTCCATGGTGTTATTTTCAGTAGATGGATCATTTTTCCTATTGTTATGAAATATATCAGTCTAAAACTTATTGATTGGCCTATTATATCTTTGAAATGAGAAGTTCCTACTTGAGATTTTAGTAGTATTTCCCACTTATTTTTGCAATTGAAGAAAATTAGTGCTTAACTTTTGGACCATCTTTAAGATAGATCCATTCTCATTTTTAAGAGCTTAAGAATTGTGTACCTAATTATTGTTAGTTCTAGTATTTGGTACTAAATATCTTTGATCACCTGCATTGAAGCCATTATAGGATGACTCAAGAACCCTAGGTTCTGATTGGGGGCAACATGACTTCAAGGCAACTGAGTGATGTTTGGGAGTTGATTAATGGCTAGGATGTTTTGGTTTTTATTAGGGAATAAGTTCATCATAGGCATGTGCAGGTTAATGTTTGGCACAGAGTATGCCATTTTCCCTTGGGGTTGAATCTGATCATTAATGATTACTAGCTCATAATTATCCCTAGATAATGAAGTTATAGCTGGAAAATACCTCTTTAAAAATATAGAGGTCATGAGATCTACTACATCTTTGTAAATTTCTATGCCTAAAACATCATCATGCTTATAGGGCTATATGGTCCTGCTAAACATTTTATAAAATATAGAATTGAAGGATATAATAGGATCACTTACATCCCTTTTAATGGTGGTGAATTGATGGTAAATAACACAAGGACTAACAATTTTACCAAATTGATTTATAAACACATTATTGAAATCATCCTAGCTAGTGATGTAATTATCAGGTAAGTTTAAGAACCATTCATAAGTATCATCCTTAAAGGTGAAGGGAAATAACTTGCAAGACGCATCCTCATGTAAAACATTTAGAAGTCTTAAGGTAGCTTTAAAATACTTTATGTGTTCTTCAGTAATTACTATACTTGTTGGACTAAATTTAGCAGATACTTTTCAGGGTTGCATAAGAGGTCATGTAGCACACCTAGTACATTGATTGAAGACTCCTCTATCCAAGCCATATTTTAATGAAGGTTGAAGTAAAAGTTACCTTCAATGGGTGAATTTGGGAGATATTTAGATCTTCTACATCTACCTTTATCACATCTAGATTTTTTGTGGACTTCAAGCTCAAACAAAGGTTCCCTAGTTTTTTAGTGTGATCTTGTTCTAATCTTGGACAATTCTAGCTTGAAATTTGAATATCTTGCCTAAAATATAATGCATCAAGTTAAATTTTATAAAGGACAAGAGTCAAACATGTAAATTGAGCTTATTTTGTAAAGGTTGTATGAAAATCAGTAAAGGACGTTGATATTTGATTGAATTAGCTCAAAGATGCATTCAATTATGTGAATATGGTCTATCTTTATAAGTCTAATCCTAAAATAACTCAAATATATGAAATATATGACAACCTTTGATCAAAACAAGCTATATTAACCTTAAATACTATGGATATTCAAAGCTTAAGATAAATTTACTAAAAACAAACCTCCAATTCTCAAAAAACTTCAATCTTCATCTAAGGAAGCACAAAGATGCATCATAAACAAAAAATATCAATGATTTTTATACTTTCAAACAAATAATTTACACAAAAATACAAAGATACACTAATATTACATCAAACAGACTAAGATCAACCAAGATTCAAAGGATTCATGGAGATCAGCCCTCCTTCTAGCACCAGTAAAGCTTCATTTTGTTGAGGCTTCTACATGAACCATAGGTGCTCTTAGTTTTTAAAGAAAAATTCTCATTTTATAATTTAGAAATTTTAGAGCATGAGTTACAGGTTTTGGCAATCTAGTTGCTTATGGTGAAATAGCAACCGAGCAAGATAAACTATTCCATAATATTTATATGTTTTGGTGGTTAGGAGCCACCTTGGTCCATTATTTATGAATTGTATAAAATATATGTTAATACCTAGTGAAACTTGATAAAAGTTATTAAACTACAAGCCAATATAAATTACTATCTACAATGGATATAGGCTAAAGTGAATTGATTAAAGAAAGAAGTAAAAGGAAGGGTAGGGCAAAAAAGAAATAGGTGATTACTAGTCTTAACCATGAACATCATGACAAAGTTTCAATTAGGCTGAGCATACATTCAAATAGTGTGTAATGTAAATTAGCTTAAGCTCAAATCTCATTAAAAATGAGGCAAACTTCTAGGGATAAAATGGAAGTATAGGTAAGAACTGAATCTACTTTAATGTTTTGCCACCATATCTAAATAGCTAATGTACATATTTGATGTAGAATAAATTAAAAAAAAAACATATTTCAAATATTTTTAGCTAATTTATCATGGTACAAATTAACAACCCTCTCACTAAGGATGCAACTCAGAGTTCAAATAAACTATTCAGATCTAAGACATAGACATGCAATTGAGATAAATGCTAAAATAACAATTAACACATCAAACATGGACAATATTTATAGAATTACTTGATAGTATTAAATGTTCCAAGTGTATGAAATTTACTCCAAATTCTCCCTCCTTTATAAGATGGTGATACATGTCTTTTATAAAGAGGTAAAGTAATGCATCGGTTAGTTACAATATACAGGTGTATAAAAGATAAGGACAAATATCTTTAAAAGTCCTAAAATACACTTGATCTTTACAATTATACTAACCTAGGGAAAATATGCTAAAATACTATCATATTATTTAAAAAATAATATTCCTATTCTAAATACTACAATGTTTTTCCCCCAAAAGCAATATCAGTTGCTGGGTGGGCCCATTATCGAGGAGTCTCCCTATTAATTTTGTAGAAGCTCCAATGCCTTCTGGTATTGGTCCTTGATCAGCTCCATATCCATAATAGGTTTCATTAAGAAAACTTCCTTTGAATCCACCAAGTACTCTAGGTCTCAGTCATTTATGGCCATAACTTATTTTATGCTCCTTACCTCTGCTATTTTCTGCTCAGCTATGAAAATCATATCTAAAATTCTTCTATTGTCTATTTTATACTAGTCTTGGATTTTAATCCTAATTGATTTCATGACCAAAGTAACCCTATGATTTAACTTAGCATCATCAATGATCCCAAGTGCAGTGGTCTTGGTAGGATTTAGAAATATTTTTCCTAAGAGCTTCTCAATCCTAATGATCAATTCCCTGCCATCTGCCAAAAGCCTATTCAAAATCTTTATCCAAGTGTTTATACCTTAGACCTTATCCAATATTATTCCTATAATTCTACTCAAATGAGCTAGGTTGGTAGTCTTGAATTTAGGAAGTTTGTTCCTAACCAAGATGTCAATAAGGTCTCTAACCTAGGTCTTAGCCTTTTGACACTCTATTATTAGTTCCTTAGTTGCTTCACCCTACTAGTTTAGGGCATCCTACCTGAGATTTATTTAATTTAAAGAATTTAACATATCAAATAATGATGCTTCAAACATGTCCATCATGGAATAAGGAATAGACAAAATATCTTGGGTTTCTAGATTTTCCTTTTTTCTTTCTAGGTTTAGAATCCTCTATTTCATGCCCTAGACCCTATCCTTCTCTTTATTTAATTGTGACTCAATCAAGATATAAAAATATTATTCATGAATGGTAGTTTCAACAAGATACTGACCTCCCACATGGATTAATCCTACAAAGGGATCCACCTTTTAGAAGGTAAATTCCTCTATTATAACCATAATTGTCTTGGTTGTAACCCTTTCCAGTCTAGTTGATTATGGGTTGAATTAGATGGTAGTGATTGGTTTTGTAAACTTTGGAGGTTCTAGGACCTCTACACCTAAGCTACTTTATGCTCTCGAAGCATCTATCTTCTTACCTTCAAGCCCAGGAGTGGCCACAATTCTTTGTTCTTATTATTTCACCATAACTCTTATCCATGGCTTCATGTCATATTATATCTCAACATTAGCAAATCTTTTCATTGACCATGATTGAGAAAGAAATTGATTTTTTTGTAACTTTCCATAAATGAACCAATCAAGGATGACTATCCCATGAATGGCGAATTCATCATTGAAAAAATTAATATCACTTATGGGGTGAGGGATGGTCAACCTAGGTCTCTTCCTTGGTCCAACATGAACCAATATTAGCTCTATTTTACTCCTCTTAGGATACCATAGGGACCATACCAAGAGCAATCTATTTTCCTTTATCCTCCTTAGGTTCTCCTTCTTATACTTGAGAATCCTTAAGCTACTCCTCTTCCCTATTAGCATCATAGGCCTCTGCAAGCTACTTTAAATCACCCTCAAGTGTCTCTATATAATCAATTTTGGAAGGTGGCCTTTGGGGTATTATTGAAGGTGAGGGCCCTTCTCTAGGCTTTTCTTCTAATTTTATCTCTCCCACTTTCTCTTTGCCCTAGAATTTTTCATCTTGCTTTTTCTCAAGATACCCCTTTGGTTGTTTTTGTTCTATTTGGGGTTGTTTCAGGGCTACCCTTGATTGTCAAATAAAAAAATGATATTATAAAGGATATATTTGACATATATCTCTAGATGGATTATCATCCTTGGTTATCCTATTTTCAAGTTTGATGTTGTGCCCTTGGATCCTAGCCAACACCTCTTCATAATTCTTAACTTTGATATATATGGTGTCATGACCACCAAGTTGATGCACATATTCAGGCTTAGGGAGATTTTTTTCCTTTAATTGACTAGCCACTATACTTTTAGGATCCCACATCTTGAGTTTATCAAGTTGAAAACCAAATGAATCCCTATGCTTGGCCATGGTATCAACCTATTTCCAATTCTGAAGTATGGTCTTTCCAATAATTAGAGGGAAGGGGTGAAGAAGCCCATTTATCTTCTCTTTACAAATACCATCAATACCATATAAGATCTGGGAGGCAATCTATTGCTTGACTAGCTTTCTAAGAACATATACTAGTAATTTGCAAGGCTGGGACATGATTCCCTCAATCTGGCTGATCGTAGAGTTAGGGTAGTACCAAATGTCACCCATCATTTTCATGTATTTCTTGATTAGGAGGTAGACCATAGGAATGGGAACACCAATGATGTCATCCATTATGTTTGGATAAACATAGTAAAAAATAAACTACATGTGGTCCTTATACTTGAAGATATGTAATTTGGATTAATGGTGTGAAATGGTAGTTTTGCCATTTGGGGACCAATTCTTAATCCCCAAGAAGTTGATAGAGGCAAGTAGGGTATTCAAAAGGTATGACATCATATAGAATTGCTTAGATGTTTTCCTTTTTATGGCAGTGAATTATTTGGTGAGGAAGACATTGATCAAATCTCTAATTGGAGGGGTGAGCTTTTCTTCCACTATGAAATGTACATAAGGTACCTTGATTTTATTCACATAGGTGATTCAGGGAGTTCCAAAGGCTCAGTTCAATAGGGTCACTATTACACTAATTCCCTCCCTAAATTAGACTATTGGAATCTTTCCCTTAAATTCCATGAAGATATGGGGTCCTTGGTGTAACCAGGGTCTAAGGACAGAGTCTAGTCATTTTTAGAGGTCCACTCTTTGATTTGGATAATTATACATGGGAAATGGGGAGCTTATAATATTTATCAAAAGTTATAGGTGAAATATATACTACTTTCTTGGATTTTCCCTCTTGAATGATCCATTCATTATCAATTCTATAGTCAACAAAGATGGGAACAAGGATGTCTATGTAATGAAGTACCTCAGGTTTTGCTATAGTGTAGTGTAATCCAACCATCTAAATAGAGAATGGGTCATAGTGCCTCTAGCTCACTATAAAAACTCTTTGATATTCTTTTTCGATAGGATTCAATTCCTCCACCATGAAGAAGAGTTCATACCAGTTCCTAATGCTTAGAGAATTCAGGGATGCAACATCCAATTTGGTACCATAAATATTTATCCCTCATTATTTGTTCAACTAAAGCTTTATCTCCTCTAATAGTTGTCTCTAAGCTACCATGGTTTTTATTTCTAGAAATTGTTTATCCTTGTATTCAAATTCAAACTAAGGGTTTTGCCAAGGTTTTGGAATATGAAATTCCCAGGGATAAACACCATGGAACTTACAACTAAAAGTAATATAAACCATTTATTAAAACTATTATCCAAAGTTAAAGTGAAACATAACTAAGTAAGCTTGCTTTTAATAAAGTGGATGATCCTCAAATTCTAAAAATGATCTTATCATTCCATGCTTTTATGCTCAATCTTTAAGGTTTCTTAAGGGTCCCAATTTTTAAAAATGGGGGTATGATGGTCCCAACATAACCCTAAGTTATGGGTAACTTATGATGGGGCTAAACTTTTGGAGAAGGATGGCTTCCTCTTGATAGATCACCTAAACTAATGTTTGTACTGAGAAAACGGTTAGAAAGGAGAAAATAGGGATCCTAAGGCTAAGAGGGTGATGCACCAATTTTAAATGATAACTCATAGAGACATGGAGTAAACACTGAGGAAGCATAAGACAATACAAGGTCACACAATCTCACAAAACTAACTAGTTGCATAAGTATTTCATAGACTAGGGTTAAGAAGCAATGGATGAAAACAAAGAGGAGTTTTAAGAATCACTAAGATCTTACATTAATGGAAGAAATAACACTAATCTATACCTACAATAAAATTTAAAATACCTATAAATGATCAAGAAATAAGGACAATGGGTATGGAATGATTTCCTTCACAATGCCATCATGCACAAGTTTTTCTACACACAATTCAGAGGGGAGAGATAGGTAAAGAAAATCTATATTGCTTCAAGAGGTCTTTCATACAAATTTTGGTAGGATCTAGCTTCTCAAATGAGAGTCTCTACTCTTCCATAATCAAGAGATAATTTTCTATCAAAAGTGAGAGTGTTTTTTCTTCTAAAAATTGAGAGAGAGTTATAATATGTCCCAAAATGAAAGATATAGAGAAAGGGTAAGGAGAGAGTGAACATGCTATCCTAGATCATTAAATGAGGTCCAATCACTTGGATGGGGTCCCAACCATTTTTGATCTATTATCATTAACTTTTCCTCCCAACTAGCCATTCATTAGCTCCAAATAAATTCAAGCCCCTCATTAGATTTAGAAGACATACTAGAAGACAATAAATTGTTAGAGGCGTTGAGCCATGATTTATTTTTATGAAGAAAACACTTTAAAAGGATCTATAGAATACTTGAGTGCCCCACTTGTACTTTTTCAATCCCCAAAACTACTTCTTGATCTTCTATGCCACCTCCCACTTGTCTTTCCTATAAGGACAAAGTTTTCATACCTTGAATCCAAACAGAGCCATGCCATGTCTACTTTGATCATCTATAGGTACCTATTTGTCAAAAATATGATAATGTCAATCGACAAAACACTCATTTATAATAACATATATACCCCTACTAAAAAATTTAAGCATAGGTATATAGTATAGATTAAAAACCAATCCAATTCATTGGTTTTAATATAGTTATTATATCAATGAAAAGCCTACAAGTCACATAGCTTCCTTCTTGATCTCTATTAGGTCTAAATAGACCTATTCTACCCCTAAACCTTAAGGAAGCTGAGAACTCATTGTTTACATAAATATTCTATAAAGAGTAATGATTATATTTGTGAAACAATACTATAACCCCAAAATATGGGCTTTGTATGCTCTAAATCTTTGAACCAGAGGTTGAGACTGATCTTTAATGGTGATGGAACTTTAACATTGACAATAGTGATTACATGATTGTGTCTTCTTATGACATTTGAATGAGCTCTAATGGTGACATATCTCTTTGAATCATTTTATTTTGTTTGACCTAAGTTGAATTTGACCTATATTTAAAGTCCCATAGCTTTTAACTTTTAATATTGACCATCGATCAACTTGTTTGCACACTATTGGATCTACTTTCTTGACTTACATGTGCACCATTGATTATCTTTTGTATGAATATATGTGAGCCATAGATCTTATACTAGTTTAACATAGTTGATAAAGTTGTCACCCATGCATTTATCTTTAATATTCATTGACCTTTTAACCTATCACTCACTGTTAAATCTAATTTGTATGATGGATCATGCACCATCAATCTATTTGGGCTCACTAGATTTGTTAGTCATCACACACAATTAGATATCTATTTAGGTACCTAAGTCTTGACACTTTTAATAAATGTGTTAAATATTAGATCCACTAACCTTTTGACTTGATGCTCACTACTTATCTTAGGTATATGATCAAATGTGTTCCATTAGATATTTGGGACCCACTGACACTATCAAGTTTCCACTCATTATTGGATCTTTGATCTGATCAAATACTGACCATTGACTTTAGAATATTTGAATTAAAATGGATATTTTACAAGTCCCAAATTTTAAATCTATGTGAAATTATTACTCATTAATGATTTTTTAAATCTAAATGGTTAATTACTATAGCTTTAACTTGATATCCTCATGCACATTTCATTTTAATTATTCAAATTTGTGGACTTAGATATTGAGATAGACAACTCTTCAAGACATGAAATTTGTAGAGAATGTTCAAAACATGAAAAACACCATGTCCATAGAAACTTTGGCCTAAGATGCTTTCCCAAGTACATTTATTAAATTCATAATCAAGCTCACCTATTTATTTCTACGTGACATGTTTATGATGGTCTAACTATTCCAGGCTTGAGCTTTCAAGACTCAAAATGAGTTTTTGAGACCTGTGAAACCTATTTTATGTCTTAAAGGTCATGAGAAACTGATGATCCCTTTCATATTGAAATCTTAGAGCTACTTCCAAGCTATTTGATCAATCAGGTACTCTGCTCAGTTGATCACCCCATATCAAGACCTCTACAAACTGATCCATATAGGCAAATTTCCATATTTAGGCCAAAATTAGCCAAAATTTTTGGTGACATCATGTGTTTTCATGCCTACTATGCAAATATTAATGGTCTTAAACTGATCCATTGGGCATTTAGAATCATAGTATTTCTCTTAATTGTCATGAAACTAACTCAAGGCTGACCCTTTTTTGGAACTCCTTCTCTTAAAGCAATAAGGTCAAAAGGAAACAAAACAATAACAAATGTGCCCAAGCCACTTATTTAAAGGGAAGCACACAACTAAAATATATGTGCACAAGGAACTTAGAGTAAAGCATATAAAATTACTCTAATATTTTACAAGATCATACAATAGTTGTAAACTCTTCTAATAATAAGGCTTTACATGAATGTCATTGAATGGGATGGGTAATACCTCTCCATCCAGTTGGGCAAACTAAAAAACATTATGTTTTTTGCCTCCATGGATTAAATAAGGACCACTCCAAAAACTATCAAACTTGGTGTGGTTTCCTAGCTTGGCCTTATTTGAGTCTCATTTGAGGAGTAGGTCCCCTTCTTTGAAGTCCTTTGATATGGATCTATTATCAAAGGCTTTCCTGAATTGAGCTTGATGTGATTCTAATGTATTCAGTACAAGGTCCCTAGTTTCTTCAAGTTCCATGAGGTCTATCATCCTCTTGTTCATAGGCTTACTATCCATCAACTCCAGCTGATGGGCTAAATCCAATGTAAACAGTTCAAGAGAAATGGGTAATTTATCTTCCCTTCCATATATAAGAAAATATGATGAATTTATAATAGTAGCTTTGGAAGTCACTCTATTAGCCCATAAATTTTTCCTTAGCTTTGTATACCACACTCTTTGATTCTCTTTCATAGTCCTCTTGATAATCCTGATCAAGTTCTTATTTATGGACTCTACTAGTCTATTGACTGTGGGGTATTAATTGGAGATGTACGAAGGTATATGCCCAACTTAAGTTCCCATTCACTTATTTTCATACCAATAAATTCTAATGCATTGTCTAAAATTATAGTAGCTGGGATAGTAGACCTAGTTACTATGTTTTCATAAAAGTCCAATACTACTATTTCATTAGATTCTATCAAGGAAATTGATTCCACCCACATGGTGAAGTAGTTAGTTATAATGAGCACACATTTATGCCCTATACTTGAAGGTAGATTTATCATCCTTATAAATTCCAACCCCCATTTATTGAAGGGTTGTTCCACCTAAATTAGGTTGAGTAGAAGAGTTGTTAATCTTTGTTTACCTGTAAATATAGCACATTTCTAACATTTCTTGACCCATACGTAGGTATCCTTGAAAATGTTGGGCTAGTAATAACCAACTCTCATTACCTTTGCTACTATCATTCTTAGAGTAAAATGGCCTCCTATAGGTCCATCATGAAATTGATCCAAGAGTTGTCACTTGATTATCATCAATGCACCTTATAAGTACTCCATTGAAGTCCCTTCTAAAAATAACACCATCAAATTATGTATAAGGTATGGACTAAAGCCTAAAATACCTTATTTTTACTCTATCCAAACCTTGAGGGCATTATCTTATCATCAAGAATTGCATCATGTCTTGGATCCAGATTTTATGAATTGGAGGTGCATTTGCCTATGAGTCATCTTGTGTTGCCAAAAAAGATTCTTTATCTTCTTGAAGATCATCTACCATATGCTCACATAAGCTTGTACCTCTTACTATCTTGGTGATTTTGATCTCCACATCATACTCCATGACCTTGGTAATCTATCATGCTCTTTTCTCATCCGAGTCTTTATTAAGGAGGAAGTACCTAACTCCAAGATGAGATAATATAAGATTAACCTTGATATTTGAAAGCATTTACTTAAATGTTTTGAGGATATTTAAGGATACAAGAACCTACTTTTATATAAAAGTGTTCTTCACCTCATATCCCTATTTCCCTTGATTAAAAAAGTCAATTGGCTTCTCAAGTCCTTCACCATTTTTCTGCATTAACATAGCTGATATATTATCAACATTGTCAAAGGTGTACAATATAAAATCCTTTGATAATTCAAGGTTTATAAGTGAGGGTGCTTGGGTAATGGCTTCTTTAATGCCCTCAAAATATTTTCTTCTTTAGCATGGTAGATATGGGTTTGACTAGGTTTGTAAAACTAGGTATAAACCTTCTCACAAATTTTATTTTCCCAACGAAGCTATGGATTCCTTTCTTATGCTTGGATAAAGATATGGCCAAGATGGCACTTATTTTATTAGGCTCAATGTATAATACCTATTTTGATATAATGTGACACAATAGTTTGCCTTCATGAATAATAAACACACATTTATTAGGATTTAAAGAGATCCCATACTCTATAAATATTTCAAAGATCAACCTTAGATGATCTAAGCATTCATTGGATTTCTTGGAGTAAACTATGATGTCATCTAAGTAGACTAGCACCATTTGATTTAGTAACCCTTGGAAATCCATGTCCATTGCTCTTTTAAAGGTTGCCCCAAAATTTGATAATCCAAAAGGCATATTTTGGTAAATATATGTGCCCAACTTGGTGGTAAAGGAAGTATTATACCGATCTTCCTCTCTCATCATCACCTAGTTGTAACTTGAATACCCATATAAAAGGTAGAATAATTATGATCTAGAAACTATCTTAAGTAGTTACTCCATGGATGCAAAATGGTAATGATCTTTCAAGGAGACCGTATTCATATCCTTGAATTCAACACATAATCAGATTTCCCCACTCTTCTTTTTCATAGGTACCAAATTGGCTACCCATGAGGAGTGATTAATGGGGAAAATGATCTTGGATTCAATTAATTTAGTAAATTATTTTCTCATAAGCTCTTCAAGTTTGGGGTTTATAGGCCTTTACTTCTTCCTAAAAGGTTTGGCATTATATCCCAATTCTATAGTATGTTGGTCTAGATTGGGATCAAAACCTCTTAGGTCACTATATTCCCAAGAAAATATGTTTACATATTTCTTCCAAAGTTCTATGAAATCATGCCTTTCAACTTTAATTATTACTTTTTCAAGCTTGAGGAACTTATCCTTGAAGATAATTACTCTTTCATAGTTCTCTTCATTTATTGAAATCATTGCCTTGTCTTTTCTCATATGATCTCCTTCATGGAAAAGATCCTCAAGGGTGATAATCCATTTGGGAAGCTTTTTAGATCTTAACTAAACTATTTTCTCTTCATATTGATGTTGAAACTTCTATTGGCACATTGAAGATAATTATTCTTCCTTATATAATAAATAAGCAATTTGTTTGTCATTATCAAAGACCCACTAATGAGCTTCATTTTTTGGCATTAATGGTCTTACCACCAATTTGACATGTGGTTGTACCTTGGCCTTTTTTAACTCATTTGGGATATCAAAGTGATATCCCATATATTCAAACCTATCAACATGTCCATTTTAGTTCCTTGGTACTGCTTAGATGTTAAAGGCCTCAAAATCCTTAATTAGGTCCCACTCTCTATGTTTGTAGGACTTCATTAAGGGGTTCTTGGTGATATTTTGGCCTCTATCTTGATGTACTATTAGGTCACTATCTCCATAAACTTTCAAATACTTGATCCCTCTCTTACTATCGAATTGAAGGCCATGGATAAGACCCTCATATTCTACTACATTGCAAGAGCAACTAAATTGGAATTTGTAAGAAGAGAAATATTTTTCATTTAAGGGGGATACTAGAATTGTACCTACACCCACTCCATGTTTTCTCCTTTATCTATCAAATAATAATTTACATAAGCCATTAGTTTCCTCTTGGGGTTTAATGAGTGATGGTCTAAACTAATTCTCTTCATATAAGTAGTAGACACTCAACACCTTGAAATGGGTTAATTGACTGATGTTCAATCCATAATTAATTTAAGAACATATCAGGTATCTCCCTAGGGCGAGTGTTTAATTATTGACCAAATGTGAATTCATCCTCATCAAGGATAGTGTAATTGAGGTTTATGTTATTTGGCCCATAGGGTTTAATGTGAAATTGTGCAATGGGCTCAGCCTTAATAGATACCTTGGCTCCATGTCTTGTTTTGAATGCCATATATGACTAATTTAGTGCTATATGACCTCCAATATTTACTATGAATTATCTGGATAAGCATAGGGAAAATCAAGGAGGCGCATCTAGGATCAACACATCTTGAACTACTAAGATGCTAAGACAAGCATATAGGTCAAGTTGAGGTCTCTAATGATACCAAATGACTTGGTGGTAGAACCATCAAATTGTATAACTCCTTTAGATTAGGGTTCATATTTTATACCAAGTTGATTAGTTATGGAATTTAGCATTACTGAGGTGATAACCCCACTTTCTACCAAGAAATTATGCACTAAAGAGTCACCAATGATTATTTAAATATAGAAAGGAGGAGGTTTGAACAACTTACCTCATTACTTTTCATTTGTTCCTTTGATTGCATTAGTGACAACCACATTCTCCTTGACTGGTAGTTTCTCATAAACATTGATTCTTGATAACCCTTCTTAGAGGATATCTAGTTGACCAAGCATGGAGAGCATATCCCACATTGGCACACTCACATTAGACATTTTCATTTATTCCAAAATGTTGATGGGTGAACCACCAACCTTTGGTTGTGCTTTGGGAGCCACAAATGCACCTTGAGTTTGTGATTTTTGAAGGATAAAGGCATTCCCCTAATTTTGACTCTTTGGAGCTATTAAAACCTTTGGAATAGCAGTAGCTCCATTTGGCTTTGATATTGAAGGAGTAATGGTAAGAGGATCCTTGACTAGTTGTTGGTTACCATCCATGTTCCTTATTTTTAACCTTGTATTTGTTACCACTAGAATGTATGCCTAGTTAAAACTAACATATGGATTTAGTGCATAATATTATTCTTTCTCACAATTCACCATTGTATCACTCAATTGGATTGGTTCTTTATCAAGGATTTGACCTTGTTGAGGCTCTTCTAGTTTTGTCATTATGGGTACCTCTATGTTTTGAGCTATAAGAGCTTGATTGTACCCATAATTAATAGCTTTCTTCCATTGATCATTCAAAGCTTGAGTGGAATCAATGGTTTGAACAATCGATTTCCAAAAAGACTGATTCCAAGGCATGATCCCCTTAGCTTCTTGGGAAATATTATTTTGAATAGGTTCCAAAGTGTTGGAAGTGCTTGCAATATTTGGATTATAGTTTCTATTTCTATTATAGCTAGGTTTCCCTTGTCCGTGAAAATTTCCTTTTTAGGGTGGTTTATTTTCTTGATAATCTTATTGCTAAGGTTGATATGGGGATTGATAAGGATTATTTAAATATTTTCACCTCTTAACATTCACTAGTTCATTTCTCAAAGACAAGAGCATGATCTTAAGCTCTTGAAAGTTATTATGCTCTTGGGAATCACTAGATTGACTAGTGTAAGCCTTTTATCGCTTAGGTGAGGGTATAAAAACAATTTTAGACATAAGAAGAATGATACAAAGGGGAGGAATAGAAATAAGAGGTAGTATAATCTTAGGTAAAAAAGGAATTGGTGGTCTAAGTGTAGGTTTGTCAGCCTACACTAGATAATTTTTTTCTTTGATTACCACCTCATCTACATTTGGCAATGTGTTTCCTCCCATAGATTGGATCATTAATACAATGTCACTATTTAGAGCCTTCAAATAGTATAGAAAGGTAAAGTTAGGGGTAGGCCTAACAGAGACAAGGATTCTATCCTAAGTCTTTTAGAATCTTATGTTGAAGTCTTACATAATTTTATGAGGGGATCTTTTAATTATGGTTTAATGTTCTACAAGTGACATATGGTCACTTTTATCTTCAAATATTTTACACAATGCATCTCCTAGTTGATCCTATGATGTAATAGAGTTAGTATCAAGGCTTCTATACAAATCTAAGGATTTACCTTTGAAAGAGATGGACAATAAACTAATTGCTACATTTTCCTCATTGACATTATGAATATTATAAAAAATAGTTACATCCATGAGGTGATTAGAAGGGGTTGTAACTTGGTCTATAGTAAAATAAGAGATACTATTAGAATAGGATCATATTAAGGGATATCTAGAGGACTTTGACCATTGAAGGCCATAAAGGAGAAAGATATAGGGGCTACCATGGCTATGAAAGGGTTTAACAAAGATCTTCTTGCATGGGTAGGACTTGAAAATGACTTAAAAACAAATTTGCCTTTATATGGGTGTGTATTATCAAACCTTAACCTTTTGATTGGATCTAAAGTCAATTCAAAAAATTCAAATGGAATACCTATAGAATTTGATCTTATAGTTACCTTTGGCATGAGATGCAGTCACTGTTTTGCTACCAAAATATTCAATCTTCTTTTGGAGTCACTAGATGTTGTTGCTTGGAAACTATAACTATTGTAAATTGATCAAACCAAAATCAAACTTTTACCAATATTATTTAAACTGTAAGTCCCATCGAGCATGCCAAATACTATTGTAGCATCAATTTCCACCCTTGGAGAGGGTTCTTCAAGATCTTTCCAATTGAGCCATATTACGAGAACAACCCCAAGTTGTGGGTAACCTATGATGGGGATGAACCTCTAGATAAGGCTGAAATCCTCTTGATGGATCACCTAAACTAATGTTTGCATTTGAAAAAGGGTTATAAAGGGGAAAATAGGGATCTTAATAATTATAAAAGGATGATGCACCAAATTTAAATGAAAACTCACATAAGCATGGAGTAAACACTAAGGAAGCATAAGATAATGATACCTCACATAATCTCATAAAACTAGTTAGTTGCATAAGTATTTCATAGACTAGGTTCAGGAAGCAATGGATGAAAATAAAGAAGAGTTCTAAGAATCACTGAGATCTTACATTAATGGTAGAAAAAACACTAATCTAGACTTATAACAAAATAGAAAACACCTAGAAATGAGCAATAAATAATGACAATGGGCATGGAAGATTCTACTTCATAATGCCATCATGCACAATATTTGCTACACACAATTTAGAGGGGAGAGATAGGTAAAGAAAGTCTTTATTACTTCAAGATGTCTTTTATACTAATTTTGATAGGGTCTAGCCTTATCAAATTAGAGTCTTTACTCTTTCAGAATTGAGAGATAATTTTCTACCAAAAGTGAGAGTGTCATTTCTTTTAAAAGCTGAGAGAGATACAATGTGTCCCAAAATGAAAGATATAGAGAAATGGTAAGGATAGAGTGAGCATGCCATCCTAGATCATTAAAAGTGGTCCAATCAATTGGATGGGGTCCCAACCAATTTTGATTAATTAGTATTAATTTTACCTCCCAACTAACCATTCATTAGCTCTAAATAACTTTAAGCCCTTAATTGTCTTTAGAAGACATACAAGAAGAAAAGAACTTGTTGGAAGTGCTAAGCCATGATTTATGTTTATGAATAAAACACTTTAAAAGGCACTGTAAAAGACCTGAATGCCCCACATATACTTCTTTAATCCCTAAAAATACTTCTTGATCTTCTATGCCACCCCCATTTGTCTTTACTATAAGGACAAAGTCCTCATACCTTGAATTCAGACAAAGCCGTGTCATTTCTACTTTAAGCATCTATAAGTAACTATTTTTCAAAAATACAACCATTTCGATAGATAAAAAACTCCTTTATAATCACATATCTATCCCTACTATAAAATTTTATCATAGGTTTATATTATAGATTTAAAACCAATCCAATTTACTAGTTTTCATATAGTTATCCTATCAATGAAAATCCTAAAAGTCACATGGCTTCCTTATTGATATTTATTAGGTCTAAATATACTTACTCTACCCCTGAACCATAAGGACACTAAGAATAATTATATGCACATATATTATTTAAAGAGAAGTGATCACATTCATGAAACAATACTACAAACCAAAAATATGGGCTCTATATGTTTTAATTATTTAAACCAGAGGTTGAGACTGATCTTTAATGATGATAAAACTTCAAAAATTGAAAACCCTGACTTCATGACTATGTATACTTGTGAAATTCAACTAAGCTCTAATGGTGACATAGATATTTGAAACATTTGATTTTGTTTAACCTAAGTTTAATTCAACCTCTATTTGAAGTCCCTTATCTTTATAATTTTAATATTAACCATCAATTAATTTACATGTGCACCATTGGATCTATTTTTTCAGCTTACATGCACACTATTGATTCTCTTCTATATAAATAGATGTGAGACATAGATCTTATGTAATTTTAACATATTTTATACACTTTTCACCCATGCATTTTTATTCAAGATTTTTTGACCTTTTGACCCATCACTTTCCATTATATATTCTTTGTATGATGGATCACACACTATTGATCTACTTAGGCTCACTTGCTTTGTCAGTCACCATACACTATTAGATCTCTATTCAGGTACTCAAGATCCTGACACTTAGCATTGATTAATTAAATATTGGATCCTCTAACCTTTTGATTTTATGCTCACTATTGATCTTAGATACAAAATCGAATGCACTTTATTAGATCTTTGGGACCCACTGACACTATCAAGTTGTCACTCACCATTGGATCTTTGATCTAATCGAAGGCTAATCATTGATTTTGGAATATTTGAGTTCAAACGGATATTTTATGAGGCTAAATTTTTTCAAGAAATTATTACTCATTAAGTATTTTTTAAATCCAAATGGTAAATTTTTTTAGCTTTAACTTGACATCCCCACGCATGTTTCATTCTTCTTGTTCAACTTTGAGGACTTAGTTCTTGAGATAGACAACTCATCAAGACATGAAATTTGTAAATAATGATCAAGGAATGAAAAAGACCATGTTTATAAAAAATTTGGATTGAGAGGATTTCCAAAGTACATTTATCAAATTCATAATCAAGGTGAATCATTTGTTTCTTTCTGATGTATTTACGATAGCCTAGATATTCTAGGCTTGAGCTTGAACTTTCAAGGCTCAAAATGAGTTTTTGAGACTTGTGAAACCTATTTTACATTTATGAATGTCATTATCACCATAATAACCTAATAATCCATTTCATCCTACAATCTTAGACCTACTTTCAAGCTATTTTATCACTTACTCAATTAAGAACTTTGCTCAACTGATCACCCCATACCAAGACCTCTAGAAACTGATCAATATATGGAAATTTCCATATGTAGGGCAAAATTTTCCAAATATGACTAAATTAACTCTCCTAAACATTTCAAAACTCTTATGAGAGAGTAAAAGGCTGGTAAAATCCATCAGTTTGTAAGAAATCATTCAAAATTGGTTATTTTGACTCATTCTCCTCTCACGCCTATTTAGAATGAATTGAAAGAGCTTGAGGACCAATTTCACTCACTCATATCTATATGGACAATGTAAATGAGACATAAAGGAGTTGGGGATAGTTTAATGGGTTCTATAACTTACTCTAAGTGAAATTATTTTAGAGTTTCAACATCTAACTTTTATGAACAATCATTAATAGTCTAAAAGACCAAAAACCCTTACTTGGACCCAATGGAGAAGAAATAAGTGGAGATGTATCAAGGAGGGCTCAAATGGCCATGAAAATATTTTTTAAATGTCTGGAACTCCCTTAGGCTCCTTGAAATCCACTTTTTCCATATTGTTATCTGTATGAATAGACCTAATACTATGTTTTTATAGGAATTGAGATGTTTTGTAGGTACAAAGAAGAACTAATAAGTGAGAGCCATTGTGGGGGGTATTTAGACAATTTTTATAACTCTTAAAACTCATTTATCACCATGGTTATGCATGAAGAGTCCTTTGTTAGACTATACATTGTAAGTAATCTAAATAGACAGTGAGAAGATAATGTGACTGTATAGTGAGATAGTGAGAGAGGTGACTTAGAATCTCTTGAGGTTTATTTGATATACTAGAAAAGGTTTCATACATCTTATAAAATTTATTTACATGAGAAATTTAAATTCACTTAGGTGACAAGTGTGAAGATAAACCTAAAGGGCTAGTGATGAATGACTACATGAAATGAATGATAAGTGTCAAGGATGAGTCCATTAGTTTGAGTGGTGTAGATGACATAAACTAACCTATTATCCACCATATCATGTCAGATCATATTTATAAATTCTTCCTATGTTATTTTTATATAATAAAGTGAACCCCTTACCATCATAAAGGAAGTTTCAAAGAAAAAAATGAAGAGTTCTACGCTAACTTGAAGAAGGTACTATCTTATAGATTAACGCATGTTCATGATAACTTCCTAACTCTTTTTCCACTTCATTAAATGGAATTGTCATTGGTTCTCACATTTTGACACTTGGTCTTGTGACCCTTAAGCTTCACTTATTCTCTCTCCTCTTTTATGTTCTATATATTCAAGCCTTTTTGGATTTGTAATGGATCCAC
The DNA here is from genome assembly GCA_037957365.1 of Torreya grandis. Classification (NCBI taxonomy): domain Eukaryota; kingdom Viridiplantae; phylum Streptophyta; class Pinopsida; order Cupressales; family Taxaceae; genus Torreya; species Torreya grandis. The sequence continues at coordinate 227,776 of JARHVA010003770.1, read as the reverse complement.
AATTGGTATGACAAAGCCCTATTGGTTTTGAAACCTCATTTGACTTTGAATAATTTTTTTTCAAGTTGATTAATTTTTTTCAATATCTTTCCTAAGTGTGTTAAGTAGTTTGTGTGGTTGACAAGTGATGAATATATTCTCTTTACTTCCATTTTTTTCTCTTGCATGTTATTGTGAGTGATATCTCTTATAATAGGTTTCATAAAGTGTATTGTTTGTTAAGTATGTATTGAAGTGTGAGAGGGAATAGTAGTGTCTTATATCATACCTTATTTTCACCCACCTCTATATAGGCATATCAATTTTCCTTTATGATAGAAAGACATAGATTTGAAGTCAATTTGAGTAGTATTATTTCATAAGTGCATATGTAAGTGTGTTGTGTGGAGTTATCTTGGTGTATCACCTCATTATAATAGGTTATTTTTATGTCTCCTTCTTCCCTTTTCACCCCAAATAGTGATTATCCTTGTTTAGTGTGAGCTTAGAAGATAAATCAAGGGAGCTATCCCTTTTAAACCTAGAGATATATCTCTTATAGTGGCTTGTCTATGAGGATAGATAGTTCCATGTTATCCTAAAATTGATAAGGTTTTTTAACTTATCTAGGGTATAAGTTAAGGCTATAATAGTTTTGTCACACTTTGTGAGACATGAAGTCTAAGAAGGTTATTAAATATAGATGTTATATTTGACATCAAAGAGCTATAATAACCCACTTCCTTCAGTATCTGATGACTCCAAAGTTTCAATCTTGATTGGATACTAGTGAAATCTTTCATGACTAAGGTGAACACAAGATATATCACCAAAGGAATACCTTTTGAATTTTAATATATTAATCCTTATTCTTACAAATGAATTAGATTTGAAAATACCCATCCTTATCCAAAGAAGTCATATCTTTCTCACAAGCCAATAAAAAATTTCTTGATTCCCCATTCTTTCAAAGTCCTAAAGCCACCATGGCAAGGAAAAATCCTTTTATTGCCTTCAATGGATATAGTCCTATAAGGCATGCACACTATGATGGTATCCCCATATCTACCCTCAACAGTGTTCCATCATACACTAGTGAGTCTTCCATCACACCCATTGAACATATAATAAATATTGATAACTTCTACAATAGCCATCACATCATAGAGAACATTACTATCATATTTTTATCTATTTCCTTCAAAGGAAAATCTATTGACTAGTATGGAATTTTGGCACCTAAATCAATCATAACTTGGGATGATCTGGGAGATTTATTGAGAAGAATATTTGCGAACAAGAGTGATAATTTATCACTAATGGAGCAACTGATCATCATTAGGAAAGAATCTTAATAAGTCATTCAAGACTTCAACACAATATTTTAGAAGACATGACATAGGATCCCAATATTGGTAAGACCAAAAACTCACCATGATTTCCTTTACTACCTTAAAGCATTTGATAGTGACATTTCAATCATGATATAATCTATGGGAGGTAACACTCTACCTGATGCCTATGAAGTGGACATTAGTGTAGAGAATTGTTTGATTTAGGTTGGTAACATTTCCCCAATACTTCTCATGCCCCTATTTCCTAATTTACAAACTCCTGTGCCTATTGTTCCTCCTATTCCTTCACCTAAAAATAAGTTCGTTACACCTAGTCAACCAAATAAATATAATGAGGTAGAAAGGATAAGAGCTATAGAGTAAGAGATCCTATGTATAAAGAGGATAATTTAATAGTAACATTTTAAACCCTTCCAAAGTCACTATCATTCTAATCATTCCTAACCTAAATATGAAGGCAATAGACCTCCTTTCCAAGGTCATTCCCAAGGTCAAGGATAATTGGTTCAATCGAAGCCATATGGTGGTTACAATCCCAATGCTCCTTCCACATCAAGGGAACTAGTGCCTAATTAAAATAAGCCATCCCAAGGGAACAAAAACCAACCTTAATTGGATCAACCTTATGATCCATCCCTATGTCAATGAATCCTTAAACCAAGCCTTCATAGAAAATCTAAATGTTATGTCAACTATGAATCAATATGAAGTACCAAATGGAGGAGTGGCTGATGGTAAGGATGTTTAAGTGGGGTATAAATTTCTTAATTAGTATAAATATGACTCATATTTAGTCGATTATCAAGGGTATTCAATAATTGATATAAATCTCATAGCTACAAACAAAAGAAGAAAAAGGAAATAAATTGAAGAAGTTCAAGGGGATGCTAGTGGTCAATCAATGAATGTTCAAACAAGTATAAGGGAAGGCATGTCTAATGTCATTCCAAATACACAAGTAATATAAAGAGATCATAATTTTATAAGTTATTTAATACCTCAAGATTCTCAAGGTATAGGCAACATGATTCATCCTAGTGGACAAGTAAAATTTAGTGGTCCTTTGACTAACCATGTGGAGAAAATGAAGAGGTCTTATGTGAATGCCATTGAAAATACCTAGACAAATAGGCCTACTTCAAGAGGAGTTTTCCAAGCTCAATTTGAAAACCAGACAACCTAGCCAAAGAGAGGTAGCCTTGATAACTACCATGAATCCAAGTGAAGGTCAATCAAGAAAAGTTAAAAAGGTATAAAAACCTCCTCCTTTATATCTATCCATCATTATTGGAGATTCCTTCATACATAATTATCTCATGCATAGTGCAACTAGTACTTGTGTCATGCCCAAATAATTAGCTAACAAATTGAATTTTAAGTATGAGACTCACACAAAAGGAATGTTATAATTGGATGGGTCAAATGTCAAGACCATTGGCATAATCAAAGGTTTATAAGTGATTATCCATGATTGTCCTACCTTCACCATTTATAAGGATGTTTTAGTGGTAGATGTGCCTCCCAATTTTTCACTTTGTTTGTTAAGAGATTTCACTACTAAAATTAGAGGTTATCTAAGTTTAGAATTGTCCTACATTTGTTTGAGGACTATATATGGTACAAAAGTGACAATCAATTCTGAACCTCTTTCTATTTTTCATGTTTAAACTTATATACCTTACACTTATAACATGATTTTAAATGTGAATGAAGAAGATGATTTCCCTAGTGATAAATAGCCTCTAACTCTCCTTGATGTCATATCTAATTTTTATCTTGATTAGTGGGGAGCTGAGCAAGGTGGTTTTGAATAAACTAGTCTTGGAACTTACATTCATCATGATGATTGTGAAGGAGTCCTTGAGGAATATTATGGTAACATTATAGAGTAAATTGCATGGGGAAACTCTCTTTTGCATGTGGATGGTGATGTGAGTATCCCAGTTATGTCAAAACATAATAGTCCTAGTGAATATCCCATTCTACCTATAAAATAAAATAACATAATGAAGAAGTAAATGATATGTGGTAGAAATTCAATGCCATTGTTCAGGAATTTGAGGAGTTGAGTAGGCCTTTAGTTTTTTAAAAGGAGTATAGACCTGATGAGGTCAATCATGTTTCTAATTAGTACAAAGAATAGCTTGAGATATTTATCTAGAAAAAAGTAACCTTGTCAATCTAACATGTGTTTGATGAGCATGAATAAGAATTTGAGACCTCAGTTAAGTAAGAAACAACTACGATAAACTAAGAAGTGCTTGGCAGATCTAAACATGATCTTGATGACTTACAATAAGAAACATTTCATGCTTCAAAGACATCTGAAGTTGAGAATGTTGTGGGGATCACCAATGATCAGATTAAAGGCTGTCAAGTGAATATGACAAATTATAAACAAGATACTACTTCAAACAATTTTTTTGGATAATTGAATAGAGTGTTATTGAGTACTCCAAATGACAAAATTGCAATCAGAAGAAGATTCAACCATGGTAAGTATTTTGATTATCTCTATAAATAAATGTTCATTAAAAAATATGCACCATTTGAGGATATGTCTTCTTTGAGTAGTAGTGATGTAAGAGGCATTGTCTTTGACCATAGTTGAATCAATTAATAAGGTTATTGACCTTAAGTGTCTTGAGGCATAATAGGATATGTGTGTTTGCTTTCAGTTGGTTTATGTTTTCCCTAAGTGTTCATGAGAACACAAGTGTGTGTCTTATTTCTTGTCTTGTGTTCTTATTTCTTTGTTTTGTGTGGTGTGTTTGGAATATTTTCAAAGGATCATTAATGTTAATAATAATGTGTAGGTGACTCCATTGCCTAAGGATAATATAAGGTAATTGGTCCTTAGTTTAACAAGATTACTACCACTAAGAAATTACCAAAATGTTAACCAAATTTGACCCTAGGTCAACCCCTATATAATCAAACTTCCTATAGGATCTGCTTAAGTCACTTTTAAGGTCACATTATATGTTTCATCCTTATCAAATGTGTCATGTCTTAATATTTATTTATGTTACATCTTTACCACTTTACGAGAATTGTATGGTTTTCATTAGGAGACAAGTGTGTCAAGAGAATGTCTAGTGTTGTCAGTTTGATGTCATAAGTTAGTTTAAAATTGAATAAATGCAAGATCAACATGAATTCAAGAAGATAAATATAAAATAGAAAATTTTAGGTAGTTGTATAGATTGAAAGGTACACTTACCATGTGTGGATGATGAAGGAGGGTCTCTTCAGATCCCCACAAGTTAGTTTTAGGACTAGGTAGCTTTGATAGGCCCAAAATTGAGCAAAGCTAATTATTTTCCTTAATCACTCCCTTAGAAAAGTTTAAATAGGTCAAAAAAAGTCTTCAGTATGACCAGGAAGAACGGAGTTGAGATGAGTGTACTTGGTGGTCGTTATCACTCTTAATAAGCTCTCATTCTATGGTAATAGTTTTTGGTTTAGTTTACTATGCTCTATGAACAATCACTAAGACTATTAATGACCTAAAATGACTTATACATCCCTAATGGCTTCAATTTTCCCATCTATTTGTATTGGTTTATGTTACCCAATTAGTGAACATGATCTTGTAGAGTCTGATTATAGGAATCCAAAAAGGGAGGTTTGATCAAGTGTCAGTTTAAGCAATAAAACTCAAATGAAAACACTAACAATAAAACTTACAAGCCTAAATATTATGGGTGAGCTTAATGAACAAAACCAAATAACAAAACAAAACTAAAATGTAAAATACATACAATCTTTTACCTTTTTTGAGAGCTTTAAATGCATTGTTGAGTGGTTTGCTTAGTTTGTGCTTCAAATAATCTTTGGAAATGGAGGTGTGTATCTCCTTATCTACTCAACACCATTGTGTCTTGTGTTGGATTGGATCAATACTTTGGCATTATAACATTATTGATATCAATCTCATGCAATAAAACCTGTAGTATAACTCTATAATTTCCAAACTTGTAAATTCAATAGGCAATGGATTGTATTAATAGAAAATGGATCTAACCCCAATAAAAGGTGATTCAAGGTAGATTTAAGGCTTGGAATGGGTTCAAACCTAACCTAGGTGAGTCAGATATATCCAGAGTTAATAGTTATTAAGTAATCATGGTTTGCAATGAATAGGCATGGGTCTCCAAAATGAGATATTTTAGGATATTTTTAAAGGGCTTGACAACTCACAAAAGATAATCATGAAAAGCTGAGATATTTCATATTTTTAAATTTCTTTATTTATTTATTCATTAATTTTACATGGATAATTTAAATACACATTTAATTTGGTTTAGTTTTTTAATTAATTATGATTATCCACTTAGCTCTTTCAAGATTTGAGATTTGTTCATGTGCCCCACTTAATAGGTCCATAAGCCAAATTAATTTTTGTGATTCCATAGGGTGATTAGGGATGAATATGTGAGATTTTATTGTTTCATTGAAAAAGGCTTAGGGTAACAAGAGAATGATTTGCCTAGAGGTGGTTATAATAATGAAAGGGAAAATAATGACTTGCCAACATGAAGTTAAAATCATTGGTAGTATAAAAACATGCCCCGATTGGGTAGATAGAGATAATGGTTTGAACGAAGGTTGTTATAAGAATTATCACAATAAAAATGTGACCTATTTGGGTAGAATAAAGAGAACAATTTTCCCAAAGGTGGTTATAATCATTAACCTTCAAATAGATAGAAACATAATGATTTGCCCAAAGGTGGTTAGAATCATTGGTAATACAAGTGGGATGGTATACAATTATTTGCTCAGAGGTGGTTATAAGGTGTCATGTCCCCTTTTTCGTGGACATTGACAGGCTTGATGATTAGCCTATTATGCGACCTTCGTAGGCTGATTGGATGGATAGAGGGTCATGATGGAGATTGGCTTGGCTTTGATTTACAGAATTCCTATAGTTGGCTCTCATTCAGGTTATTTTAGACACATTGGACCTGAGCTCCTATTATTTAGGGATATTTGACATACAACGGAGCACCCTTGTTTTGATATGGTCATGTGCAAAATCACTCCCTGGTTCACCAGCTTCAGACGGTTCGTGGATCCGACATGTATTGAGGGAGATATTAATATTTGATTGATTTAATCAAATATTAATTATTTGGTCTAATTTTAAGCCCCAAGTTCTAATTTGAGGAATTCTAATTTTAGAAGCCCAAGTTCTAATTTGAGGAATTCTAATTTTAGAATCCCAAGTTCTAATTTGAGGAAATCTAATTTTAGCAAGCACACCTTTGGAAGGGTATAAGAGTTTCTCATGGGAGAGAGTTTGTATGTATGAATTGATTATTGATTTTGATATTGAAGAAATTCTTCTGTGAAGACTGAGCCAAGGGTTCCAGGATTCCATCTGCAGTGGAGAACGTCAACTCTTCATTGTGTGCAATTCAGAGGTTGTGAAAGATCAGCCGATCTATTGCCAAATTGAGAGATAGCTTCATACAGGAGTTATCACAGATTTCCATTAGCATTGAAGAACATCAACTCTTCATTGTGTGCGATTCAGAGGTTGTGAGAGATCAGCCGATCTATTGCCAAATTGAGAGATAGCTTCATACAGAAGTTATCACAGAGGTTTCAGGTTTGAGAGATAGCTTCACCCAGAAGTTATCATAGTATTATAGGCATTTGAGAGATAACTTCACACAGAAGTTTATCATAGAGCTTTCCAGGTATTTCTTGATTTAGTTTATGTTTGTTTCAATAAATTATATAGAGAGAGATCTGCTGTATTAGAATAGTATATTTTCAGATCAGGTTGTTCAGCAATCAGGGGTTAAGAACAGAGAGGTTGTGCTAAATTGGCAGCCGTACTAAGTCCGTACAGATCCGTTCAGGCACCGACCACAGCAGATAGAGCTTCCAGTGACCGACATCGGTCTATTGAAGACTGACGTCGACAGAAAGCCAACCGATAGTGACCGACTTCAGCGAGATATCAACCGACGATGGCGGCTGTGTGTCGACACAAAAAGGCTGAGACCCTTCCAGATTTAGATTTCACTCCCAGATTTGCAAAGCCAGGGTTTTCAATACTGTATTTCATATTTTATATGCATAAGAGAGGACTGTAATTGTAATAGTTTAGAAGGACATCTTTTGTAATCATCTGAATGAATGATAAGATCTGTGATTTGTTTATGCATACTTGAATCTACTCTGCAAATTGTATCTGTGATCAGAGCTTTATGAGTTTCTATATTCCTTGTTTGAAGGGGATATCACATAAGGATTATAACCTGATAATGGCAAACATGAGATGAAATATGATGGAAAATTGGGACAAATGGAAAATATTAATTTTGGAAACCTGATAGTAGGAAGATGCACATATGAACTAGTAAAGGAGAAAATTCTTTCATTAATTAATTACTCTATGTAGGATATGATGTGGATTAAATCAAGAAGTTTAGGTATCAAGGAGTATCACAGCCTCATTATTGTGTAGAGTCTCTAGGATGATTTTTGTTGCAACACTTGATGATATGTATCATGAGAGAACACCATAATAACTTGGCTGAAATATGCATAAGGATTGACATGTGATCCAATACTCAATTGAAAACAATGCACCGATGATAAAACAAATGATGAAAATGTTGATGTATGAATATGTATGGATTCAATAATAATTCACAAGGAATCAAAAAATGAACACACATAGACCCTATCAAGGCACTATAAGAAAGTAAACAAATAAATAAAACACCAAGAAAAGAAAGAATAAAACAAAACAAAGAGAACAAAATGAAAGAAAAACAAATAATAATTAAGCATGATTTTAGTAAAAAAAAACATGACATAAATTAACATTTACCCTAAATGATTAGAGATAGAAAAAAAAGAATGGGGGAATAAAATAAAAGGAAGGGGTGGTCAAGCTATCCCCAGATGCACTAGATAAGTGGATGTTGCCTACATAGTTCCATGGACTTAACATCTAATAAAAAAAATTAGGCTAAATGTAATACTCCCAGGATATAAGATTGAAGAAAATGAGGAGAAAGAAAAACATGATGGATGTGATATAATAATATGGGAATGGGCTCAAAAAATGGTGAGAGCATGAGATGTTATGCAAGTAAGGATGGGGAAATTAAATTACTAGTGATTTCTTGTGACATGGCTAGGGATATTAGAATCCTTAAGGAAAATAAGTGGTCAATGTTTAGGATTTTATAAATCATTTTTCAAATGTTTTTGGAATTTTTGAATCATCTCAACTTGATAGAGAATTATGAGATATGAAATGATCCAAGCTTGCAAAATACAAAGAGCATTCAAAATAAATATTTCTCAAAAAACAATGAGAGTGTAGCAAAGGGGTGACTGATCTGACCTCAATGTGAATCGAGCACTACCTACATAGTCCTAGGATGGGACCTCAAGTCACTATTGTTCTGCCTTGTAATGGAGGAATTTGAATAATGCAACGACTAATTTAATTAAAATAGGCAAAGTAGGCAAAAGGCACAATATGGCATAGGTATGTCAAGGTGGTACTCAAAGCATGAGAAATAATTTATTGCTCCTAATTTTCCCATAGGTGATTAGAATTAGGAAACAGTGGCATAGGTCAATGATATTTATCATACCATAGGTGGTTATAATTAGTAACACATTGGTGAGACACTATTTTTACCAAAGGTAGTTATAATAAGGCCCACATGGTTTAGAACAAAACAAGAAGTTAAGGATCCAATTTCCAAACCACTATCATACTTATCTATAATATGAACTCTATCTAGAATGATAAAATAATTATTGAAACTTGATATGAATCTTCATGCTGAAAGTGGCTGTGGAACCAATGGAATGAAACCAAGGTCAATGGGTTGGGTGTGCAGGGGTAAAATAACATGGTTGATAAGAAAGGTATGGGATAATGACACATGATATAAGAATAATGTCAATATTATGGGACAGCTAAAATGGGCCTCATAGATAATACACTAGGTCTCTCAAGCAAAGTAACACTTGAGGTGTATAATGTTCATTGGCTCATCAAGTTCATCCCTGTCTGGTGTAGCAAGCCTAAATGTTCCACCACCATAGTTTACAACAATGATGAATGGGACAATCTATTTGGGTTTGAATTTGCATTTCTATTGATTCTCAGTCATAATATTCTATTGGTTTTATTTAATAATAAGATCACCAAGCTCAATTTTTCTATATTTGCCATGTCGATTATAGTGGCCATAGAGTTAGTTATGGTATGCTTGTAGCTTGTTAATTATATCCATGAATTTCTCATCAAGTAACTCCATATCTTGAAGATGAGCTACTCAATATTCTTCATCATCCATGACATAATTAAAAGAGATCTGAATAGAAGGTAACTCAACCTCAATAGGAAGAATGGTCTCAATGCCATAAACAAGTGAATACAAAGTGGCTCCTATTGGAGTATAGTGATTGGTGTGGTATGCCTAGAGGGCATGGAAAATTTTAAGGTGTTAATCATGAGTAGCATCATTGAAAATATTTTTAATAATGTTGACAATGGTTTTATTAGATGCTTTGGCTTGGCCACTACTTTGTGGGTAATATGCTATTGAAAAGTGTTGATTAATTTTGTACTTGACACATGATGATTTAACATCCTTATTCTTGAATGAATTACCATTATTAGATATAATGTTAGAGGGGATATCATATCAATAAATGAGATGGTTAAAAATGAATTTGTAAATATGCTTTCTAGTCACGTAAGTGAGGGGTATAACTTCAAACCACTTAGTGAAATATTTTATGGTGGTAAGGATATGTTTATGGCCATCAAATGATGTGCGGTTTATCTTCCCAATGAGATCAAGGCCTCATATATAAAATTACCATGGTGTAAGCATTGATTTCAAATTCTTGTTTAGGGCATGAATTAGATTGGCATGCCTTTAACATTTATCATACTTTTTAACATACGTAGCCACATCTGCATCCATTATTATTTAATAGTACCCAGTATACAAGAGATTTTTGGATAGGACTACCCTACTTCTATGGGATCCACATACTCCTTCATGAAGTTATTTTAATTCTAATGTATATTATAACAAAGTTAAACAATGAAGTAGAGTTCCATCAAAATTATAGTGATAAAGGGTTGATTTGAGTAACGTATAATGTGTGGCATGGTGGGTAAAGGCTTTGGATTTTTTGAAGGATAGGTTTGGTATAGTTATTTGGTCATGAAGATAGGTGTGAAGGTCTAAATACCATACAAATTTGGGACTAATAATATCACAAATCATTGTGACAATAAAGGTTTATGAGTTGGCACTAGTATATTTTCAATGAAGAATTGGTATTCTTTTGTTGTATCTATATGACAAATCAGGGATCCAATAGTGGCCATAGCATCAATTTTTCTATTAATATCCCTTGGTATATTTTCAAACTATAAATCAATAATCTAATATTTAAGAGTGTCAACCATGGCCTTGTATGGTATTAGCTTGTCATCCTTAGTCTAAAAATAGTCAAAAACCTGATTGATGATTAATTAAAAATCACCATAAACTTTGAGATGTTGAATATTCCATTATACTACTTATCAAACTCCTACAATGGGTGCTTCATATTTGGCCAAGTTGTTAGTACAAGGAAAGTTGATCTAAAATGATTTAAGGATAAGAGCCCCTATGGTCTGATGGACAAAAGGCTTACCCCTAATTTATGTATTGTGAATGATCAATTAAAATAAAAATTCCATTATTGCTCCTAAAGAGGTGTTTTAATGATGGTCATAAAGGAATCATCTAGGAATTGGAATGTTAGAGGTTTTATATTTGTAAGAGGTGATTCAACAAGCTAATCTATAAGGACATATCCCTTGATGAGTTCTTGGTTGATGTATTCTATCTCAAATTTTCTCAATAGCCTGATCTATTTGGCCATATGGCCTTGTAAATTTATTTTGGATAGTAGATACTTGGGTGGATCTACTTTTGGAATAACCATGGTCTTTTTGTTTAACATGTGATGTTACAGTTTCTAAGCTACAAAGACCATAGCTAAACAACATTTATTAATGGTCATATAATTATGCTCATACATGAGTACTGTATGACTTAAATAGTACATAGTATTATCATTTCCATTATCATCATGTTGAGATAGAAGTGCCCCTAGGGATTTATCTATAGCTAAAAAGTATAATAAGAATGACTTTCCTGGCATTGGTGGTAATAAAATTATTGGATTTACTAGAAAGTCCTTCAGTTGTGGAAATTTTTTTTGGTATTAATCATCATAATTAAATATAATTCCCTTATTTATGAGGTGTGTAAAAGGATGGTACTTTTTTTCAAACTGAGATGTGAAGCATTTGATATACTAGATCTCACCCTATAAAATATGAAGCTACTTCAAATTGGTTAGTGATGGCATTTGAGTTATGCCTTGTACTTTGGCTAGATCAAATTTAATGTCTTGATGAGATATAATGAATCCAAGAAATTTACCTAATGTGACTCCAAAAACACACTTCTTAGGATTGAGCCTAAATTTGTATTCACATAATCACTCAAATATCCTTTGTAATGTTGTTAAATGATCAGCTATGGTCTTTGATTTACCTAGGATGTTGTTGACATAGTCTTAAATAATATCATGAAATATGATGGTCATGGATATTTGATAAGTGGTTCCTAGCATTTTTGAGACCAAGTGGCATAAACTGATAAATAATCCATCCATTAGTGAAAGCTTTTCATAACACGTTGTGGAGTCGATAATCATGTCAATATTTGATAGAGGAAATTCTTCCTTTGGTCAGGTGTTGTTTATGTCTCTAAAATTAGTACATATTCTTATTAATTATAGCTTCTTGATAAATAGTATGATGTTTGAGATCCACTATAAGTAGTTGATCAATTGAATACATCCTACTTCCAAGAGTTTTTATAACTCTTTATTTACTAATACAACAATATGAGGATACATATTACACAATTGTTTTTTACATATTTAGCATCAAGATGTACCATAAGGTGGTGTACAACTAAGGCATGGTCCAAACCTAGCATGTTATATTATGACCAAACAAATATATCAACAAAATCCATCAACAAGGTGGTAAAGACTTTATGTTCCTCCTTAGTGATGGACATGCCTAATTTGATCCATTTTGGGTCATCTAACATTTTGATGTTAACTTTTGTAGTGTCCTTCACAAGAAGTGTTGAACCATCTTATAAAATGGTTGGAAAATACTTAAATTGGTATGTAATGGTAGAGTCCTTTATTAGTATTGGATCTTCAAGTTCTCTAAGGCATGATGAATCAGAATCCCCAATGATAGAAATGGCCATATAGCAAATATTGTTGAGAACTCTTGGATGATTCATTCAAAATATTTTTATTCTTCAAAACTAAACTTGGACCTATAGGCAAGTTAATCATTAGTGGTCTCCTTATCTATGTTTGAGTAAGGTTGAACACCCCCATCTAATGGTGCCTAAAATAGGTTTTCACTACTAGACTGGCATTTTTCTTTACTATTTCCCTGGTCCAAAAGCACCTCAAGAAGTTTTTTACTTTGGGACCTCAATGTTTTATTTAATTATCTATGGATAAGGGCGTTCACTCATTCTCCAAAATAAGATTCAAGATCTAACATGATTGATAACCCCTATTTTTAGTCTCCTAATGAAACAAATACCTTAGGCCTAAAAAATTATAGAAGGTCTCATCATTATAAACCTTGTCAACCAACACTATTGATTCATGTTGGTCCCATTGTATGAGTTGAGGATAATATAAAGGAAATGGATTGTGGTTAATAACTGGTTGAAGGGTACAAATGGCATTAGTGTAAAACAAATTTCTATTGGCTAAGTCATCAAAAGGACTACTATTGGGATTTGCTTCATTATCGACATCATTGTCATTAGTTATTGGTGTTAGAACACAAATAAGTTACATGGGGTCACCCCTAGGTGGTTTAAATCAAATACCATATGTTACTTTGTATTGAGTGGTAAAAATTAGCTTGAGCAGACCCTGTTGATTTATTCCAAGGCCTCCTCCTTCATAAGAATTCTTTTCCATGATTTATTGTGAAATGGGACACTTGGAATTTAAGTAATAATCAACCAAGTTGTCATTATACAACCAAGATTCGTCATCTGTAAGTAGGTCCTATTTTTGGCCAATTACTAGTATGAAAATGATAGGTGTTAGAATATACAGCTTGCCTTTGCCCTTTATTTACCATTCCATGTAATGTGGTTTAACTTTAGTTATTCCATAAGACTTGGGGTTCTGTGGAAGATTGGCAATGTTGAATGTATCTTGGGTTAAATATTCTTTTGGACCATTAAGTGAGATAGTATAATGATCAGACGTATAAGGAGATGGCATGTGGGAAATTAAATTAAGGGTATTTGGGTTAATATAATTATCCTTTAGTGAATCAAAAAGTATTTCCTTCCCCTTTTCCTTCTTAAGAACTAGATTTACGCAAAAACTATACTTATAACTTTAGTACTTGGCCTTCAAATGCTTTCAATGTTTGTATGGTTGCAAATTTTTGTGGATAGTAACCTCCATACCTAAATGGGAAAACTTGATACATTCGTAAAATGTTGATGGTATTTCACAGATATCATGGATCCAAATTTTACCCAAAAGCATATTATATGACAAATCGAGGTCTAACACAACATAGTGTATCGTGGGTTAAAGGCCTAATGATAATTGGTAAGCTAATGGTGCCTTGTGATTCTCATTATTTAATGTCATCATCCTCAATTATGATTTTTTTTAGCTGGAGATCAGCTATAGTTTACCCAAGAAGCTTGATGATCTTTATATACACAATTTTTAAATCCAATCCATTATCTATGAGGACATGTTTCACTTTGTGCTACATTATCACAACTTTGATGTATAATGGATTATTATGTAGAGGGCTAAGGGATGACATATAACTTTAGTAAAATTTTAATTGTTGGTATTGGGATTTATGTATAACCAAACATTTAAAACTATCTAGAGATATATAATTAGGAACTTAGGATTGGATAAGGAACTATGTTAAGATATTTTTTTGGAGTGTAGACATACATAAAAAATCTAAAATGGAGATTTGTGCTGACATCTTATAAAATTATTCCATAATATCAAATTTATTTTCTTGCATAGCAAAAAATGTCTTATTAATAAATATAATGGTGGTCTTTATGGGTTAAGTGACATATGGATGTGGGCCTGGGATAGTAATCTTTGACCATCGAGTTGTGATTCCATAATCAGGATTAGATATAGGACCATTGTTTCTAACAAATGATGGCAGTTGGGGACCAGATAAGATAAGTCTTTATTATTGATGCACTTGTGTGTGGTCATGAGTCAATGATGAGTTATCAATATGATGTTCACAAGTAGTAATCCCTACTTTTTGGTATGCTTATATGTGGTCCTAGGTTAAAGAAGGATCACTGACATGGGTTGGTTGGTTGGAATTGATTAGAAACATATTATTTGGTTAATATTTGACCTTAGATTGATGGACATGGTGGAAATGTGAGCACCCATAATATGGCCTACAACCTTATTATAGTCATGTACAATTTCGTGGTAGGTCTATTAGTTATTGCCATTATTCTAGCCTTGGTTCCATCTATTTGTTTGAAGTTGTATTAATGTTGGTTTTATTATTATTGCTATGCTAGCTACTATTATTTTTTGTTATGTTGCAAAAATGGGTTTTGATAAATTCCCAAATTATGATTGGATGTAAAAGACAATTATCTAATGTTATCTCCCTATTTTCTAACATATTCTCAATTTAATATTTAATTTGAACATAACGATGCAAATTATGTCTATTAACCCAATGATACTCGTAAAATTCATTTTGCCAGTACCAATATGGATAAGGAATGCCCTCAAGATAGTGTTTCAAAATAGGTAAACTAATTATATTAGTTGTGGTGAACTTATGAAACACAAATTCCATGGGTTATCTAGGGTCACTAAAGACATGATGAGTATGCACAATTCTCCTTAGAGGAGGGGTTTACAAAGGCAAAGGTTGTTTTTCTTGTTATACTAGTCTAGGCTACTATACTTACTACATTTACTGAAGAGGTTGTTGGTTAGGAGTAATTTTTATACATGGTGTAGATTAAATATATGGTGTTTTCATCATTTGGACATGTCATGACTTGGTTATTCCATTTCTAACAAAATTCTTATTGCAATTGAATGGTTTGGAATTTTCATAATTATTAGTCTATGATGGTTATAATGTTTGTGCTTGGATTTGGTTTTGATTTTGGCCATTTCCTTGGTTTATGGTTTGGTTCTGATCTGATGGGTAAGCTTGATGATCCCTTTATTAATAAGGGATCTTTTGACTAACAAACATTTGTCAATGATTTCCTTGATAGTGTGCACACATTGCATTTCCAAATGGTAAGATATCTCACTATGTAAATTCTTGATAAACATGGTGACTAATTTATTATCTGGTAAACTATGGGTGAATTAGCTTACAAGTAATCTCCATCACTATAGATAACTTATAAATATTTCATTGGCCTTATTTTTATCTTTTGTCAAATCTACCAACAAAATATCATGCTTGAGATTGTAGAAGTGTTTCGCACACTATTTGAAAGATCATCAAAATTAGAAATTGAATTCTTAGGCAATTTCATAAACTATTCCAAATATTATCCTGCTAGACTCCTTTGGAACAATAATAGGAGGTATATGTCATTGTAGGCCACTAGTTGAAAATAAACAAATAATTCTATCAAATGGGCCTTGGGATATCCTTTCCCCTTGTATTTATCAAATTTTGGTGGTTCGTACCTTGGAGGAAATGGTATTTGAAAATAATCCATGTTGAATGGGTAAGAACACATGTAATCTAACTTAAACTTCTTGATTTGTTTCCTAGATTAGATGATGGAAATTACATCCTTCATTTGTTGCAATTCTTGGGCTAGGAAACTAGAAGGAACATTGATCTAAGATGGAGGTTGGGTGGTCAAAAGTGGATTACATTAACCAAGGTATAATGGAGGTATGGTTTTTTATAGAATGTTGGTTTGGCTAGAGAATTGATCAAGAATATGCATTCATGGATTAGGATGTTTTACTAGAATTGCACATGTTTTGGTGTGATATTCTAGTTAGGATTTGGTATATAGGCCTAGTTTTGGGGAAATTATGGTTGAGATGGAAGGATATGGCTAGGCGTGAAGTAATGTGTCTTTTGAGGTTGATTAAGGACTTACTATCAATTAGTCAAACCTTGTTTATAAGGGGAAATTATGAACCAAGGCCCTATCGTTGAGTTTATAGCATGTTAGGAATAAAAGGCAATTATTGCATAAATGGTACTTGTGAAACATTAGAACCTCTTGGTTGCATGAATCCTTGTTGGGAAGTAGATGCATGTTGAAGGTTTAGAATTTATATCTAAATAATAATTTGGTGCTATTTATTATACATCATTTGTGATTGTATTGGTATATTGGTCTACGACTGAAGAGGTATGTTTACTATTACCTGGTGAGGTCGAACATTGGTTGCCCCCTATTGAGGTGTCATAATGTTTTGCCTTTACTACATTGGTATGTTTGATTGTGCCTATTATTATGTAATATTATTTTTCACCTATTATGGTGTGGTAATATTCATTACATTTTGTTTAGGCAAGGAACTACTCATTGCTTTACTACTTAATCTTTGAGGTTGTGTACTTGAAGAAACATATGATTGAGGATTAGAGGTAGTTGTTTATAGTTGGGAGGTAAAATTTCCTACCCCCTACATTTTTGAAACACTCATGGTGTTAATTAAGGTCATGTCTTTTTGTGGACTTGTTATTTGTGCATTTACACCACTTTGGTCTAGATTGGACGTCACTTGTGCATTATCTACTATATTTGGCTCACTATTTTACATAGAAGTAGAAGACACTTTTCATTAACTAGGTCATTTAATATGTCTCCCATTGAAGTGTTTTTTGGTAATGCCCTAATTTTATCAGCTTGTCAATTTTATTAAGACACTTTTTAAAAGAGTTAACTCAATAAGAGGAGCATTTGACATAGCCATGTTATTGAAACTATGTACTAATTTCAAATATGTTTGGTATTCTATCTGTATCTATATGAAATGATCTTTGATGAGGCCTTTACCTATGACAAGAATATGAAGGTCTTGATATGGCATCAACACTATAAATTAAGGATTGTTAGAAGAGGCTTGTTCATTATTTTGATTATAAGGCATGTTATAAGGCACTCTTACTAAACTTGGCAAATTTTCATGAGGGGAGTTTATTGTAAACATAAACCCTACCTCCATGGCTCTAATTAAGACTTCATCCTTATTCAAAAGAAAGTGATGATCAAATAAAAAAGGGTCATAGGCCAATGGTATTATAATGTAGTATGGTTACTATTGGACTTGTTCTATAACTAAAAATATGCTATCTAGGTATTGTTCCATTTGCTCTTGGTCTTGCTTCGAGTATGGAGGTGTGTTGACCAAATAGTGTGCCAAAGGATCTTAGTTTTTTCCCCTTGATTGAGTGTTGTAAGGTGGATAAGGATCCATCTCATAAATGGGATCATCTCCATAGGGGTCTTGAACAAAGTCTTCTTGTGTAACCACATTACTATACCTTGGATTGTACATGATGACATTACAAGTGTAGTGAGACATATTAAAATCAATGGTGATTGTTTTACAATAAAAGGGGTTTAGAGTTTTCCAAACTCTAAAAATAATGTCTAAAAAGACAAAAAGTTTAAACTTGATCTAACTTGGTTAAAGGGATGGAGTTGTATCTCCAAAAGGGTCTATGCAAAAACTTAGTATAAAACAAACTAATTTCAAATGTCTAATGTTAAATGTTTCACACAAAAAGGTCAAGTGGATGAAAAAAAATTAGAATGCCAAAGTCTAGGTTCAAAGTGTTCCAAAAAAGTCTAATTTAAGAAAATAAAAGGTTTCTAGTTCTTTTTTCCAAACACAACTGTAGACACCAATATTGTGTCTACCTCCCCCACTTGGTCCCCTTCTAACTCTAACAATCCTAACCCACACTTTATTAATTTAAAATAAATTATCTATTCTAAATTAATCATCCCCTCACCTCGACACCTCACCTAGACACCTCGCCTAGACACCTTACCCTAAGACCATTTCTTACCCTATGACTCACCCCAAGACTAATTCCTTCAAATCATAACTACCTAAGACCTATTCCAACTCTCTAACTAACTCTTATGCTTAATAAACCCATATTTTGACCATTCTCCAATGGCAAATACACTTGGCAGGTGGAGAAATGGGCAAAAGGCTAAAAATAGCCCTTTTACTAATTCTCTAGTAGCTGACGTCAGTCAACTGTCGACCAATGCCAGTAGAATCGCCAACATCAGTTACTTAAGCTAGGTTCTAACCTTGAGTTACCCCCTGCCTTTTTGGAGATCAACACGTACGCTCTGAGACTAAGCATTAGAATTTAATTATCACTCTCCAGGGTATAGAAACTCTACAAAAATTACTCCAGATATTGGATTGGGAACATTGTACGAGATCTTTGACATTAGCCGCAATAGGGATAATCATCTTGAGACTCTTCGATCTTCACCAAAAAGCTAAGTATTCTTTTGGTATCCATTTCAAAGTTCTATAATAACTTGGTAATTAGTTTCTATTTACTATTTCTAAATACTGTAAAACAAACTCGACTTCCTCTGTGGAAGGGCTGAAAAGCCTTCCTTTGACTCTTACCCTATTATCACACCTACCTTCTACCTTTTCCTGTCCTCAAACCCTATTCTCTTTCCCATAACTCTGCACAAATCTCCCAACTCCCAGAGTCCTCTGTCCATCACATAAATACCCTAAAACCTGTCCAAAGACTTATTTCCCCTACCAACATTGGCACATTTTATCTATCGACATCGGTAGAATAACTGATGTTGGTGACTATGCAAACCAGAACCTATTCAAACAGCCCCTAAAGTAGAAAAAACCTCTGACTAGCCTGTTGAGACTCACAGATTACAAGAAATAGGTACACAACATTCTACCTTTTCATTTCTATAAGTCTTTTGTCATTTCATTTTATATAAATCTCTTTGTCTTAAATAGTGGACTGTCATCCCTCACGGAGCTTTACGCTTCTGGGACCAAGCGCATAGCTTGGCAGTCCACCTTATCTTATTCTAACATATTCTTTGGTTTAACTCTTACTCTTATCTACAGGTGTCTTCCTCCACAACCAAAGAGGAGCTCCCATAACATCTGGATACGGTGTACAACTTAATCTGGGTAGCATACAAACCCCTAACCTTAACTTTAGTTTCTTCTTTCTTCTAAATATAATTAGCAAAAAATGTAGAGAAACATTATGGCACACCTGGTGGGACCCTGGAGTTTTCCTTGGGTTCATTTCTTCTAAAAAAACAAATTTTCATATAGTTGCATTAGGGAAAAATTCTCTTCTTACATCCTCTCCTTCTATCTTTTTATTTCGAAAAGAAACCATTAGCACAAGTTAAAAAGAACTTTTTTCTTTTTCTTCTTGTCATTTCTTTCCTACATCTTAGAGTAGTGAAAATTCATACTCTTAACCTTTTCTCTAATTGTTTGCATCTGAACAAAACATTTCTATTTGGGTTAAAAAAAATTTATTGCATTTCATTCCTGCTTGAATGCATACTTAGCCCTCTCACTTAGTAATTAAAATGCATTATGAATAAAACGTAGTTCACAAATGTTACACAACCAGATCACAAGCACAATCAAATTAAACATTTTAACATACTTAAGACAAGGCCCATCTAGGATTTCATCACCTAGCGGATACCTTACCCTTCTTGGTGATCCTACTTGGACTTCACTACCAAGAGGAGGACCCACTCTGTTCTCTGGTAGAGTATAAACTATAGGCAAAGTATATATTGGCTAATCGGCCCAGCTTAGCTCTAGGTTCGTGAAGTGAAGGGAGCAAGCCCCCAGTACTAGGCCATGTACAAAACCTAACATAGATTTTTGAGCACCAAAACATAACCTAAAACCAACCATAGACTTTCTCTTTAGGACCCATTCTAAAATCCCAATTCCCAAACATATTCTTCTAAGGCATAAGCCACCACGACTCTAAAATTTATTCTTAGGAATTTAACGTTTAGAGGTTGCTTGCCATCATTTATTTTGCTGATTTTTATCTAATTTTTTGAGTTGGTAAGGTTGCATTCTGAGGTCCAAAAACAACTCAGAATTTCTCTTTCTTTAAAAAAAAACCAAAAAAAAACAAAAAAATATATATATCATTTTTTCTGTGTTTCTAGAAATTTACAAAAACTGACATCAATTTTTCCACTGGCATTGGCAACTCATCTTCACCGACATCAGTCACCCACTAACCTTGGCAACATTCCATAACTGAAATTGGTTATAAAATTGATGTCGGTCACTGTCAACAAATTTTTCTTCTAAACAACAAGCTTACAACCTGACTTTTTTGTTGTTAAACACATATTCTGGTTTTCTGAAACTGAAATACACAGTTTTTAAAAACCTGATTCTATTTTGCCTTGGATGGTTTTGACACGCAATCAAGCCAAATCTCTTGTTGACCATGCAAGGCAAAAACCACTTCCACCTTTGCCCTTCATAAAAAGTCCTCTAATGGAGTACACTTCAGACACTGAACGTACTCATATCCAACCAACCATGTCGACCGTGTGTATATTGCACTCTTGGGGGTCATCAGCCATGGTTTGAATGTTATTTTGACTAGGGGGATTGTTAGGGAATGGCTGCCTAAAGATATCTATGTTTTGGTTAGGCAACACATTTGGGTTATCCAAAACAAGATCTCCTTTATCTAACATGTCTTGGATGACATTTTTGAGGGTTTTGCAATTGTCTGTGTCATGACCTTTGACACGATGGTAATTACAAAAGTAATTATCCCTATACCATGCAGGGATGGCTCGTGAGGGATCAAATTGGGGTGGTGGTCAAATTTGAGGGAGATTGAGGACTCCCTGTTTGACTAGTTTATCCAACACAAAAGCGTATGACTCTCCTATTGGAGTGTATTGACGCTGTGCGTATCATTATTGGAATTGTCTTGTAATGCTTTATGATGTAGAAGGTTCAGATTGATTAGTTTTGGTAGAAGATGATGATCTAAGTAACATAGCATTTGTCGATCCTTTGGACTTGGAATTAGAAGAAGAAGATTTGGAAGAAGGGTCATTGGATTTTGTGTTAGTATTTTTACTACGCAATTTGACTTTATCTCCTTCGATAGTGTGGAGTTCAAGCTTCTTGGCCATGGTGAAAGCTTCATTGAATGTGTGGAATGTTTGAACCCACAAAGTGGATGAGATGTGCTTGGCACATGCTCTTGAAAAGAGCTCAATGAGCTCTGGTTGAGGTAAATAAAAGGAGAATTGGTTGATTAAACCTCTCCAACAGGTAATGAAATCAGCTATTGATTCATCATTGAATTGTCTAATAGAATATAGGTCTGTGATGGAGACCTTTTTAGTGATGTTGATTGAAAAGTGATCAAGGAATAGTTGAGCTAATTGAGTGAAGGTAAAGAGAGAGTGACTGGTAATAGAACTATACCAATCAAGGGCGGCACCAGAAAGTGACATGGGAAATGTGTGAAGTAGTAATGCATCATCGTGTGTTATAAGGTAGCAAGTGTGTCTAAATGCTCGTAGATGTTGTTGTGGGTCCTCTTTACTCTAAAAATGAGTAAATTTTGGAAGTTCCCACTGGATAGGATATGGTCTAATAGGGACCAAAGGGTGAATAGGTTCAATATAGATTTTTTCATATGAAAGAACGCTCCTTGAACCTAAAATAGATGTCTCAAGATTAGACATCTTATCCATCAGCATCTTGATTAGATCGGCTGATGGATTGGCAGGTGGAGCACCCCTAGGTTATAAGGTATTTGGAAGACATTGGAAAGGGCATATGACGTACTTGGTTGTGTTTGTATAGGTGCAACATATTGGTATTTTGTCATAGGGATTGATGTTGAGGTTAAGGGAGGTTGTGCCATGAAGTTGGAAGTCACAACTTGACTAGGTGCCACCAAAGGTGGTTGGATGGTGGCAACACTAGTTAGAAGATAGGTAGTCACTCTTGTATTTATGGGTGCAAGAGTGGGTGGGATAGAAACAAGCAAGTTTTGAAAAGGTGTTGAACTTGTTTGGAATGTTTGTGGTTGAGGGGGTACAAAAACCCCGATGGAGGTAGGTCCAAAAATAGAAGGGGAAGCCAAATCTTGAACATTGGCCATGGTTGGGTTATTAGTTGAGGCAATGGCCTGAGTGACCATATTTTGGGTAATGGAGGCTGTTGATATTATTGCCATTTCAACTAAGGAGGTTGGCATCCTAAAAATAGGATTACCTGAAGGGTCTCACGTTTGGCTTTTTGTGAGATAGTG
Organism: Torreya grandis; assembly: GCA_037957365.1. Classification (NCBI taxonomy): domain Eukaryota; kingdom Viridiplantae; phylum Streptophyta; class Pinopsida; order Cupressales; family Taxaceae; genus Torreya; species Torreya grandis. Next base: position 204,943 of record JARHVA010003770.1, on the reverse strand, counting down.
TTGAAGAGCCTTAATGTTGAGGTCAAGGAATCTCTCAAAGTCTTGAACCCCTACGAGAAAAATAGGTAGTTGATTTGGGGTTGGTTGGATAGGAGTACGTTCAGTGTTTGAAGTGTATTCCATTAAAGGACTTGTTATGAAGGGCGAAGGTGGAAGTGGTTGCTGCCTTGTGTGGTCAACAAGATATTTGGCTTGACTGCATGTCAAAACCATCCAAGGCAAAATAGATTCAAGTTTTTAAAAACTATGTATTTCAGTTTCAGAAAACCAGAATGTGTATTTAACATCAAAAAAGTCAGGTTGTAAGCTTGCTGTTTGGAAGAAAAATTTGTTGACAGTGACCGACGTCAGTTTTATAACCAATGTCAGTTATGGAATGTTATCGAGGTCATTGGGATGACCAATTTCGGTGAAGATGAGTTGCCGACGCTAGTGGAAAAACCAATGTTAGTTTCTGTGAATTTCTAGAAACACAGAAAAATTGATATATTTTTTTTTTGTTTTTTTGAAAGAAAGAGAAATTCTGAGTTGTTTTTGGACCTCAGAATGTGACCTTACCAGCTCAAAAAATTAGATTAAAAGCAGCAAAATAAATGATGGCAAGCAACCTCTAAACGTTAAATTCCTAAGAATAAATTTTAGAGTCGTGGTGGCTTATGCCTTAGAAGAATATGTTTGGGAATTGGGCTTTTAGAACGGGTCCTAAAGAGGAAGTCTATGGTTGGTTTTGGGTTATGTTTTGGTGCTCAAAAATCTGTGTTAGGTTTCATACATGGCCTAGTGCTCGGGGCTTGCTCCCTTCACTTCACAAACCTAGAGCCGAGTTGGGCCGCTTAGCCAATATATACTTTGCCTATAGTTTATACTCTTCCAGAGAACAAAGTGGGTCCTCCTCTTGGTAGTGAAGTCCAAGTAGGATCACCAGGAAGGGTAAGGTATTCACTAGGTGATGAAATCCTAGACGGGCCTTGTCTCAAGTATGTTTAAATGTTTAATTTGATTGTGCTTGTGATCTGGTTGTGTAACATTTGTGAACTATGCTTTATTCATAATGAGTTTTAATTACTAAGTGAGAGGGCTAAGTATGCATTCAAGCAGGAATGAAATGCAATAATTTTTTTAAACCCAAATTAAAATGTTTTGTTCAGATGCAAACAATTAGAGAAAAGGTTAAGAGTATGAATTTTCACTACTTTAAGATGCAGGTAAGAAATGACAAGAAGAAAAATAAAGAAGTTCTTTTTAACTTGTGCTAATGGTTTCTTTTATAAATAAAAAGATAGAAGGAGAGGATGTAAGAAGAGAATTTTTGCTAATGCAACTATATGAAAATTTGTTTTTTTAGAAGAAATGAACCCAAGGAAAACTCCAGGGTCCCACCGAGCATGCCAGAATGTTTCTCTACATTTTTTGCTAATTATATTCAGAAGAAAGAAGAAACTAAAGTTAAGGTTAGGGGTTTGTACATTACCCAGATTAAGTTGCGCACTGTATCCAGACATTGTAGGAGCTCCTCTTTGGCTATGGAGGAAAACACCTATAGATAAGAGTAAGACTTAAACCAAATAAAATGTTAGAATAAGATAAGGTGGACTGCCAAGCTACGCGCTTGGTCCCAGAAGCGTAAAGCTCCGTGAGGGATGACAGTCCACTATTTAAGACAAAGAGATTTATATAAAATGAAATGACAAAAGACTTATAAAAATGAAAAGGCAAAATGTTGTGTACCTATTTCTTGTAATCCGTGAGTCTCATCAGGCTGGTCAGAGGTTTTGTCTAGTTTAGGGGCTATTTGAATAGGTTCTGGTTTGCACAATCACTGACATCAGCTATTCTGCCAATGTCGATAGATAAAATGTGCCAACGTCAATTATACTACTAGTGTTGGTAGGGGCAATAAGTCTTTGGACAAGTTTCAGGGTATTTCTATGATAGATAGAGGACTTTGGGAATTGGGAGATTTGTGCAGAGTTATAGGAAAGAGAATAGGGTCTAAGGAGAGGAAAAGGTAGAAGGTAGGTGTGAGAATAGGGTAAGAGTCAAAGGAAGGCTTTTCAGCCCTTCCACAGAGGAAGTTGAGTTTCTTTTACAGTATTTAGAAATAGTAAATAGAAACTAATTACCAAGTTATTCTAGAACTTTGAAATGGATACCAAAAGAATACTTAGCTTTTTGGTGAAGACCGAAGAGTCTCAAGATGCTTATCCCTATTGGGGCTGATGTCAAAGATCTCGTACATTGTTCCCAATCTAATGTCTGGAGTGATTTCTCTAGAGTTTTTTTACCCTGGAGAGTGATAATCAAATTTTGATGCTTAGTCTCAGAGCGTGCACATCAATCTCTAAAAAGGCAGGGGCAACTCAAGGTTAGAACCTAGCTTAAGTAACCGACATCGGTGATTCTGCCAGCCTTGGTCGATAGTTAACCGACGTCAGCAGCTAGAGAATGGGTAAAAGGGCTATTTTTAGCCTTTTTCCCATTTGTCCACCCACCAAGTGCATTTTCCATTGGAGAATAGTCAAAATATGGGTTTATTAGGCACGAGAGTTAGTTAGAGAGTTGGAATAGGTCTTAGGTAGTTGTGATTTGAAGGAATTAGTCTTGGGGTGAGTCATAGGGTAAGAAATGGTCTTAGGGTGAGGTGTCTAGGTGAGGTGTCGAGGTGAGGGGATGATTAATTTAGAATAGGTAATTTATTTTAAATTAATAAAGTGTGGGTTAGGAGTGTTAGAGTTAGAAGGGGACCAAGCGGGGGAGGTAAACACAATATTGGTGTCTACAACAACGTCAAAATCTGGGTGCAAATAAAGGTATGTGCTAGGACTTTTGGTAAAATAGTCACAAAAACTAGACTTGAAAGAAAATGGGAATGATTTAATCTGATAAATTTGAAACTCTTTGGCATAAAATAGGCATTCAACTTTAGACATGAACTTGGTCAATTGGTATAAGGCATGAAACAAAAGGCACTTGGATATAAACTATTTTATCCCAATGAACACATAAATAATAGTTTTCAAATTTGGGTAAAGAATTAACCTAAGTTACGAAACCCAAAAGATAAATATCAATGTTTAGGTCTAAATTACACAAGGCATAAACATAAATCAATCAATGTTTGGATTTGAACTTATCAAGGATAAATAAAAACTCAATTTGGGAAAAATTAGGCTTTCTTTGATCAATAAATTAGACAAATGTGAATGGTATAATGGTACTAAATAAATACCCCTAAGGCACACATGGATTGGTTTCGAAATTGAAAATTGGACACAAAACAAATAAGTCTATGAAATGAATCAAACAATGTAATGATGTTATCATAATCTAAAGGTAATATCAATGTTTGTTTCAAGAATCTAAGGCACAAAAATTGAAATGATTTGGGCATTGTAATGTTACCCATTTCAATCAAGTGACACACAATCATTTTTGACAAAAAATTCCAAGGCAAAGATATGGTGTCAAATAGATGGAATAATGCCTCCAAAAATAATGGAGTGATGTGGAAAAAAATAATTTTGACATGGAATAAACAAACAAATGTTTTAGACTAAAATACCAAGTAAATAAATGAATAATGACAAAATACCACTAAGTATAACATCCAGAGCCCTAAAACATACAAGGTTGCATCATGTCACTAAATTCCATGTATATGCATGCTCTTTGTGAATAATTTAAGTGTTAATCCAAAAATAAAATAGCATTAATTAGTAGGGTTTTTATACCCCCCTTCTCCCAAGATATTGTATGGTGATATGGAAATTTGGGATATTCCCCTTGCATCAATAATATATTCACAACAAGTGGGGTTATTCTAAAACTTAAAATTTTGACCATCTACATTGTCCCAAGAGTGATTAACACTAAATATACCTTACATAAATTGAGTTCACACCAATTAACTTACTATGTAAGGGTATATTCCTTTGCATAGTGATTATATCCATATAGTTTTTAGTGGAATCCCTTGATTAACCAGACTTGACTCATGTTTTTATTATGACTGGAGAGGTTAGTCACTCAACCCCCTAGTAATCACAATATACGTGCCTTGATTTATATATCCTTTCATGGAGTAGGTAAAATAATGTCAAGAGATGAAACGCCATGTCAAATCTTCCTTAAATAACTTGTGAGGAGGTTATGAACTCCTGCTCACAAGCAAAGTTGTATAAAATAAATGACTAAGTAAAAAGACTTTAAAGTTGTGTTTAGATCACCCAAACCATATGGGTTTTGGGGAGAGCCTCAAAAACATTTTTTTCACACCTTGGAAAAAATAAAAAATTGTAATAAAGAAGCTCTTTTGGTCACCCAAGTTACCTAAAGGGGACGAGGGGAGAGCATACATGCATCCTTCATTTGTAAAAAAACACATGAGTATAAAATGATCTAGCATAAAATAAAACACTTAAAATAATTTGTAATTTAAGTGAATGTTTATTTTATGCACCAAATTGAGATGTTTGTAAATTTTTTGTCCCCTTCTATTTAGTTGCAAACTTTGAAAAATTTCACAAAATAATCTAAGTATAAACCATCTAAATTTGTTTTAAGCACCAAATGGAAGTTTTTCAAGAATTAAACATGTTCAAATTTAGCACTTTTCCATGAGTGACCTATAATTTTTAGATTGTTTCCTTATGATTTGAATAATAATGACATGTTATAAAATAAGATTTGAAATGGAAGCTTTCAGGTTTACATAGTGTAAAACTGTAAAACATAGATCAAAACGACAACTTTGCAAGACTATAACTTTTAGTGAAATAACACAATTTATGAAGAAAAATAGTATAAAACACAAAATCACTACTATAGATGAAAAATCACAACTACCAAGGAAAAATCACAAATTTAAGAGTCATGATATTATAACTTGACTTGGAACTATTTAGCCTAACCACTAGTGACGAGGTGCAAAATTGTGACTAGTTTAAGTGATATCATGATTTATGAAATCACAATATTATGATATTGTGAATTTCAAAGTCATGATATTTTAATATTTTAACTTTTCCTATAGATGGAAATTTTTTATAATAAATAGTGACAGTTAGTTGTAAAACCATAGAAATCAAGGAAAAATTACAACTGTGTGAGTTATGATATTGTTGTTTAGAGAGAAAAACTATGATTACACAAAGTGACCTTGTGACTGGAAGAAAAATGTCCCTTAGCTTGATCTTTTCACCTATTTTGGTCATCAAGATCAAATTTTAACATGAAAATCATTAGCGAGTGTGTTCTAAAATTCTTTAAGAGCAACTTTATGGGGTGCATGTCCCACCAGGTGTGCCATTTGTTATCATAAGAATCCAATAAGGGAGGTTAGATCAACTATTAGTTCAAGAAATAAAAATCAAATGAACACACTAACACTAAAAATTAAAATCATAGATCTTAGGGGTGAGATTAATGAACAAAACCAAATGAAAATCACAACTAAAATACAAAAGACATATAATCTTTTACCTTCCTTGAGAGCTCCAAATGTATTATTGAGTGGCTTGCTCAGTTTGTGCTTCAAAGAGTCTTTGGAAATAGAGGTGTGAAGATCCTTATCTCCTTGGAACCATTATGGATTATGTTGGATTGGCTCAATATTTTGGCATTATAAAATTATTGACATGAATTTCATGTAATAAAACCTGAATTATAACTCTATAATTTCCAAGCTTGTAAATTCAGCAGGCAATGGCTTGTATTTATAGCAAATGGATCTAATCCCAACCCAAGGTGAGTAAAGGTGGATTTAAGGATTGAAATGGGTTAAAACCTAACCTAGGTGATTCAAATATAACCCAAATAGAGGTAATAGTTATCAAGTAATCATGATTTTCAATGAATAGGCATGGATCTCAAAAATAAGATATTTTAGGATATTTTCAAAGGGCTTAAAAACTCACAAAAGGTAATAATGTAAAGCTAAGATATTTCATATTTTTGAATTTCCTTTTTATTTATTCATTAGTTTCACATGGATAATTCAACTTGGTATTTAATTTGGTTTAGCTTCTTAATTAATTCTGATTAAACATTTAACTTTTTCAAGGTTTAATATTTGTTCATGTGCCCCATTTAATAGGTTCATAGGCCAAATTGACTATTATGATGCCGTTGGGTGATTAGGTATTAACATATAAGAGGTTATTATTGAATACGATAGGATACCCTAATTAGGATGTCTCAATGAGATTCTAATCTTTGATGAATGATGCACAAGCAAATTTGGAACGTTCAATGATACCTTGGTTGAATTTGTAATGGTTGATGTAAATTGATCTGAAGTCCTATCGAAGGCCATTGATGGAAAATTTTAGGTGTCTATATAGAGCATTTATTTCCTTTCCATGATGTTTCTAAACTAGTTTTTATATGTGAACATAAAGAGATAGGCAAAAATATTTCATTAAGTTAGCAATGAGCACCATTGAGGTCTGCAGATTGTTGTTTTTAGTTACAAAGTTATATCTTCCTATGAGTGACTTCAAATCCAAGATAGGATATTATTTACAAATTATTAAAGCATAGTTGTCAATTTATTTAATGAATGTTTGTTTCTAATAAGAATAATGTTAGTAAGGAAAAGTATAAGAATACAATCATACTTTATTATGACTGTCACCTATAGTCAATATTTAGAAACATGCTTTCAATAGTCCCATTGATGAAGATTAGAGTTTTTAGGTTTTGATGAGACTCTTAAGGTTAAGGAAATAAGACTGAGATATTCAAAATATTAGATATTAGTTATCAGGACCAATCCAACATACACAGTCCTATATCCAATAACACCTATAGTCAACCTCAAACAATGGCCTAAACCTAATGACATATAGGCTTGAGTAGTGATGAAATGATTCTGGAGATGTTTGAAATCCATTTGAGACTGTAAACCAAGTCTGAGAATATAAAGGAAGTCATTTTATTAATGGTGAGGCCAATACACTCATCCATATCTAAGTCCATGCTCATAGGATTAAAATGGGACTCATTACCTTAATAGCTCCAAAAAGGGATTTTGCCCTATATAGTGATATCTTGTGATGATAATCTATGAGGTCTAAATAAGTATTGTGTCTCCATTATTAAAGCTTGGACATAGTGGGAACATGTAAAAATTAGAGGAGGTGGATTTTTTCAAGATAAGATAATGTAAATGAGATTTCAATTTCATCAAGTATTCATTATAAGCATTTAGTAAACACAGTGCCAAAAGGCCACATGAACCTATAACTTGCAGTGACCTTTGGTTTATTGATGGTAATGGTGTGAGAACATAATATCAAAGTATGATATGGGTTCACCCATGTATGTAATGGTCTTATTGATCACAATGGGAATAAAATATGGTGAATTTCAGTTTTAATCCATACATCATCACCTACAGGGGTCTGTTGAACCATTCCTAATTGCCACTAATAAGTGACATAGTTAGTACATGTGGCAAACTAGTTTAAACCAATGTATGATTAAAATTTCAAAAAATATAATATGGATAATCATTTTGGATAAAGTATCACACTTCCAAAAGATTCTCTATGTCAAATACATTCAAACTACACTCATAATTCAAGGTTTTAGGTTCACCAAGAATACTGTACACAGTCACATGAACTAATAATCTAGTCTTGTAAAATATGATGTTTGAGGGTTCTGGAGTCATGCTCAAGTTTTCAAAATTTATGAAGAGAATAATAACGAATAAATATATCCATAAATAGTCTCACTTTGGCTAGGTAAATAGGGAAAATTCCCTTTATTTTGTATCAAATAAAGGGCACTCCATGAGAAAGACAACTTGTAGGTTTGGTATATAGATTAGAAAAGATGAATGAGTAGAGCATTATATACATCATGAGATGACTTTTATAGTTTTAATAAAGGTGAAAAATCATGTATAAACACCTAAAACCATTTATAACCTTCAAAATTGGTTATACACTCAAAATTATAGATAGGCTTATTAGGCCTAGAATAAGGTCTAAACCCTCATAGCCTCAAACATGGTCTAGATGACTACATGAACTCTCCAAACAATTTGAGAAAAAATTATGAGAGAGTAAAAGACTGATAAAATCCATCATTTTTTTTTAGATGATTCAAAATTTGTCATTTTGACTCATTCTCCTCTTAGGCCTATTTATAATGCATTGAAGGAACTTGAAGACCAATTTCACTTGATCATATCTATATGGAGGGTGTGTATTAGATATCAAGGAGTTGGGGATAGTTGAATGGGGTCTCTAAATTTATCTCAATGGAATTTTTTTGGAGTTTTAACATCTAATTTTTATGAAAAATCATTAACAATCTAGGAGACCCAAAACTATCCTAAAACCCCTACTTGGACCCAATGGAGAAGAAACAAATGAATATGAATCCAAGAGAGGTAAAATGTCCATTAAATAATTTTTTACATGTTTTAAACACTTCAGTGTCCTTGACATCTATTTTTTTCATACTATCATCTACACACACACACACACACACACACACACACACACACACACACACACACACACACACACACACACACACACACACACACACACACACACACACCTACCTAATATTATGTTTTTTACAAGAATTGAGACGTTTTGAAGGTACAAAGGAGAATGAACAAGTGATATAAATTATATGAGGTCTTTATATACTTTTAATAGCTCCTAAGACTCATTTATAACCATGGTTATGCATTAACAGTCCTTTTTTAGACCATCCATTATAGGTAGTCTAAATAGATAGTGAGAAGATAATGTGTTTGTCTAGTCAGATAGTGAGAGAGGTGACTTAGAATATTTTAAGGTATATTTGATAAAATAGAGGATAAATATGTCTTAAATAATTTTATTAAAACATCTTTAATTAATTTCTATGAGAAATAATAAGTCACTTATGTGACAAGTGTGAAGATAGACCTAAAGGGCTAGTGATGAATGATTGTAAGCAGTGAATGACAAGCGAGAAGGATGAGTACATCAGTTGGAGAGGCATTTATGACCTTCAATAATTTTTTATCCAAATTATTATGATATATCATATGTTTCAAGGATTATTATTTTTAGTTTTAGACTATCGAGTGAACCCCTCATCATCATGAAGGCAATTTCAAAGCAAGACAATGAAAAGTTCTATGCCAACTTGAATAAAGTTCTCTATTTTATATTCACACATGTTCATGATAGATTCTTGACTTATTTTGCACTTAATTCCATGTAATTTTAACTATATCTCATAGTTTTACACTTGGCTTGGTGACCCTATGGCTTCACTTCTTCTCTCTCCTCTTTTATGTTCTATATATTCAAGCCTTTTTTGCTTTGTAATGGATCCACAATTGGTATGGTGAATCCCTACTAGTTTTGACAAATAATTTACATTTGAATAAAGTTTTATAAATTTGATTCATTATCTACAATATCTTTCCTAAGTGTGTTAATTTTTTTGTGTGGTTGACAAGTGATTAATATATTCTCCTTCTTTCCATTTCTGCTCTTGCATGTTTCTGTGAGTGATATCTCTTCTAACAAGTTTCATAAACTATATTATTTGTTATGTATGTTTTGAAGTGTGAGAGGAAATATTAGTGTCTTGTATCATAATTTATTTTCACTCACCTCTATATAGTAATATAAATTTACCTCTATGAGAAACAATTATACTAGAAGGACATAGAGTTGAAGTCAGTTTGAGTAGTCTTGTTTTTTAAATGCAGATGCAAGTGTGTTGTGTGGAGTTATCTTGGTGTATTAACTCATTAACATAGGTTTATTTTATGTCTCCTTATTCCATTTTCACCCTCAATAGTGATTATACTAGTGTAGTGTGCTCCTAGAAGATAAATTAAGGGAGCTAACCCTTTCAAACCTATAGATCTATCTTTTGTAATTACTTGTCTATGAGAAGATAGAGTTCCATGTTATCCTAAAATCTATAAGGTTTCTTCAAATTATTTAGGGTAAAATTTTAGGCTATAATATAACCTAATATTACATTATATGATGGAAAGGGTGACCTAAAACATCATCTCAAAGATTTTAATGTAGCATGATTGGACTATGTGTCCAATGATTAACTTCTTACAAAGTCATTTCCATGTAGTCTCAGTGATTATGCCCTAAAATGGTTCTATGATTCACCAAATAAATCTATCATAGAATTAAATCCTTTAGATGACATGTACCTATCACACTTATCTATCAACATCAATAATAAGGTATCATATTTACAAGGGGCATAGTTCAAACAAAAATTAAATGAGCCTATCATAGATTATGTCTTATGATATAAAACAATATTAGCTAGATTGACTAACCCCATGGTAGATAGAGATATTTATGTCATATTTAAGCATGGTATATTATCAACATTTCATGAATCTATATTATTCAAGAAGTTTCCTAAATTTAGTGATTTATACCACATAGTCAAGAAATGAGAGGTTAAGTTCTTATCAATGGGAAAACTCAAATACACAAATGGATCAGAGTCAACTATTAAGAGTTAAAACAAACCTCCATACAAGGTAAGGGTGACACAAATGGATCATAAGTCATATTTCACCTTTAATATCATCATTTTAATAGGATACACATGTTGAAGAGAGTTATATGATTGATCTTTAATTTATCTTAACACATGTAACTGATCTATGATAGTTTTTCATTCATAATTAGTTCTTGACACCTACCTTCTCTCTCTTCCCTCTCATTTTCTCTTATATCTACTATTGTTTTTGTATTTTATAGATCCTCAACCTGAGTATGGTGAATCCCTACTTAAATAACACTTTTAATTTTCCTTTGAAATGAATACATTATGATTTTTATCCTTCTCAATGCTACAACTAGTGTATTCTCATGGTGGTTGATGAATTTTAGTGATAGTTTGCAAATTCCTTTCATTTATCCTATCTTCTTACCTATTCTCAAGTTTTTATTCATCCTATCAGGTCATATGAAGAGTGATACATGGTCTTAAAATGTCTAAGTGTGGATATTAATTCATTAATATCCCTTAAGAGACCTCTTGATCACAACTCTTGGTTAGTGTCTTTTCCATTACCTTCTTATTGAAATACTAATACTTGGAGACTCATATTGAGTTAGTAGAATAGGTTTTAGTCCCAATTCATGTTATTAGTGTATAATAAACAAGTGGAGGGTATTAAATTTAGTACATAACCTCCCATTTACTTATTTTTAGTTATCTATCTTCCTTTTCCTTGTAAGCAATAGGTTTAGTAGTAATTTCAGGTGATAACATTAAGGGAGATATACCTATCTAGATATTTACCTCATTTATTAGGCTACCCAAATCCTAAAGGTGTCTTCATACTATCATATAAATGAGGAAGGCCTAAATAAATTCTTCAAGGGTGTAATTCAAAGTGATAATAGTTTTGGTATGCATGGTGGGACAATCACAATAAGTGTTTCATCTATTAGAGAATTATTGGTGTGTTATTCAATATATATCAACCTTTAGAGGCACTCCTATAAAACACCAATGGCAACTCCAAGTTTAAATTAGTTGGTTCTAGTAGCCCAAGAACCCATTTCAAATATTTGTTGATAGTTTTTCTTATATTTCTTTGCCTCATGAAGTTTGATGGTTGATTATGGAGAGAATTTATGTTTTAATCATATTTATCAGTAACATAAAAATCCTTATTAGTAGTATAATGATCCTTATTATCCCTATGTTGATTCATATCAGTCTTATTATGAGCATAGCTTCCCCCCATATGACCAAAACTATACAAATGATAAACCTTATTATCAAGGATATTATCATCCTTTCCCACACCAAGAACTTGGTCAAGTTATCCCTACCTCCAATGATTTTCAAGAGTTAATTTAGTTAGTATATTTGGAGAGGTAAGAAACACAATAAAATCAGCCTTATGTGCCCTATCCTACTTGATTCAACTTTTTATTACTCCCAACCTAGACCAAGTTTCAACATACCATTAAGAGGAATCTTCTAGGTTTAGAATTCCATGTTGGAAGCAAGTGGTAGATTCATGGGAGAAGTAAGATGGAGAATGCCTAGATTTGGGAATTGAAGCTAAAGAATAAATTTTACCTATAAAATCTCCATCCATCCCTCCCCAATAACCTCAAACCTTTCCATTATGAAGGTCAATATAAGAATACATCCAAAAGTAAGAAAAACTCTTTGTTGAGGAGGCTAAAGATCAAAGCACATCAAAATTTTAGATATTGACTGGTGAGTGGAAGAAGAAGAATGAATAAGTATTAGTAAAAAATTATCTTACCCATTTCTACAATTTCCCAAAGAATTCCTTCAAGATCCTGAGTTATAAAGACACCCTCTCAAGCTCCAAATAAACTAATAAACTCACTTTCCCTCCCCCCCCCCCCCCCCCCCACCCCACACCATCATCTTCCTTTTGGAAGAAGATCCTATTATATGGAAGATAGATGAACAAAAATTAGTTTTAAATGAGCCTCAATAAAGCTACGAGGAGAATAATTCAAGTGTGTAGGATGAAGAGATCCTTTTTAGTAGCCCCTTTTGTCAAGAATAAATCAAATCAGTATTTAGATATGAGGAGAAAGATGATCTTGATGGAGTAAAAAGTAACATGGTATCATCCTCTCTTCAAAGTGATAGTCTTGAAGAGAATGAAATATGTGGTCTTGATCAAATGGTAGCATACATTAAAATATATGATATTCCTCTAAGTGAGAAAAGTTCAAATGAGGTTATTAAAATAGTAGGGGTATAGTTTAATGTTTCTCATGAGGTATCAAATGACCAAGAGGAGTTCGATGAACCACAAGAGGACCTAATTGAGACATAAAAAAATTAACAGAAATTTGAAGACTTGTTTGAAGTTATAGAATCATGTTTCACTCTTATACAAGGAGACTATGCTCTAATCAAGACTAAGGAAAGAAAATTTATCAATAAAACCAATAAAAAAGGAGAAGTTAGTCCCTCAATCATACTATTTCATAAATAAATTTCACTTGATGATGATTTGTTTGAGGTCTTCAAGGGGGTTTATCAACTTTTAAACCAGTTTGTATACACTTGTTTGATCTTGAAAGATAAAACAAACCTCTATTGGCCTCAACCTCTCAAGCATTAAGAATATTTTATTCTTAAATATAGTTCTACAAGTATGTCACATGACTAAAATCAATCCATTCAGTTATATAAATAAAATTATGTATAAATATAATTTTTTCATTAGGTGAAGAATGATAATGTGTATACCATCACTAGAACATGTTCTATCATCTACTTAGCTCAGTTGGAGGCTAACAAGGAGAAGATAATACCTATCATGTTAATTTTAGAACATGAAAATGAGTCTAAACATGTACAACATTAGTCTAATCATACACTTATCATAAATCATGCTTTAATCAAGATGAAAGAGGCATACAAGGTTGATTTTGATGGAGAAGAGGTTGTCAAGATCAACATATAGTTTCCCTTCTTATATTCTCTTATGGATGCCATCAAGATTGATAGATACATGAAATTGGTGAGAAAAGGTAGCTACTTTGATATACCAATCAATGGTTTTTTTAGAGTAGTATCAATGTGTTATATTAGGTTAGTGTAGGGTAGATTAGTTGTCTTTTATTCCTCTAATTATTTTTACACATTTACTTTGTGTTATGTATTTGGGAAGGTATACTCAGCTATTTTAGTTGGTTTAAATGGATATCAAGTGTTCTTTAAGTCATTTTGATCTCAAAAAATCATTTATGAGTGAATACATAGCCAAATAGATGCATTAGGCTACTAGTCTAGGTGCATTTCAGGCACACATCCCCTGGAGGTTACCATAAATGTTAGCCAAATTAGCTACCCTTGGTCACTCTTTTCAAAAACTTTTCTTCTAAGCCTTATTTAAATTTTTTGATAGAATTTGAGGGGTTTTATATTGGTTTATGATTAATTAATTGTAATATGAGGGTGCCTTTTTAAGTGTCTTTGGTCATTTCAATATCTCTTGCAAGATTTAGTCAAAGAGAGTAAGTCAAAAACACCTAGTCTTGTTATCAATCCTTTTCATTTGAGTCTTATGATTTTTTTTTGGATATTAAGGTAGTTTTGGAAATATTAAGGTAAAGCTCAATAATGATAAAATGAATTTATATAATTATAACATGTGTTCAAACTTTTAAGGTCAATTTAAGGTTTATAAAGATGATGTGTATGTATAAATTGTAGTTTCTAGTCAAAAATAATAGTTTTAAGTTACAAATAGCAATGATTACCTTTGTAAATAAATAAAAAATGCATGTCATGAGCCATTAAATAGGAATAAAATGTGTTTCAAGAAGACCAAATGATCATGTTACATTGATATATCTCCACCAAGGCCAAATCATGTTTGATTGAGTTTACAAAGATCAAATCAAGTCAAAAAATGTAATAAATACTTCATTGGGTTCTTGGCATCTAGTTGAAGGTTATTTTATAGTATTTATCTCACATGGGATAATAAGATTTGGATAAAACATGATTAGGGTTTGATGTATTCCCTTATTACCTTGATATTTAATTCATTATTTCTAGGTTTGAGAAGCCATGTTTTATGAATAATCACTAATAAAATAAAGTGTCAAAAGCCCTTGCAAAACCCCATGGGATAAAATTTATCCTTGAAATGGTGTATTAGAGTTGATGAAGGTATTTTTATGAATGGAAAGTGATATCATAGTATTTAATGAGCCCTTAAAATATATTGCTAAGTTCAAAAAGGTCAAATGCATACTTGTATTGGCTTGAAAGAGACTCCCTTGTACTAATTTGGTATGACAGTCAGGGTTACTATAGGTTGATGAGTTTTTCCAATTTTAATATGTTTTTAAATAATTATATATGGTTTTTTCAACCTCATACAACTTTTCATTCATTCTAAAACATCTACATCAAGCACCTAATGATAAGAATGAGTAAAAATCTCCTTATAATGATAGTTTACAGACTTGAGCAAGAGATTTTAAGACACATGAAAGGGTAAACTATGTTTGGGAATTAAGTGACATAATATCAAGATATATATATATCCTTTTGACACCATATAATGTCATAAATATATCCCTCAATACCTATAAGCTCTTAAATTATATAGAGACATGATGAACATCTATAGAATTCTATAAGTAGCTTGAAAAAGGAATGTGACAGGCCTCAACTAATTATTTTGAATATTAAAATGTCTTTGGATTATATACCAATATGATCATACTATATCAACTCTTATAAAATCCCTTTAGGACCATTCATGGTCAGGATAGAACTATCAAGTAGTGAACACTCACTCATCAAGCTGGTATGAGTTTGGAAATAACATGAACAATCCACTTGGGTTATCTAAAGGAGGTATGGTCACAATTTTTATGTCAATAGAGAATTCCCCAAATAATTTATATATATATATATATATATATATATATATATATATATATATATATATATATATATATATATATATATATAGAGAGAGAGAGAGAGAGAGAGAGAGAGAGATCATTCAATATGGGTAAGCCTATATGAGGACCCAAAGACACCAATGATCATCTACAACTCTCTATACAAGTTTGGCTAGTATGATGGTGAAGAACATGATGAAGATAATATAATGATACTAAAGGTAAATTTAATTTTTCATGTTGTATATTTATAAATGAATCTAAATGAACTAAAATATAGTCAAGAAGACCAAATAGAACTGTACATGCAAATATAAGTGCTTAGAGACATTTTAGATGTCTTGAAGAGGAATTTATCATTAAAAATAGGTATAAAGTGTGTATGATATAGTAAAAATATTTATAAAACTTATAAACATGTCATAAATAATCTAATTTGAGTTAACTATAGACTACATGTCTGGAGGCCTATAGGTCCACATTATTGATCAAAAAGATCAAAATATTACAAGAAAGGGAGTTTTTTGGGTTTCTTATGGAAATTATTGTCTAATAAAAATGTCAAAAGTGTCAAAAAATACCTTATTCACTCACATACATGTACATGGAGTGAAAATGGCTTCTAAAAATGTGAAGTATAGTGGAAAAGGTCAAGAAGCCTAGGCAAGCCTAATAAAGAGCTATAAATCTACCTTCAATAATATAAAAATAATACACAATTTTTTTATTGATATGGGGATTTGGATGAATAAAAAAAATTTGAGGGGTATTTAAAAAAATTATAAATAATTTTGATTCCTGTTCAAAAGGAGAAAACACTAAAACATGGCTATTAGGGTCAAAATGTCAAATCTACCTACAAACCCTTATTATGGGCAAGAACAAGTTTTAGGCCATTTAAAGGGTAAAATTGATTGGAAAAAAGTTTGGGTACATAATTTAGGTGTATCATTTATAAACATGTCATTTAAAATCAAATAACATGAAAGTGAAGGACTTGTTGAGCCAAAACCTCTCTACACACAACCCTGCCAACCTAAGAAGGCCTAAAATTCACATGGATCACTTGAGAAGATGCATAGGATAGAATGAACTTAGGTATAGTTTATTATTTTACATTAATTAAAATTCATGGAATTAATTATAGGAAATATGATATAATCTTTATGAATAATCCTTAACAAATTAGAGTACTCAAAACCTCCCTAAAACCCTTCTAAGAGCTCGAAAAGACATGTTTTTTTAATCAAAACCTAAATAAGGATTTGAATGGGTTAAAATAATTTTTATATATGTTAATATTGTAACATAATAAAGATTATTGGAATTGTTTCATACGCTTAGTCCTCAACTTTATGAACAATTGTTAAAAAGATAAGTACCTAAAACTGCTAGTTTAACCCTTCAAAGAGCTCAATGGAGAAAAAGGTGGTTTGAGTAGATTTAATTAATTAAAAATGACATAATAACATATTTAAGTAATATATACACCTTATTACTACCTTATGGATAAAAATATTTATGTGTGTGAATAAATAATATAAAAAAGGCCTAGAAAAGCTTGGTGCAGGCCTATTTTTAGGGTTTTAACTATGTGCATGTCTTTAAACTAGTTGAGAAGGATTTTCAATAAAACTTATAGGTATGATCATTCATCCAAATACATTAAAAATACTCTCATTGTGATTATATAAGTTTTCAATTAGGTTTATAGGCAACAAACTAGGTCAAATAAAAAGTGACTCTCCCTTGCATTAAAGGAGTTTATGTTGCAGGCTCTTCTTCTATGTTGTGAACCCTCTCAAAGGAAAATAAAATAAATTTTATATTTTTCAACCTTTTTTCAAGATAAATATTCCCTTCATAGCTCCTAATACTATTACAACATCAATTTGGGTATGTCTAAGTGAGAAACATATGTTAAAATATTCCATGGTAGTTGTATATGTTCCTAGCATAGTCCTAATCAAAATGAAGTTCCTAAAGCATAAACAAGGTGATATTAATATGGATAAAAGGTATAATACATATCCATGAGGATTGATCATCATCATGAGATGGTTTTAAAGGTGTTAAAGACCATTGAAGTAGCTAGAGATAAGTGTGGAGTTGTAACTCAAAGAATCACCAAGAAAGGGTTAGTTAAAGAGAAGATGAGTCATCAAAGACATCCAATAAATCTTATTACACCTTTAATATCATAATTTCACCAAGATTGAGAGTGATAAGACTACTCTTCAACTTATCTTGGCACTTTTAACTAATCCATGATAGTTTTAAAGTCATCATTGGTTCCTAACACCTCCTTTCTATTTCTTCCCTCACATTTTCTCCTATATGTATTACCTTTTTGGTATTGTATGGATACTTAACTTGAGTATGGAAAATAACTTCTCATAAACACTTGTAATTTTCCTTTGAAATGAATACATGATAATTTCTAGCCTTTTCAATGCTACAACTAGTGTATTCTCATGGTGGTTGATGAATGCTAGTGATAATTTATAACTTCCTTTCATTTATCCTATATTATTACCTTTTTAGAGGTCATTAGTCATCTTAATAGGCCATATGAGGAGTGATACATGGTCTTAAAATGTCTAAGTGTCGATATTTATTCATTAGTATCTCTTAATAGACGTTTTGATCATCCTTCTTAGTTAGTGTCTTGACCATTACCTTCATATTGAAATACTAATGCTTGGAGACTCATATTGAGTTACTCCAGTAGGTTTTAGTCCTAATTAATGCTCTTAGTGTAGTATAGGTAAGTGGAGGGTATTAATATTGATGTATCACCTCCCATTTACTTATTTTCGGTTATCTCTCTCCTTTTTACTTGTAATAAATAGGTTTAGTAGTAGTTTTAGGTGATACCATCAAGGGAGCTAGCCCTATATAAAGATTCACCTCATTTATTATGCCACCCATATCCTAATGGAGTCTCCATGCTATCATCTAAATGAGGAAGGCCTAAACAACATCCTCAAGGGTGTAATTTAGAGTGATAACTAGACCTATAAAGGCCATTATCCATTTTTAAAATGGGCTACTACTAAAAATAGGTGGAGAGGCATCTCATCTCTAGAATTTGGTTTGATCACTCTCTAAAATTTATCACAACTTATTATGTATCTATGTGTGTCCATAAAAAGTGATGTCTACCATATGACTACTAATAGTTTTTTCTTCTAGGTTACCTTTCTAGAGTTTTGTCCTCCTACAAATCCATCATTCACTTTTATTAAAATAATATGCCACTCATTCAATAAAACTAACTTATATAACACCTCATCTATTCCATTTTTATACATAACCACATTGATTAGTGTGAAAGGAAACACCTTAATCATTAATATTTTCTTATCTAATGTACCATGTTCCTCTAGAACTCTCTACTAGATAGAAATTACACAATGCCTTCAATGTATTTGGGTACTAATTCTATGAGGAAGAGGTGAGCTCTAGGAAACTCATCCTTAATTAGTCTTAAATCTTCCCTCATAATTATTATTTACAAGTAGTCAAGTCTATTATTAGATTTCCCAAGTTTCACCATAATTTAAAAATTGAACTCTTGGAATAACATGATCTTGTAGAAGATTCTTCCTTGTATTATTTGCCTATTTATCAAATACTTAAGTGGATCATAGTATGTAAATAATGTGAATGGGGTTGATAATAATTTTTTATAAATTTGTGTACCATGTAGACCATCACTAGTGTTTCCATCTTGGTGGTCAAATAATTTATCTCTGCCCTTTCAAGTTTCTTGATAACAAATGAGATTGGGTGGTCTATATTTTACTATGGTTGTGTTAATACTGCTCCTATTGAAATTCATGAGGTATAAAAATGTACATGGAATGAAATATTTCAATCTATAAATACTAAGACTGGATCATATATAATCTTATTCTTTAGTGTATCAAATGACTTCTAATATTATCTGGACCAATCTAACAGTCGATTATGTCACTTTTTTAATAAGTCCTTGATGTGTGTAGTTATAGTTACATAGTTTCTTATGAACCTTGTCACGTCCTATCCCACTCTTTAAAAACTAAATTATATTTATTAAGAAAATCAAAACTAATGATCAATAGTTTCTAATTTTTATAGTATATATGGATATTTATACTATATAATTGAAAAATGTGTTATTTTCTTTCATGATCAGTTATGTTAGAGTATATTTTCATATGTTATGGATATATTATGTTTTATATGTATTTGAATCATGTTTGATTGTGATTTTATTTGAATATTTGATTTGAATAATTATAAATACTTGATTATTTTATTACAATCTTGGACTAACTATTTTTTGTTTAACTAAGGTGGTTATAAAACTCATTATCGATGTTTATTGTTGATTCACTCATTTGTGATGAGTTAACATTCGATGAGTCACCCTTTGACTAAAGGATCATTTATGATGAAGTACCAATTTTTTATGATCCTATCTTTGAAGAGATGATTAATAAATAGGCCATTATTCTTCTCTTGACAAACATTCCCCATTTTAAAAAAATCATTCATCCTAATGCCTTGATTTCTAATCAAAAGGTGAAAAAGATACTTATAGACAAAATAATTAAATATGACATCTTTGTGTCCATGTATACATTAAATATTGGTTCCATTTTTGAATGAACATTATGTTCATCATCGACAACAAAAGCATAATCAAAATTAGAGCCAAGTTCCATTTTTTAACAAACATCAGCTTTAGCATCAAAAAAATCAACATCAGTCTTAACATTAGATTTAGATCCCCTTAAATCAAAATAAAATTCAAAATTATAATATGTTAGTGGATATTACAACATTGGATACACATTTTTACCATATCCACTTGAGTCATAATAAACTTCAAAATCATCATACATTCACATCTATTCTAACATGGATTACACACTTCTTATAGATAATATAAAACACATTTGTGATCCTTCAACTATTTTTTAGGATGTTTTCTTTAGCATCAATTTTTTTTATCCTAGTAGCCTCCATGAGGATTGTGTTTCCTTTTACCATTCCATTGACATTATACCTTATATTTACAAATAACCATCCTAGCCATTATATTGACATTCTAACTCCCACAAACATCAATTAGGACTGATAGGATCATTCATTATTAATATTATTTCATGGTGACATATCAATTATAAAATATTAAGGGGACCAAGACCACATTCATGCAAAATAAGAAAAGTCTCCCAGTGAAACCTTTTTTGAGGTACTATAGGAAAATACAATTCTAAACATAGCTTATTCTAGTGAAGCCTTGTTTGAGGTGTAAAGTATAATCTAAGTCAAAATTCAATGTTTCATAGTGAAACCTTCTTAGAGGTTCGTGGGACAATCAATTAAACTTAATTGGTAAAAAACTCTTTGAGGCACCGATAGCTGAGCATAATAGCTCTTCATTTCTTGATGAAAATATTATTCAAGTCAATATTGGCACAACCAATAATCCAAAATATATTCATATTTCAACATCTCTCAGGCCTAAATAATAGAAGAATATTCTAGTCTTGTTGAGAACATATTCATAAGTCTTTGGACCCACCATAACCAAAATTATGTCGAATCTAGAATCAAAAATATTGTATGTGACTAAAAATTCCAATCTTAATTTATCCAACCATTATACATTGCATTATGATCCTATTATTCATTTCATACCTATTACATTGATAAATCAAACCCATTATCCAATGTGTATCCTTATTTACAATCCTTGATTTTTGTATTAAGAACATGTTGCTTATTTGGACTACATTGATATCATTGTGATCTTAATTGGTTGTTGATTATGTTACCTCCAAACCTCTAGATAATATGTCTTGTCATTATTTCATGCCTTACCCTTTGCCAAATCTTATACCATTGTTTTATTTCTTGAAATTTTATTATTTAAATTCATATACCATTATTTCATACCTTACCATTTTCCTATTCCTAACCCATTGTTGATTAGTTTAGATTATTCATTGTAGGATAAACTATAGTGGCTTGAGGTCCTTTTGGACTATGTAGGTAGTGCTCCATTTCTAAGGTTAGCTTGGCCACCCTATTTACATGACCTTATAATTTTAAGAGTAAATTAATCTATTCTCTCACTATTTTATAAGCAACCTAAGCCACACTATTGACATTTTTTAGTTAACCATTCTAGAAAATTTCAAACAATTCTAAACTAGTCCAACATCTAGCTTCAAATCATATCATTATCTTTTTGTTCATTCTCCTACATCTTCTAGTTGAGAATGATGAACATTAAAACATACATATTTTAGTTCCATTAATATCAAACCAATCTAACCATTAAAACCTATTTTGGGCCAATCACATTAACATATTTTTCATCTCGTAATCCTCCATTGAGTTGAGAAGCCAAAAATTCCAAAATCATTCAAATATAACACAACCCTTAGCATTGAAAAGTCTATAACTCCTAAAATTTGGAAAAGGATTAAAATATCTATCAAAGATATCAAGACACAAAAATCTAAACATTTGAAATGTCTTAAAATCTCCTAGAGATACATAAAGCCACAAAATTCAAAAAAAATGTCCTAAATCTAGTCAACTATCCTTGTTTATCCTTGATCCAAAGTTATTCAACATCATCAATTCCAAGTTTATATATTTTTCCCTACTATGTAAAATCAAAGTGTGCAACTTATTCTAGGATATATTACCCCAAAATTCCATCTCTTTGCATGTATCCTTGCTTGGGGGAACCATCCATTTATCATTTTGTTGAGCCTTCACATGTTGTATTTTGACTTGGTTAAAGACATTATGTATTATGTTACTTTAATTTTAAATATTTGTGTGTGTATGTTTTCTTGGTTTCTTGTTTATTTGTTTACATATTTATTTACTTTCCTTGCTGTTTCCTTGAATAAATACACATGCATTTAAAAGTGTGATTTTTGTAATTGTAATTTAGTCTATCCATATTCATATGACAACATTACCATTATGGTTTTTTAATCATTAGTGAATTTGACATTAATTGACTATTAGATTGAGATTCAATTGTTATGGTCACTATGACCAACTCATGGTGAATATCATCACATTCTACATAAAAAAATCAAGAATTGGTGGTCTAAAAAGTAATGGTGCCATAATAATTCCCTTGTTCACTCTAACTGTTACGACTTGGAACTTCACCCTAGTGGATAATTTATTTATGCTCCCCCACTCCCAATCACAATAATGGGACAACCTCAGGATGTGGGCTTCTTCAACCTCCTCTTTGATTCTAACCTAAAACTAATGCTAAACTAATGGTTTATAAGGAAAAGGGTTAGAGAGAGAATAAGGGCTCCTAATAAGGTTAACTAGATGATGGACCAAATAAAAGAGAGAAACTCCCATAAGATTGAACCCACACTATATTTGTTGAAGATAATGATAGCTTACACAACCTCAAGATCAAGTTGACTGCATAAGTGTTTCATAGATGAGGTTTAGAGTAGAACACTAATATAGACCTATAAATAGCATTAGAAACTCCCTAAATAAGGTAAAAAAGGAGGACAATGGATGATGAATATTCTCTTTCACATAATTCCATCATGCACAACTCACCCAACACATATCTAAGGTAAGAGATAGGTAAATAAATCCATATATTACATCAAGAGGTACTTCTTACAAATGCTTGATAGTGTCGAGCCTAATCAAGCTAAGCATACTTTTCAATATCTCAAGGACTATTCTTATCTCTCTAAAAGATGAAAAAGGTATAAAAACTGAAAAACCTCTAAAAGGATAATAAAATGGGATCATATAGGATAAGGGGAGAAGAGAGAAGAGGGGCATGTTTTGAGAATAATTAATGAGCTGCCAACTATCAAGGAATGCTCCACCATGCTTTGGTACAATCATGACTAGTCCATCATCAACATGATACTCTTTGTTTTTTCTAATATCCTCCAACCAATACACTAGAAGAAAAGAGTTTTTCCAAAGATGACAAGTCATGATCCTATTTATTAAAGGGACCTTTAGGTACTCTAAAAATCAATTAAATTCTTAGGCTACTTCTCCAACCACTAGATCTTTATCTTTGATCTTCTATGCCTCCTTCCACTTGGCTTCTATATAAGTACAAAATCATCACATCCATAAACCTGACTAAGCTTTGATTATGTCTATTTTGGGTCACTATCTATCGAGATCATGGCTTGGGACGTTCTCTCATTGATTACCCATATCTAATTCATGATTTAAAATCTGGTCCTAGATTAACTATAGATGAAAACCAATCTAAGATTATCGATTTTCTTATAACCCATATATAGATGACACTTTGCATAATGCTTGGTATATTTATGTACTTTGATCCAACTTAGATTAAGATCGATCATGGTTCTATGTACTTTTTCTAACTTGGGTCAAAAACTAGTTTGTCAACCTTTGTTAGGAGCTCCCTGGGCCTACCTTTACTTTAATTAGTTTTGAATAATGACTCATACTATTGACCTATTGACCTTTACTTAATCCATTAATCTTGATTTATATGATCAAGCACTAGCCATCGATCTTACCTCTTGACTTATCAACTTTGTCCAAGCTTACACCACATGTCAAACACACATTAATCCTTAAGATTTGCTATCAATCGTAACCCTCACATGCTTGTGCCACATGTTATCCTCTCAATCCCATTAACTATTTAAACTATCATGCACCATTAGATCAAGATATATGATTGAATAAGGACTATTAGATCTATTAGGACCCACTATTTAAACTCTAATGGTTAATTTATAATATCAAATTTGATGGTCTACATGGCATCAAATGACATCTGTATGATTGTATTTGACATTTCATAAACTATCTAATTTAGACTCAAATATTTTTTTCTGTCTTAAGATTGACATATGTGTGACCATCATTTGAATTTTATGTGATCATATTTGACATCCCATAGACCATCAAATTTTAAGCTCCAATTGATATCTAACCAATCTTTATTTTGACGTTATCATGAATGTCTCATTCTATAAGTTAAACTTTAAAGGCCTATATCTTGAAACACAAGAATCATAGAGGCACCAAATTTGTTTGAAATGTTATTAAGACCAAAAACATCAAACCCACTTGATACAATAGTCTCAAGAGCCTTCTAAGTGTACTTATAAAATATACAAATTAACTGGTCCATTCATTTTACATGATGTCTGTGTGCCTGTCATGGTCAAAAATGGCTAAGTATGGAAACTTAGTGGATTTTGACTAAGGAGACAACTTTGAACATGCATAACTTTTCAATCACTTTGAAATTTGATCTGAAACTTAGTGTGTAAGAACTAGGGTCTAATATGAACAAACCCATATGATCATTTTATCTCAAGACTACCACATGTGTGAGGCATGATGTCATTGATATTCTCTCTTAGATCTATTTGAACTCCTTTACAAATTAGATAAATATGGAAACTTAACATATTTTATCTAAGAAACCAACCTTAGGTCTTCATATATTTTGATACACTTTGACAAATGTGAACAAACCCATATGACCATTTCTCCCTAACTCATCCACACATGTAATATATATCACCATAAATATGCTCACTTATAATTACTACCACTAGACCCAAAATGTCTAGATGAACATAATGAAGAACTAGGTGAATACCATGCACTTCCATACTCATTCCAAGCACTCTTGACAACCCATAGGGTATTTTCAACACTTTAGACCCATTTCAAATCCTTTTTATCCACTATTTTATCAAACCATGAAATATTTTTATATGTGGTACAAAATTGGCCAACATATTTGGTGACTCACAAGGGTTGCATGCCTATCTATGCAAGAGAACCCAGACCATGTGCCTTATCTAGTCCATCAGGCACAAAGTCTCTAATTTCTATAACTGAGTTAATCTAAAGATGAAATAAGGCCAACCCTTTCTAAAAATTCATCTCAAATCAAAATTACAATAAGAACAACAACAAATAAGCGCAAGTGCACACATGAACTTACAAGAAGGAAAAAATAACTAATCTAGTAAACAAATGTGTAAAAAGACACTTAGATAAAGCATGAAAATTATTCTAATATTTACAAGGTTTAAACTTACAAGTACCCCCCCTCCCGAGTCAAATGGTAAACTATGAGTATCATTTACTTATAATAAACCAAGATGAAAAATACCTTATTTTGGAGGTATCAAAATTGGTGAACCAGGTAGCTTCATGGAAAATCCTTTTGACATGCTCTTCAATAGATGAAATGGAACAAATATGTCTCTAATTTATACATATTAATCCAATTCCTCTAAGCTTAGTTCATATTAGATTATGGGATCACTTTCTTACTTTTGCTCATCAATCTTGAGAAATTATTGCATGAATACTTCATTTGGGCACTTGGGAGAAACCATACTTAGTTCACTTGATGGTTAAAAAAGACCATGTTATTATACCTTATCTTTTTGAAAATTAGGATTATTTATGCTTAGATCAACATATTCATAGTTTTCTAGGAGGACATGTCTCTTATCCTCTTCAACTTATTTGGCTATGGCATTGAACCATTGCCATAACTCCTCAGGATTTTCACTTGTATGCTCATCAAATTAAATCACTTGAGCACTTGAGATGTCTCCTTCATCAACCTTACTGAATATTTCATATTTTTCTTCAACTAAAATTGAAGTTTGATTTGACCATCCAAGGTTTGAAACATCACATTTATCTTGCTCAAGGTCTGATCCACTTTCTTTTAGATCTTACATATCAGGGCTGTCCTCAACTGACACCTCATATTAAATTGGACCAATGTTTGGTTCCTATTTTTGATACTTTTCTTTATCTATATGGAATATACCATTAGTAATCCATTCAAGGTATGCCTTATGTTCATGTTTCACTTAATTTTAGCTTATTTTATTTGAAATAAGTAGGAAACTAATTATGGGTATGGTAAAATAACCTATTTGTTTGTGCACACGTGCCAAACAATTGTGAAGAGCTCCTCTTTGTCTTGGGAAGAATGACCTATAAATAATAAAGTACTAAAACAAAGGGGTTGTTAGATTCATATAAGGTAGATTTCTTAGTGTGAGATAGATCTAAGAAGCATGATCTTACTAGGAAACTATCAATCCACACTCTTAAAATAGTTAAGTTGAAATAAATAAAGATGAAGTACTTGCATCAAATGATAGAAAAGATTGAAAGGAAATGTAAGAAGAAATAAATTATTGATAAAGGAAATAGACTAATTATATCAAATAATAGGTTAATACTAATGCTAAATAAGTTAGGTTAGGTTTAAAAAATTATGTAGGGGTCTATAAACAGGCAAAAAATTAGAAAGTGGAATTTGGTTGGGAGTAAACAAGTGGAAATAGCTTGTTATTTCTTACCATAATGACTTTTGGTTGTTTGGATGACTTTCAATGGTTAAAGTGACCATCAGTGGTTAAGGTGATCATTAGTGGTTGGATAACTATCGATGGTTGAAGGTGACCATCAGTGGTCAAGGTGATCATCTATAGTTGTTATAGATTCTAAATATTTTTAGAAAAGGGATAAAAAATAGGTTAGGAATTAATTAGAGAAATGTTTAAGGTCTGGAGGTTAGAAGGTATGATTCAAAAGAGTTTGATTTAGTCAAAGATGTCTAAAACTAAATGAATAAAACTAGAAATAAAAAAAGTACTTAGTTTATTGCTTAATGACTAATGGTAGGCTAAGAGGCAATTTTGGTAGAATAACAGTACTTTTCTTGAAGAATATTTTTGACACAATTTCAGGTATCTATCAGGGTATTTAGCTTGTTGGAGGAAAACCAACAAAAAATTTATTGATGAAGAAGCTCCTGATGACTGCTAGTTAAAATCTTGATTGCTTGATTACTAAATTCTTAAATGCTTGGATCTTTTTTCACCTCCTACTCCCCTCCTTTTATAGACAAAGAGAGATGGAGATAGAAGGTTATATAGGATGTTTGTTTGGCTACTATGATGCATTATCTTTCTATTTATATTAAATTTCAATGTGTTAGCTTACACATAGATCAAGTTATCTTTGTTCAGATGGGGAAGACCTAATTGGCGATAGTCAGGATGACCATCAATGGTCAAGGTGACTATCAATGATTTAGGGTTGAAGGTTAAGTGGGGTGAAAGGGTATGTTAATGAGTTGGGTTTATCTAGTTAGCTAAACTAACTCAAGGTCATGGTCAAAGGCTAGATAATGGTTCTATCTAGGGGTGTTTTGATATCTAGAACATCGTGTGCCATATTTTAGTGTCTACATTTTACTCCTTTTTATTATGTAGTTTATGTTAGAAAGTTTAAAAAAAATGGATTGTAGGTCGAAGGTTTTATTTCTTTGAGTATGGGAGGAGGTGTTCCCACTCAAACTGGGAGTTGATGAGTTGAAATCGAATCAAGTGTGGGTTTAATAAGTGGTTTATAGTGAGTGATGAGGTTGGTGATGATGATGGTTGGGAATTTGGAGCACAAAAATATGTGTAAAATTCACTAAGTGTGATAGTTGAGATCATGCATAAACTAAGTTTCTATATTTGGTAAAAATAGGGTCAATTTTATAAGGATTAGTTATGGGGTAATTGAGCCACATCATTAGGCATAACTAATCAGGTTATCCTATCAAGTCTCCTAGATAGGGTTAGTGTTTACATAGGTATCTAAGGTAGGAAGTGCTCTTATAAAAAATAAAAATGGTTTTATTTTCACTAGGTGGTGTAAATTCAAATGTTCAACATGGTAATGTTGGTTGGTGTGATCAAAAGGACTAAGGCAAGGTTGTCATAAAATAAGTTATAGTTTGGGAAAAAATGGCCATTGTCGAGACATAAGAGGTGATTGGTAGGATTAGAAGAGAGGGTAATCTCTAAAAATATGCACTATGGTGTAGGTGCCAAAATTTTGAAAAAGAGGAGATCCTAACCATTAATGATCACGGGTAGAAAAATAGACTATCAATAGTCACCCTGACTATCGATGGTTAGGCTGAAACCCTAAAATCATGGAGGATAAAAAGTGAAAAATGAAAGCAATTTTCACTTTTGTTTTTTACTCTCTTGACTCTTGTGTACTTAGAAATTTTGGCATTTTGTGTGATAATACTGATGAGGTGGTCACTAATTGGTTGATTGGGTAGAGTTGATCTAGCATGGGGTTATGCAAGGCAAACAAGGATGTAACTAAGCAGTGGGACCTAGGATCCCTCCTTGGTGATGGTTGAAGAGTGAGGTAGGATCTACACTAATTTGATATAATATATTAATTTTGGTAGTTTAGAGTGGAATGTTGTTGATTTGTGATTGGTTTAGGAGGGTTTTGAATGTTTACCCTAGTTTTTTAGGTTTTATGTTGTGATTTAAAATTTATGGGTGAAGATCAAAATTGAGAGGGTAGGTTATGTTAAGGGAGGGTAAGGTAGATATTAGGTAGGTTTATTTTAATTTAAAATGAATGTTTAGTTTGGTTATGGGTAGGTAGGGTTTGGGATTTTCCACCAAAGGTCATATATAGTGACCATCCATGGTCATACCTAATCATTGATGGTCATACTCAACCATCGATGGTCAAAGATTGAGGGTTAAATGGGTAGCCAACCATCTATGGTCATAGTGACCATCGATGATTGACCAAATGGATAATGTGGTTGAAAGAAAGGTTAAGTCTATTATTGTTTTAAGAAAAAGGTTAAGGCTAATATTGTTGGGGTTAAAGGTTATGTTTTTTAAAAAAAAGGTTTATGTATTTTATGTAAGAGAAAATAGGTGTGATTGGGTAAGGAAAAAAAAGGGTGAATGATCATGGGTAGAGTATATTATAGAAAAACTAAGTATGTTCTCTATTAAATTGTATAGGCATGAGAGCAAATCTAATGTGGTATCAGGTCCCTAAAATCTTTGTAGAGATATAGCATGGGATGATGGATGATGACTAGGTGAACATAAAGGAGGTCAGCCTCAGAGTTATGATATACTACCAGCATGTGCCATGAGATGTGGTGATGATTATGGCCCTCATCAAGAGATGGGATTTAGCCACAAACACCTTTTTCCTTTTGAATAGTGAGATGTCTACCTTGTTAGAGGACATACACATGTTTACATGACTACCAATTTGAGGGGAGCTAATATATCATATTAAGAGAGAGGAGAGGAATGAGTTGATGGAGTAAATATATGGTGATGACCATACATTGTCTATATGGCATGCTAGAGGTTTTAGCTACAGGCCATTATATTAGAGGGATAGAGATGATTAGAGGTTGTTGTTGTTGATGATGATGATGATGGTAGTCTCATGTTTTGTGGTGTTAGTTTTGAGTAGTGGGAGGTTTTTATATCTACTATTGGGAGTATTGATGGAGATGTTACTAGGTTAGATAGTTTTTGGGTGGATGCCTATTTTGTTGGTTTAGATATATAGGGAGTTGTGGGGGTTCTGAGCTCAGAGGAGGTAGGAAATTAGTGTGGGGTTTATAATGTACTATTGGGCTTATGAGCATATTCAGGTTTTGAGGTAAATGGGGCTACCATAGGAGGGATACACCTAGATGGACTTCAAGGTGGGTTTTATGTAGTGGAGGAGTGATTACACTCTCATAAGGGCTAGAGGAGGTCTTATATACATTGATTGGTTCAAGGGGAATTAGAGGCCTTAGTACATAATGATGTGGTTTGGAGGCCATATGTTGAATTTTTGAGGTGGCCACACTATAATCAACATATTTTATTGATGTAGAGCTATAGGTTGATTTTTGGGAGGAGAGAGGGTGAGACTGAGCTCATCTTATTTGAAAAGGTTTACAAGTAGTTTGGGTTGGTGTAAGGGATTATAGGTTTGTTATTGAGGTATAGGAGGGAGTGTGTCAAAATTTTACTTCTAAAACCACAACTAGTGGAGATGGTGCTTAATCATGAGGAGCTACCTTCCCAAGTAGAGATTGATGATGCAAGTTTTGTTGATGGTTACATGGTGTGGTATTAGGCCCTTTATGTAATACTATAATTTGGATTGGATAATGGGGACATGTAGCCCATAGATGTGGATCTAGTTCATGGGGGTCCATAGGTACAGGTATAGAGAGGTGGCCCTGATGAATAGGTAGCAACAGTGTTAGCTACTACATAGGTACAAGTTATAAATTTACAAAGATATGTGGATATATTATAGGTCTATGTTGTGAAATTATAGGTTCAATTAGCCACTTTGATAGGTGAGAGGGACCAGGTGAGGACTTCACTAGCCTTGGTGACCCAAGAGAGATACTTTGAGATAGAGAGGAGGAGGAGCTATATCACCAACAAGACCACTAGGTAGTATCCCTATGGCATGGTACTTGGCCATCATTAAGGAGTTGCATTATTATGAGGCCATATTTATGATACATTATCTAAATTAGCCTTGATGGGGGGAGTATAGAGCCAATTTGCTAAGTAGTAAAAGTGTAGCGACTCCAAGTCAATGGGCCTATTTAGTGGGTGGACATGTAAGAACCTCAATAGGGAAGGCACCAAATGGCAATGGTAGTGTAGGAGGGGCTAGTGGTATTGGTTTCCGAGGGTCATAGATCATAATATGATATTTATAGATGTTTATGATTTCAATGCTGACCTACAATTTGATGCAATGAGATGTATATGTTTTGAGGGAGAGATGCACATTATTATATGTATGATTTATTTTGGTGAGACAAGATGTATATGATGTGATGATGATATATAGATTTTATTTTATGGTTCATGGTTTTGATGTTTATATGTATTATGATTATGTTTATGAGATGTATATTCACTAGTTTAGGCATGTGATATTTATATATGATGTTTATGATGAATGATTATACATGATGATGATGATGCTTTGTTTTATATATGGTTATGATGTTTTGATTTATGAATATGATGTGGTTTATGATAATGATTATTTATATTTTATTGATGATAGCACATAAAGTAAGTTAGATAAAAAAATTAGATGTGGGAAAAGAGATTAAAAACATGAGACATATGTCTAAGTGAATAAGTGAACCAAGTATGAAAGGATAAGAAAAAAGGCATGATGTTTCTTCATTGCTAAGGACTAAAAAAATTTATATTAGATTGGCTTAAGTAACATAATCCCTTTGAATGCTTTGCACTAGCATGCATTGGTTTGATAAAAAAGGTGTCTTGATGACATTGTGTCAAGTAAGCTCTGAATCCCTTGATTTGGAGATGGTATAGAGGGGATATAGGTGATAGGTGGTGTGAAGGGTAGTGTAACCTCTTTAAGTTTAGTTTTTCCCTTCTATAGATGACCTAAGAACCATAATAAACAAGTGAATGTTTGAATGCAAGGTATATATTTATTGATGTAGGAATTTTACTAATGCTATCTATAAAAACTGGTTATAATTTTCTTGGGATTGCATGTTTTAATTTGATATGGGTCTCTTTATTACTTTGTTTTGATAGGTTTGTGAATTTGATCAATGCGAGAAGATTCAAATGATTTCTTTAACAAATTGACTTAGCCTTACTTTAAGGGAGTGGTCTAAGTTTGGATTTGTTCATTTGGGTAGATATCCTTTAAGGGATCAATCTATCTTTTAAGCAATTTAAATATTGGATAGCTATCCTTCAAAAGACTAGTCGACATGCTAGAGATATTTGACCCAAGTGATATTCATGTATCCAAATTTATTTTGATGCTAGGTTAGATATGGAAAAGTCAATTTAGGCTTAGAGGTTTACCTTCTATGAGGGAAAACCCTAGAGCACAAGAAGGTTAATGATATGTGGAAGAAGTGGTTTTTAAAGACAGTGACCATGGGATTTTCTTTGATTAGGGATCAAAAGTATAAATGAGAACCATGTTATGGGTAGAGTCATGGTACCCATATTTAATATTAGTCTAAGAGCTTGATAGTTAATTACATGGTTCTATGTTGTAATCAATTGTCCTCAAAGGAATAGGATGAAAGTGTGAGGAAGGTGAAAATATCATAAATCAAGGGATGAGATTAAATTAGACAAAAGGTGAGTTTGATCCTTGTTTAAAAAAAAGGATGTAGATACAAAGCATTGAGAGGCTTAGGTTCTAGTTTACCTTATAGAGAGGATAAATGATAAGGTATTGATCCATAATTATGGGTTATGATGTAGGGTCCAAGCCAATTATAAGAAAACTTGCCTCACTTTCTTTTCTCCAAAGTGGTCACATGTTGATTTTCATTTAGGACTAGGTCTCTAATGTTGAATTCACATTCTTTTAGGTGATTTTTATAGGTGTGCTTGACTCACTCTTGATAGACATGATTATGGTTAAGTACTACTAGGTGATGCTCATCAAGTAGCTCGAGTTATGTTAGATGCTTTTGATGATAGTCACTCTGATATATGATGTCTTACAAGGATATGTAAAGAAAGGGAATTTGAACTTTGTGAGGCAAAACTACCTCTACTCTAAAAATTAGAGAGAAAAGGGTATCACCCATATAGGTTTGAATGCTAATGCGATAGGCCCACAAAGTGAAGGGGATATGCAAGTGTTAATCCTAACTAGAAGTATTGACCATTTTGGTTAACATCTTGTTGAGGGTTTTGTTAGAGGCTTCTACCTATCCATTTTATTATAGACAATAAGGTAAGGATGATCTTAACTTGATGCCAAATGCATCATAAAGACCTTGGACTTACTTTTTTTTAAAATGTTTTCCATTATCAATGATGATATTATGGGGAACACTAGAATGAAAAATGATATGATAATTGATAAGGTCAATTATCGTTTTAGCTTTGGTCAAGATGAGATGAATGGCCTCTACCCACTTGGTGAAATACTTAGTAGAGGTGATGATGGAGTGGTTCCACTATGAAGAATAAGGATTGATTTCCCCAATGAGATCTACTCCCCATTATGAGAAGGACCAAAAGTCCATAGATACTTGGAGGCCATGGTCTGGTGCACAATGTACATTGACATGCTCTTAAAATTTAAAAAACTTATTTACATAATCTCAATAGTCTTGGTTGAGGGTGGGCCAATAGAAGCTAAGGTAAAGGATACAATTAGTGATAGCTAGACCATTAAAGTGTCCTCCATATATCTTATCCTATGTTTCCTTGATAGCATGTGAAGCTTTATAACTATGTAAGCAATAGATAAGAATGCCATCAAAACCTCATTTATAAATTATTCCCATTAGTATGGTGTAATGAGAGATACTCTAAACAAAGTCTCTTCAATAATTCCTAGAGAGGTTGGGAGGAATGATGATGAGGTTGAGGTAGTCAAAAAATTTCTTGTACTAAATGTCTGATGGATATTCCTCCAAACTACAAATGGTAGGAAGTTTGAATTGGATATAAGAGGGTGTGATAAAATGATTAATGGTGATAAATATCTTATAATTGAAAGGTTTATATGGGATTTGGGAAGCAAGGGAAGCCATTGTATCTATAAACTTGTTGGTAGATCATGAAATAGATTAGATAAGGTAATGATAAAATGATTCTAAGAGTACATCTACAAGAGGTTTGTACTTTTGTAAGATATCAGTTTTACATTGGTAGGATCCATTGTCTTTGGAAACCACAAGTTGGGAATCACCAAAGACACTTATCATATTAACTCCTAAGGCTAGAGTGGTTTGGAGACCTATTACTAGGGCCTCATACTTAGCCATATTGTTGGTACACTCAAAATCATGTTTAAAGGAAAGAGGAAGAGGTTTGCCATTGAGTGGAAAGAGAATAAATCTAGCACGCCCATCACATTGGCACTTTGAGCCATCGAAGAACATGGTCATTTGGTAGGTGATGTCCTCTTGAGAAAGAGTTGTGATGGACTCATCTAGAAATGCAAGAGGAAATGGTTAGTTGTCTAGAAAAGGAGCTTCAGCCAATTGATCGGTAATGGCTTTCCCTTTAATTGACTTTTTCTAGAGGAACTCAAGGTCAAATGTAGTGAAGAGTATGATCCACTTATCCATATGCTAGTTTTGGTATAGTTTAGAGTGCATGTACTTGAGTGGGTCAGTGTTGGTGATGATAAAGATTTTGTGATTAAGGAGGTAATGATGAAGTTTAGAAGCCACAAAGACTAAGGTGAGGCAAAGATTTATTGTATTGGTGTACTGAGTCTCATACTCTATAAGTGTTCAATTTATATAGTAGATATCTTACTCTTTATTTTATTCATCATGGTGAGTGAATTCTGCCCCTAAGGAATGATCAAAGGCAGAGATGTAAAGGTAGAAGGTTTGGTCCTCTTTAAGAGGGATAAGAATGGGTAGAGAAAGAAGGTACTATTTGAGTGAATAAAAGTATTGTTGATAGTCCTTAGTCCACTTAAAATATGTATCTTTCTTGAAAAAATGGTGAAAGGGTTGACATCTATTTGATAAATAAGAGATGAAGTGACAGATAGATTGGAACTTCCCCTACAGGCTATGGAGTTGCTTAATGTGGGTTGGAGGGGGCATCTCCAAGATTGCTTTGAATTTGGTAGGGTCTACTTTGATTCTTTGAAGAGAGATGATAAATCCAAGAATATTTTTAGACAATACCCCAAAAACAAATTTCTTGGGGTTAAATCAGACGTGGAAATGGATTAGGCATTCAAAGATGATGTTGAGAACTTCTAAATGATCCTTATAAGATTTGGATTTCCCAAGGAGCTCATCTACATAGTCCTCTATGATTTTGTGGATGAGATCATGGAATATATAGGTCATCTCACATTGGTAGGTTTCTCCAGCATTCTTCAGACCAAATGGCATGACCCTATAGCAAAAGGTTCCCCATGAGGTGATGAAGGAGGTATTATGTTAATCCTTAGGGGAAATCAAGATATAATTATATCTTGAGAAATTGTCCATGAGAGATAACATCTTATGGTTAGTTGTAAGATCAACAAGTTGGTTGATGCTATGCAAAGGGAATTCATCCTTTAGACAAGCAAGGTTGAGGTCATGAAAGTCAATATACAGGTAAAGTCCTCCTATGGTTTTGGTGATGGGAATGATGTTGGAAACCCTATTAGGGATAGTTAATGGGTTGTAATAAGTTGATAGACAAGAGGTACTGAAGCTCTTATTTGACTAGAAGGGTGATACAAGGGTACATTCGATGAATATTTTATCTAACAAGCTTAGCGTTAGGATGGATGATGATGTTAGGGAGAGATATGGAAGGGTTAATTCTTAACATATCTTGATAAGACCAAGAAAATGCTATGATTTTATCATGAAAGAAGGAAGGGTAATTTTGTTACTCTAAGGAATCTAAGGATCAGATCATATTTATAATGTGAGGGTTATCCTAAGTACCCAAGTTGACATTGAAAGTGGATTTGTTCAACATGGTTTGGTTTTCAAGAGGAAAGGCTTTATGGATAGAATAATACCCTACACTAATATAAGTGATAATAGAATTATTATCTTGATGTTATATGTTGTAGATGGTAAGAGAATCATTTTCTACCATTTTAGGATGAATTAGAGGAAAGTTTTTAGTTTGGTCACCCTTTTTATAGATTAGGGGACCCAGACTAATAATATTGAATAAAAAAAGTTAGAAGGTATGGTTTCAAAATCCTCAAAATTTAAAAGATATGGGGTTGGTGAGGATGGAATATCTTCCTCAATGGTAGTGATGGGTTTGGGGGAATCAATGGGTTTTTCTGGTGGGATGAACCCAAGGCCAAATAACTCACAAGGTTTTTGGCTTTTGATCAAAGGTAGCTCATGGGGTCCATGTTCATAATGACCAAGGCCAAATCCCTTATAGGCATACCTATGAAAGTATAATTTGGAAAATGCCAATTTGTCCAAATAAGAGAAATCAAAAGTGTACAGTCAGGTAGAAGAGGTGGTGGAGTAAATGAGAAGTGGATGATTAAGTCCCCCATAAATGAAATTGGTTTAGTGGTCAGGAAGCTCAAAGGAAATGATGATTCTAATATTGGGATCATAACCAATATTATGGTCAAGATTCTCATATTCTTGAGGAGTATGGAAGGCATCCAAGGCTAAAAGATAATATTATCCCAATGAGAGATGTTAGAATGTGGGTTTCAAGCGGTCTTCTATGGGGATCTGAGAAGAAGGGATAGATGATCTAGTTGAAGCTTCATTGATGGTAGGGGTGGAGTTTTTATTGGTTGGTGATGAGGTGGATGAGCAAGGCAGAAGAATGTAGTTGGGTTGATATGTCATGTTACAATATGCAAAATAACTAGGGTTAGCTTATATGGTGATGACTTGACCTTCATGTTCAAACTTGATACATCAATGCAAGGTGGATGGGACACAACTCATGGAGTGGATCCAAGGGCATCCAAGTAATATATTATATTAGAACTTTCCTTATTTGATGAAGAAGATCTCTGGAAGTGTATGAGGTCCAAATCAGATGTGGAGGGTGATTTTTCCCAAGTTTGTGGCCATAGTATTATTAAAGGAATGGAAAACCATGGTGATTTTTGACATGATATTCTTTGGTAGATGGAATTGGTCACAAGCATGGGAGGAAATAATATTAATACTATCTCCTCCATTAATCATCACCCTTTTGATGTGGGTTTGATTGATGTATGAAATGATAAAGAGGGGAGGATCAGGATCTTCAAGATGAACAGAAGATATTTATGAATCCTTGAATGTGACAAGGGTGGAAAATTAAAGATCTCTAATAAAGGCTAGAAGAGGTTGAGGGCCTTCAGGTTGGACTTCTATAGATTGTAGGGACTCTATCAGTGCTTAGTAGTGATGGGGTGAGGTGTTGATCAGTTTAAATAGACACATCTTCATTAGTGTCTGGTGAAGTTGTTTTAGAACTACTCATTGGATAGATTCAAAAGGTTTGGAGGGAAAGGCACCCAAAATAGATATTTTGCGTTTTATTGAAGGTAAAGGTGGAGGTGCTTGAGTCTAGTTAGAATATTGAGGGGTGGAAAGATATGTCCATGGAATGGACACTTTGGCCTTTCCCTTATATTTTTGTTGGGCTTGAGATCAGGTGACCATATAGATGGTGTGGATGAGGGGAAGTGTTGGGATAGAAGGCTACTTTAGTTCATCCTCACTCTTAGATGAGGGTGTGGTAATGGGTTGATATTGGATGGGTTTGTTTGGTGCTTGGTTTGATGATGGGATTAAGAGAGGTTCATCTAATAATAGATCATTTTCATCCCATAAGTTATAGACACGTGCTTGGAGAGCTTTATAGTTCTCTATGTCATGTCCAAGTATCCTATGGTATGAGAAAATTAAACTATCATTGAACTAAGATGGTTTAGGAATTGAAGGGTCAAAGGGTTTGATAGGTGGTAGGATCAAGGAAAAAGTTTGTAACAACCTTTGTAAAATGTTAAATAAGATTCGAGTAAAGGTGTTGAGGGTAATGCGGTTTTGGTTTCTAGGGTGGGAACCATCTTAGAAGTAGGCTTCACCATGAAAGTTGTGGGTGGTATAATGGATTTGGTAGGTGGGTTTGGTTGGGTTTGTTTTGTGTTGGATGGTTTTGAGGTGGAAGGTTTAAAGGTAAAATATTTAGAGGTGGGTGATTGAGATGATGAAGGTTTGGAGATAGGTTGGTAGGTAGAGGTAGATAGTTTGGTTTAAAATGATGGGGAGTTTGATGTCTTGGAGGGGGTAGGTAAAGGTAGAATAAAAGGAAGATGTTTAGTTTGGGTAGTTTTGGGAGGGTTTACCTTTTTGATATAAGGATGAGCTCTTAGGATGGAAGAAGGATGGGGTACCAAGATAGAAGGTAAGAGGGAAGGAGGTGGTATGGCTCTAGTTCTAGATGGGAGTTTGGGTGGTTCCACATTTTTGGTTGATCTAGTTAAGGTTTTATTTGGTAGAGTATATGATTTTAAATCCAACTTCAAAGATGAGTGGATAAGGCTAGGAGTATGAATTACCCCTAGATTATTGATAGGATTGATTAAAGAGGTGTAAGGTGATTTGATAGTTTTGGATGAGATAGTTTGGATGGTTTTTACATGGTGTTGGGAGGGTTTTTGATGAGGGAATTGATGTGATGATAGGTTTAATAGTGGATAAAAGTGAGGTTGAAGGTTCATGATTGTTTTGATAGGGGATCCTAAGGAGGTGCCAAAAGGTAGCTCAATCCAAATTGGGTTGAGAAGAGAATTATAGGTTTTAGACTAGTCTATAAAAGGGTTTATAAATTTATTTAGCTCCTTGGGCATTAGATTCAAAGATTATGACCATAGGTTGATGTAAGGGAATGGTTTCTTGACTCTTTTCCTTGGTAAAATGTTCCAAGATTTAGTAAAATGTTTCCTCCATGGAGGGAGTAGGTAAGGTGATCTCCCCTTATGGAATGGTTTCCAAAGAGAGAGTGGGTGATTCCATGATGGGGGAGGAAGGTGTGATAACAATGGTTATCTCCTTTGGCATTCATATCAAAGGATAGGTGGGTAAGTCTAATATCTTATCAAGTGAGGAAGAAGAGGTGGTTGCTTCCTTTGTTTATATATCCAATAGAATGGAGGGTGATTCTACCATTTGAATAGGTGGAGTGGAGGAAGAGATAGTTGAGGCAATGGTTTCTTTAGTGATAGGTTCACTAATAATTACATTGACTCTATGGACCTCACAAGTGTGATATGATTTTGGTTTGGTGTCATAATGGTGGGAAAAAGGGGCATGATTGGGAAAAGGTTGTTGAAAGATGTCAAGTGACTGATTTAGGGGTGTATTGGGATTGTCCAATGCAAGTTATCCCTTATTGATCAAGTTTTTGATAATGTTTTTGAAGGTGTTACACCTACTAATGTCATGTCCAATGACATGGCGAAAGGCACATAGATCATTCTCATTGTACCAACTAGGCACATGGTGAGAAACATTAAATTTCTTAGGAGGTTTGATGGGGTAAAGTTGTATGATGTTGGCTTTGATAAACCTGTCCAAAACTGAAGCATATGACTCCCCTAGTAGATTGTATTGTTTTTGGGTAGCTCAATTTTCATTCCAAGTTTGTTGATTGGAGGAGTTAAAGGAGTTGGTTTGGTTGGGTTGATTGATAACTGGAGGTAGAGAGATTTTAAGGATAATCATGTTTTTGGTTTCCTTTGGTTTGGTATTGGGTTATTTAGATTGGTTGGTGATTTTGGATGGATAAGGGTCATTGGATTTGATGTTAGAGTTTTTGTTTCTTAATTTCAACTTACCCTCATCGATGGCTCTAATTTCTAGTTTGTGTGCCATGGTCAAAGACTCATCAAAAATTTTGAAGGTTTGAACTTGTAGAGTAGGGTCAATGTGTTTGGCAGAAGCCTAAGATAAAATTTTAATCAAGTCTGGTTGGGGCAAGGAGAAAGAGCTCTGGTTGATAAGACCCCTCTATCAGGGTATGAAATTGGCAATTGATTTGTCATAAAATTACATGATGGAATAGAGGTTAGTGATGGAGACCTTCTTAGATATATTGATCAATAAGTGGTCTAAAAAAGTTTGAGTGAGTTGAGAGAAGGAAAATATGGAGTGATTATTGATAACATTATAACAATCCAATTCTGGTCCATATAAAGACATAGGAAATGTGCAAAGGATAAGAGCATCATCATAAGTAATCAAGTAGCAATAATGCCATAATACTCTTAGGTGTTGTTGGGGGTCTTCCTTGCTTTAGAATTTATAAAATCTAGGTAGTTCCCATTAAGGAGGGTAAGGTTGGATAGGGATAGATGGGTGAATAGGTTCATTATAGATTTGGTTGCACAACAAGAGGTTGTGATCCCTAGAGATAGATGATTCTAGGTTGGTCATTTTATCCATCAACAATTTAACCAAATCTGTTTAGGGTTGGGGGATTCCATTATTATATGTTAAGTTTTGTTGGGGTAGGGTGGATGTAATATATGGATAACTGGTAGAAGGTTGAGAAGATGCCACATATTGGTATGTGGTCATTGAGGGTTGGGATGATTCCACATAAGGATTAATGGGCACAAAAGGTTTGGTAGAAGATGATGCTATGTATCCTTGTGGATTATGAACATAGTGTGGGTAGGGTGTCATAAGTATTTGTTGAGGGGTTGATGTGGATTGGTTGGGAGGTATGAT
The DNA here is from genome assembly GCA_037957365.1 of Torreya grandis. NCBI lineage: Eukaryota > Viridiplantae > Streptophyta > Pinopsida > Cupressales > Taxaceae > Torreya > Torreya grandis. Next base: position 164,383 of record JARHVA010003770.1, on the reverse strand, counting down.
AAAATTGGTAGATAAGGGAATTAATGTGGATTGTGTTGGAGGTATGAATGAGTTAGTTTTTTTGAGGTGAGTGGTAACTCTGGTACTAATAGGTGGAATGGTATAAGGTATAAAAATCACCACATTTTGAAGTGGGGTAGAAATTGGTGGGTTGGTAGTGATAAGGGTAATAATCACAATATGGGAAGAAGTTATCCCCATATTTGATGGAGTGTGGGTAATTAAAGGTAAGGTTGCCCCTATGTTGGAGGAGTTATTGATTAGTGTAGGGGGTGTTTGGTTATTAGTTGGGTTGTTTGATTGAGTTTAGGTGGAGGTAGTAGGTTGATTATTTGTGGAGGAAGATGTTTGAATGATCATAGGTTGGGTAGAGGTAGTGGAAACCATAATATGGGGAGTCATACCATAAGGTAGATCACTAGGAGTAACTAAAGCAGGGGTAAAGTAAGACAGGGTGCTAAGGTAATGTTGGAGGGCTATAAGATTGTTATCAAGGAAAGTGGTGAAATATGCATAACCTTAGAAAATTATCTGAGGCATGGTAGGGGGTATAAGGATGAGGAAAACCCTCAACATCTGAGGTATACTCTATAGATGAGGAAGAAGAGGAAGGTGGTTTTTGGTTGGTTTGTTTATTCAATTGTTGTCTAGTAAAAACCATGTGAAGAATGAAAAACAATAAAGGAAAGCTCAAAACTCAAATAAAATAAAAATATCTCAATGAAATCAATAACATATACTTGAGTGGATTTAAAATCTTAGGGTACCTTTTATCTCACTTTTGGCTTATGCCTTAGTTGGAAAGTGTGAATAAGAACTTGGTTTGTAGAGCAAGTACTAGAAAAGAAGTCTAAGGTTGGTTTCAAGTGTTCAAGGCTCTCAAAAGGATCTATGTTGGAAATAAATACATGGATTGGTATTGGGGCCTAACCCCTCACTTCACAAACCATAATGATAAAGGTATCATGTGCTTAAATAGTAAATACCAATTTTCAAAGTTTAGATTCAACCAGAGAGCTAAGTTTTGGTTTCTCTTCTTGGTAATAACCCCTACGTAAGATATCCAAAGGGTGAAGGTGAACCACTAGGAGATGAAACCCTAGTTAGGACTTATGTCAATTATTATAATGTTTTTATTGATTTAAGTGGTTTGATATGGTGCGTGATAGATAAGTGAAGATACGATTAAATTACTTTGCTCTAATTTTAACTATGTGAGCTAAACATGCAAGCAATCAATGTATCCAAGGTTTATTTTATACCCAAAATAGATTTGGATTTATTTATATGATACTAGAATAAGGAAGAAAAGGGGCACCTAGGTTTTACTAGGTATTTCCAGAATGACAAAAATTTTCACTCAATTTCATTTTATTTTCTTGGAAAGAAGTAGGAAACTGATTATGGGTATGGTAGAATAACCTATTTATTTGTTCACATATGATCCAGATGATTGTGAAGATCTCCTCTGTCTTGGGAAGAATGACATATAGATAAGAAAGTACTGAAAAAGGGGTTATTATATGGATGGATTTCCTAGCATGAGCTAGATCTAAGAAGCATGAGCTTACTAGGAGGTTGTCAATCCACACTCTTAAAATAGTTAAGTTGAAATAAATAAAGATTAATTACTTGAATAAAATGATAGAAAATATTGAAAGGAAATGTAAGAAGAAATAAATTCTTAATAAATTAAATAAACTAATTATAGAAAATAGAAGGTCAATACTAATGCTAAATAGGTAAGGTTGGGTTCAAAAAATTAGGCAAGGGTATGTGAGGTGGAAATAGATTATTGTTATTTCTTACCAAAGTGACCATCAATGGTTAGGATGACCATCAATTATTAAGGTTAATATTTGTGGTTGGATGACCATCATCGATTGAAGGTGACCATTAGTGGTCAAGGTGACCATCGACAGTTGCTATGGATTCTAAAGATTTTCAGAAAAGGGATGCAGAATGGGTCAAGAAGTAATTGGAGAACTAGTTAAGGTATATAGGTTATAAGGTATGATGTATAAGAGTCTAATTTAGTCAAAGATGGTCGAAACCAAATGAACAAAACTAAAAATAAGAAATGTACCTAGTTTGTTTCTTAATGGTTGATGGTAGGCTGAGAGGAAATTTTGGTAGAGTAATGGTACTTTATCTGAAGAATAATTTTGGCTGAGGTTTAGGTATATTTCATAGATACTATCTTGATAGAAGAAAATATGAAAATAATTTTTTGATGTAGAAGTTCCTGATGACTATTGGTTGAAATCTTGATTGCTTGATAACTAAATTCCTAGATGCTTGTATCTTTTTTCACCTCTTCCTCCCATCTTTTTATAGGAAAAGAGAGATAGAGATGGAAGGTTATATAGGAGGTTTGGTTGGTTTCTATGATGTGTTAGCTTGATTTCCATATTAAATTTAAATGTGTTAGCTTTCACATAGCTTGAATTATCTTTGTTTAGATGGGGAAGACCTGATCATCGATGGTTAGGGTGACCATCAACAATCAATATGACCATAGATGATTGAGAGTTAAAGGTTAGTGGGTAAAAAAGGTAAGTTAGTGATTTGGATTTATTGAGTTAGCTAAAATAACTCAAGGTCATGGTTAGAGTCTAGGTAATGATATGATCTAGGGGCATTTTAACATCTAGAACCATCATGTGTAGTCTTCTAGTGTCTATAGTTTATCTTGAGGATTATCCTCTTTAGGCAAGTTTGCAACATTAAATTTCTCCATTTCACTTAAGAAATCCAAGAACAAATTCTACCATTGATCTTTCAATTTACTTGAGCTTACCTTGACCTCCATAATATGTTCATGAAGGCTATCCTCTTGTTTCTCATCAATATCCTACAAGTTGAAAGCTAAAAAATGTTCTTCCTTATAAAGTGGGATGCCTATTATGATTTCCTCATCATAGACACTTGAAATGTCCTCTTGAAGTTCACCTATGACTGCAATCTCCTCCTTTATGAGGGAGATGGTGAGAGGGTGAAGAAGTTCACCTTGTTTATAACTTAGGAGGGTTTCCTTCCAGCTAGGTACTTTGATTGTTCTTTTAGGAGGCTCTTAAACTAAGGAGAGAGAGTCTCTAAAATCTTATACATCAATCTCATTGAGTTGACATATGGTTTCTTGACTCACTTCTTGCACAACTAACCCTTCCTCTACTAGAACTAGTTCTTAGACTACCTCAACTAATGCCTCCTTTTTGTTCTTTATTCCCTCCTTGATTTATTTTCATGAGGGGAATGTGAAATACTTAACCACATTTTCCATTTACTTAATGGGTGTGGGAGAGGGTGGTTTCTAAAGAGAAGGTATGAAATAGTTAGGGTCATAAGAGAGGATCCAAGATGGAATAACTTTATGTTCTTGAGTGAGATGGGCATATGAGAAGGATAACACAAACTGATTAGCTCAGGGTTAACATACTCCTTTTCCCATTGCTCAAACACTTATTCAATGGACAATACCCACCCTTTCATATCTTACTTCTCAACATGTGGGTAGTTAGCTTCTTTAATGGATGCCCATACATTCCATAACTCTTTCAAGAAGATATTTATCTCTTCCATGGCATGAATAGGGAATTATTGTCCAAACTTGACCCCCTCATTTATATTCATGATTGTTATTCCTTGGTACAATATTTCCTCTTTGAGTTTTGACAAGGATGGACTTTGACAAGGTTGACTAGGGGGTTCTTGAAGGGAAGAGGGCACATAAGGCTAGTCTAAATAAGCCTGCTTCTCTTCATAATATATTAACATATTATCTACATTTTGAACCATGTTTCTTATCATTATAATGTCCTCATTCCTGCATGGTGACTAATTTTCTTGTTCAAAAATCGACCATCTATTTTTCACTAACTAAATAACACTCCTTTCTTTTTTTAGAACATGGATAGGGATGACTGGAGAAAAATCCAAACCCTTACCAATGTAATATATATTGATAATGCTTGATTGACTCCTGATAAGGATGTAACAAGGTAAGCCTAATCTTGACAAGGGAAAATAGAGGTCTGATTTGAATGCAAAGGAGGTTGACCTTGGTCATATGCAGGGGTAGGAGGATGATAAAGGCCATGATAGGGTTGATAGGATATTTGAGGGCCATTTGGGGGGAACACAAACATTATTTTCTTGATAAGAGTGATGTTGAGGTAGAGAATAAGCATACTGATCAAAAGATGAATGATTGTACATACCAAATAATGATGATTAGGCACTTAGTTAGGCTAATTAGCCAACTAATAAATGCTCAGAGTTTCCATTGATGTTGTAAAATGAATTTAAAGGCTAATATGTATAAGAACAACACTAAAAATCTTTCTATTGATTTGGACTTTGGTCTCATTGGGCATGCCAAAAACTATTATGACTTGGAATTGCACCCTAGTGGAGGAGTTATTCAATCTCCCACACTCCCAATCATAATATTGGGACAACCTCAAGATGTGGGTTTCTTATGATGAGGTTGAACCTATAGAATAGGCTCACTTCCTCTTTGATTCTCACCTAAAAATAATGATAAACTAATGCTTCAAATGGAAAAGGGTTAGAGAGAGAATAAGGGATCTTAAGAAGGTTAACCAGGTGATACACCAAATAGAAGAGAGAAACTCCCATAAGCTAGAACCCACACTATATTTTTTGAAGACAATTATAGTTCATACAACCTCAAGATCAAGATGACTACATAAGTGTTTCATAGAAGAGGTTCAAAGTATAACACTATTTTAGACCTGCAAACAACATTGGAAACTCCTTAAACAAGGTAAAAAAGGAGGACAATGTTTAAGGAAGATTCTACTTCACACAATGTCTTCATGTACAACTCACCCAACATAGATCTTAGATAAGAGATAAGTAAATAATATCTTATATTTCATCAAGAATTAGTTATTATAAATACTTGACAAGGTCAAGCCTAATCAAATTGAGCATACTTTGCAATATCTCAAGGAGTATTCCTATCTCCTAGAAGGATGAAACAAGTATACAATCTAAGAACCCTCTCAAAGGAGAAGAAAACATGATCATATAGGAGAATGGAATAAGAGAGAAGATGGGCATGTTATGAGAACAATTAATGAGCTGTCAACTATTAAGGAATGCTCCACCATGCTTTAGTCTAATCATGACTAGTCCATCATCAACATGACAATATTTATTTTTACCAATAGCCTCTGAGCAATACACTAGAAGATAAGAGTTTTTCCAAAGATGGTGAGTCATGATCCTATTTATGAAAGGGACCCTTAGGTACTCTAAAAATCAATTAAATGCTTAGGATGCTTCTCCAACCACTATATCTCTATCTTTGATCTTCTATGCATCCTTTCACTTAGATTTTGTATAAGGACAAAATTATCACATCCATAGACCTGAATGAGCTTTGATTATGTCTATTTTAGGTGGTTATCTATTAAGAGAATGGCTCAGGATGTTCTCTTATTAATTACCCATATCTGATTTATGCTTTGAAACCTAGTCCTAGATTAACTATGGACAAAAACCAATCTAAGATTATTGGTTTTCCTTTAGTCCATTTATAGATGACACTACTCATTGGTTGGTCCTTTTATGTAATATGATCTAACTTAGATCGAGCTCAATCTTAGTTATATGTAATTATACTAGCTCAAGTCAAAAATTGGCTCATTAACCTTCATTGAGAGCTCCTTGGGCCTACCTTTTCTTTAATTGGTTGTCGATAATGACTTAAACTATTAACCTATTGAACTTTACTCACTTCATCAATCTTGATCTGTATGATCAAGTGATAGCCATCTATCTTACCTATTAACTTGTCAACTTTTTCCAAGATTCACCATGTGTCAAACACATATTGATCCTTAGGATTTTCTATTAGTTTGTATCCTAATGCTCTTATACCACATGTCAACCTCTTGATCCCCTTCACTATTTGACTCACCGTGCACCATTAGATCAAGATGTAAAATCAAGTGATGTATGTTAGATCTACTAAGACCCATTGTTTGAACTCCAAAAACTACTTTACAAGATCAAATGTGAAGGTATACAATACATCAAATGATGTTTGCATGATCATATTTGACATTTTGTAGACCATCAAATTTAGACCATAATAGATTTTTACTATGTCTTAAGATTGATGTCTGTGTGACCATCATTTGATATTCTCATGACTGTATTTGACATCCCATAAACCATTAAATTTTAAGCTCCAATGTATTTCTACTTGATCTTTATTTTGACATTACTGCGAATGTCTTATTTTGTAGGTTCAATTTTGAAGGCCTATATCTTGAATCACAAGAATCATGGAGGCACCAAATTTGTTGGAGAGGTTCTTGAGACCAAAAACATCAAACCCACTTGATCCATTAGTCTTGGGAGCCTTCTAAGTGTACTTATAAAATGTACAAATTGACATCTCCATTCATTTTTCATGTCATCTACGTGCCTATCATGGTCAAAAATGGCTAAATATGGAAACTTAGTAGATTCTGACTGAGGAGCTAACTTTGAACATCCATAACTTTTGATGTACTTTGGTGGATGATCTAAAACTTAGTGCATAAAAAATAGGGACTAAGATAAAAAAACCCATATGATCATTTTATCTTGATACTACCACACATGTGAGATATTATGTAATCAATATGCTCATTTAGCTCCATTTGAACTCCTTTGTAAATTGGCTAAATGTGGAAACTTAATGGATTTTATCTAAGAGGCCAAATTTGCATCTTCATATCCTTTGATGAACTTTGATGGATGACCAAAAACTTGGTTCATAGTTTCTTGAGACTAATGTGATGAAATACATGTGATCAATTTTCCCTAACTCATCCACATGTGTGAGATATAACACCATCAATATGCTCACTCAGAATTGTTGCCACTAGACCCAAAATGTCGAGATGAACATAGTGAAGAACTAGATGAATACCATGCACTTACATACTCATTATAGGCACTATTGACACCCCATAGGGTCTCTAAAACACTTTATACTTATTTCAAAGCCTTTTAATCCACTACTTTATCAAACCAAATAAGAGCTTTATATGTGCGCCAAAATTGGCCAACACTAACCATACCATTTTCCTTAATAAACAAATAATTCACCATTTTATTTGTATCAATGTTAATCATGATGTGCATCTCTGAATTAGTAGGTATAATAGAATCATACACATTGATAAATTCTTATTCATCTATTTTCATCATTCCATTTTCTCTTATTTATGGTAAAACTACACTAGCTTGAGGTCTATTTGGACTATGTATACAACACTTGGATACATGGACTATCTTGGGTCAGCTTAACCACTATGATTCTTCACCATTATTATCATCATTATCACCATTACTTTTCACCATAATTATCATCATTATTACCATTTTCTATCATTATCACCACTTCCATCATTATCATCATTACCATAATTATCACCATCTCCACCATTTTCCCATTTGTTCCTTAACCATAATTCTTTTAATCATCTCTACCATTAATTTTTCCATCCTCATGTGCCTAGATTTTTTGGCTTCTTCATTCTTTGAAAATTCATTCTACCCTGACACCTATATACGTGCTCACTCATCCTTAATCTATGTAATATGTTATATCTTTGAGCTATGATTTCCAATCTAACATACTAGGGAAAACTATTTAGACTAATCAATGATCAAAATGACCCTATTGGTGAAAATTAATTTGTCAACAATCAAATATAACCTATTGGGGCACACTATTATTCAAACAATATCACCCTCTTTAGGACTATTTCAATCATTCAATCATTCTTCTAGTTCTAAGCCCACAATTTTCACTCTATTTGGGGTATATTAAAGTGTTCCATGTATTTTGGGATGCATTCTTCCCACTTCCCCCTATCTTGGGGAAACATCAATTCTACTCTATCTACATCAGAAATAAAATTGTGCAAGTAGTATTTAAATTGAATTAATATCATCCATGGGTTAATTTCATCCTATTATTGTCAATTTTTCCCTTTCAAAACCTCTTTTTGCACTGGATCAAGTTATTTCTTCTTTTTACAGGCTTTTTTGACAACACTATTTACTACCTACTCCCTCAAGGGGACATCCAGGGCTTATCAACTACCCTTTGGGGCATCAATATATACCTATTAGATCTAAAAACCTATTCTTGTCAACATATCATTCTTCAACCATTATTTTATTCTTAATAACTTTTTCATTATTTGAAAATATGTCATTGTCCCTATGTCTCACAACACCTTATAAAATAGGGGTAAAATGTAGACACTCATTTTTTTCCACTTCTGTGTCTAAATAGATATCATAATGATTTTTTTGCAAAAAATGCAAATTAAGCCTAGAAATCACTGAACATCCCAATTTCATCCACATAAAAACATCCTAAATCACATTAGTGTATCCATATTTAGGGAAATTAATTATATGCAACCATTACCTTCATTTGATTCATCTCTAATCCAATTCTGACTAATAAATTGACATTTTTGACTAAGTGTGTGAGACAACCTATCCAAATTTAAAAATTATAAAAAATACAATAAAAATTACATAACTAATCAAATTAAATCAAATGGTTAAGTGTAAAATCCATAGAAAATTAATGAATTTATATTTTTGGAAACTCATAAATTCAACCAAAATATTTGAAAAGGTGACATCATCCTAAAAGTTGGCAAACATTAAGAAATGAATACAAATAAATATATGAATTAATGCAAGCCATGCCTAATGAATGATCATTTCCAAGCATTTATTTGATTTAAGCCTCCAAAATTGAATCAAATTATGGCCAAACATATAGATATTGATCCAGTAGTCATAATTGGTCCTCCTTAATCTGGAAAGACTATAAATAACAAGGTCACCATAGACCTAATTCAAGATTTTAGAGCCAAAATTATTATGTAGAATTTTTCCTATAGCTTAAATTTATTGAACATATTCCAAGCTAAATATCAAGTTAAAAAAGGGAGATGTTGCCCATGTGTGGTACCACCATTTCCAAATACCAATTGTTCACATACTAAACACAAGCCCTCTATCATGCCAATTTTAAGATGAAGTCATTTTAGGAATTTAAAATGGTGTTTTTGTCTTTCCTTTATTGATTTATTTGTCTTATAATCTTTTCTCACCCAAATAATTAGGCTTAGAATGTTATTTATCTTTGATTTTTTTAATTTTATACACTAATGATAGAAATTGACACCATCTTTATATTCCTATGTTGCAAGTACCATATTACCAATACCTCCCTCTTTGGGGCCATTCAATCATTCAATATTTATTTGAGTTCTAAGCCCACATATTTTCCCTTGTTTGAGCTATGTTAAAGTGTGTTCATTATATTTTGATGTAACCTTCCCACTTCCCCCTACCTTGGGACAACTCACTTTTCTACTCTATCCACATTGGAGATAAAAGTGTTTTAGTAGTATCTCAATTAGATTAATCTCATCCATGGGTTAATTGCACTTTTATTCTTGTTAATTTTCTTATGTTTGAGGTCCTACCAATCAATCTTATTTTTAGCCACTCCCTTGAGGGGGCATTATGGGATTCCCAAAATATGTTTAGAGCATCACTATTTTATTCTTAGTGAATATTTAATTCTTTTAAAATATGTTATTATGCATGTGTCTCTCAGTGCATTATCAAATAGGGGCAAAATGTAGACACTCCTTTTTGGCCACTTTCATTTCTAAATGGATATCAGATTGATTTCTTAACAATAATACAAATTAAGCCTAGATATCACTGGACATTCAATTTATTCTACACATTAGGAGAAAACACTAAATAATGTCAATGTATCCCTATTTTGGGAAATGCATCATTCACAATCATCACCTTCTTTTGATTCATCCCTAGTTAAATTATGACATAACAAATTGACATCTTTGACCAAAGTGTGCAAGAAAAATCTTTCAAAATTTAGAAAATACAATAATGCTAATAAAAATTACTTAATTAATCAAATCCAATTAAATGGTTAGATAAAAATCCCATAGTAAATTACTATTTTTTCAAAATCATAAATTCAACCAAAATATCTAAAAAGGTGAAATCGTCCATGATATCATTTTAAAAGTTGGAAAGCATTAACAAATGAATGTAAAAAAATATCTAAATTAATGAAATCCATGCTTTATTAATAACCTCATTTATTACATTTATCCTCCAAAATTAAACCAAATTATGGATACACATCTCAATCTTGATCCAACAGTCATATTTGGTCCTCCTCAATTTGGAAAAGCTATAAATACCAAGGTTATCATAGACCTAAAACAAGCTTTTTGAGCCAAACTTATTATTCATAATTTTGCCTAAAGATTCACTTTACTGAACACATGCTAAGATAAATATCAAGTGAACAAAGAGATATGTTTCCCATGTGTGGTGCCGCCATTGCCAAAGACCAATTATTGACATAATGAGCATAATCCCTATCTCATGCCGATTGTAAGATGAAGTCATTATAGGAATGTAAAATGGTGTTTTTATCTTTCCTTTGTTTATTTATTTATCTTACAATCATTTCTCACCCAAGTAATTAGTCTTAGAATGTTAGTTTTCTTTGATTTTGTTTATTTTATACACTAATGATAGAAACTAACATCATCCTTGGATTCCTAAGTTACACATACCAAGGTAAAGAAAATAATAATTTTTTTAGAAACTATGTATACAACCTAAGAAGATAAAAAGTATAATGTAAAAGGATTTAAATGCTATAATATATAGATATAATTATTGTTTATTGACCCAAAATAAAAATATAATCATTGACCATTCAAATTTATTTTTTTTAAATCTCTTGAAGAGAGATCACAATTGCTCTTACTTGAAGGAGGGAACAATGTTGTATATGTAGGTTGTATGATTATTAAGTTGGGTCATCATAAGGCAGGTTTTTATTATTATGTTTAAGTTCCAAAACAATATCATAGGTGATGCATATTATTAGTAAAACTTCATAAAAAGTTACTTTTAGAGATAAGTTTGTACCTAGTGTCCTCAACCTACATACAAAAAGGATCCATCTTAAAAGTTGTGAATTAATTAGGTAAATAATTGTTATGATAGTATTTGAAACCGCATATCATTTATGTATAACATCCAAAAATAACATCACCTTGGTCTAGTATAGATCTATAAAATAGAGTTATAAAACACTTAAGAAACATTGATTCTAAATAATCCCTCACGATGAATTAATGGAACACTTACAATAATAATATAACCAAGGGAATGAAAGTATATAATGATAATCAATGGATGAAAATAAATCAGTCATCGATGTAGTTCAAGATAAATATGGAAATAAATATTCACAAAGTAAATCCAACTATCTGTAGATCAATGTACCTTCTAATAGGATCAACTATATATGCATATGAAATAGAACAATACATCTCAAATAACCATCCATGTATTTATTACAAAACTAAATATTTACACATTTTAAATATAATAGAGACTATAAAATTAAAACAATGTTTTATGCACTTAAAACCCTACTAAGTATTATAAATATAAAACTATCTAAAATTAAACCAATTGTATATGCATTTCAAAACCAACTATCTATACTTTTGAAATGGATCAAACATCTCATGTTAAAATGGATATACATGAATTTAAAACATATTTATCTATGTTTTTGGATTAGATCAAGCATCTTAAATTAAACTAGTTATACATGTATTTTAAATATAACTATCTTTGATTTTGAATTAGATCAATCATCTCAAATTCTACCCATTGTACATGCATGTCAAAACCAGATATTTGTGCTTTTGCATTAGATCAAGCATCTCAAATTATACTAGTTTTAGATTCATTTCAAAACCAAGTATCTAAGATTTTAAATTATATGAAACATATCAATTAAACTGACTATACAATCATTTATAAATATATATATGTATTCGTGTATGCATTTTGAAATAGAACAATTCATCTAATATAAATGCAACCATACATGCATATTACAATAAAACAATTCCTTTCAATAAACTAGATATTGATTCATATACCAAGGACCAATTTATATATATAATAAACAATTGCCTATGATATACAATAATGATATATATTATCAGTTGTTCATGCATTAAAAAGTCATATAATCTTCAAATTGTGCTTAATTTGTGTCATTGGGAGATAGAGTGACTATAACATTAGGTCTTTTTGCATTGGATGGAAGAACCAAGTGATAAAAAAATATACAAACATTCCATAACATCAAAAAAATACTCCTCATCTGCTAAAGTGAGGAATGAGTCATTAGAACAAGTTCCCATTAACCAATTAATTATGATAATGGATATACCCTTAACCAAATATTTAGAAGTGTAGTCAACCAAAATATAATTCATCCCATCAGTAACCAACACATATATAGAATGTGATAGAAGTAACCCTTGATAAACTAAATGAAAGATACCAAACTACTCATATTGGACACCATTGGTGGTGATACAAGCACCCACATCTTAGAATATAATTTTAACCATATTGAAAAACTTAAAACTAATGGAAAGTGCCTGAAGCATAGCCATCATGAAAGGCCAATCAATTCTATCATAATATTTGTAAAAGTTACTTTTGATAAGATAAGGATTCATGATGAGATTTCCTTGCCTAATCAATTCCATCTAGAACAAAAAATATGTTATTAAGGATATATATATATATATATATATATATATATATATTATGGATAGAACTAGTTTTCTTGGGGCAAATTAAGAAGGGATGAAAACACCTAACTTGAAGAGTGAGGACCTTAGCCATGATCTTATAGGATACATTGAGAATGGTAATGGGACACCAATTGGTAATGAGATCATGATCCCCCATTTTGGGAATAAGTGTTATATTACCTTGATTAATAAAATTGTTGATGGAATTGGTTTGGATAGATTCTAGGTATACTTTGAGTAAATTAGGACATACTGTATCCCTTAATTCTTGATAGAACTCATAGATAAATCCATCAAAACCAGGAGCTTTGTCAATGGACATTTGCATAGTATCCTCTTGAAGCTCCTTAATGGATATAAGTATATCAAATGCCATTCTTTGTGCTTCATTGACAGTGCAGAGAACAAATTAAAGGAATTTAATTAAAGCATGCTCTTATTCTAGTGATGAATATTGAGTGGTGAAAACATTATGGTAATGAGAAACAAATACTTTCAAAATATTAGTAAGGTGTGTAAGGTGGGATACAACTTCCTTGTAACTATTTTGTGACCAATCGCTTACATAGAATTGAGGAGAGCAAATAACTCTTGAGAAAATCTATCTCTAATATTTATCCAATTCATTCATGCTCAAATTCTGAGTTCCCATAAATTGATAATGTAATTAAACTTTGTGTTTGTGCTACCATATGGCATCTTGCATTTATAGATCTTGATTGAAAGGAGAAAGTTAAAAATCCTATGAAATTTGAATGAAACCATGATGTGAAGCCTCATGGTTATTATAATGGAAAATAGTTATTTATTTTCCATATATGAGAAGAAAGGTAGTTTTCCTATTAATGGAATTTTTACCACCATTAAATGCATCCAAAATATGCATAAGGTTAAGGCACAATATTCTATATTTTAAAATGTGATTCTTGGTTTAGGAGTAAAAATAATGAGAAATATTTGGTTATAAATACATATTATAAACCCTTGGAGGGGAGAGATCCATTTAATTTTAACTTGATGGGAAGGTGGTATAAAATCATAACATCTATACTAATAGATACAAGGTGGTAAAAAGTATTAGCAAAGGTAAATATTTTTAATTCTATCAACATGGCTCTATCAAGATCTTAATGACCTAATCATGAAATTTCTAGAGATTAAACCAAATAAATCATGGTGAGGTAGTAAGAAGGTGGCGATGGTTATTTTGTCTAAGAGTGCATGTTTTTTGAGCATGTAAAACCATGCCTTGATTTATCTAGTGAAAAAACACATTACAAGTAACCCCTCCTTTTATTTGTAATATTTAACCATATCAAAGTCTCCACATAGGATCTAATTTACATTAAGAAGAGAGTTGGAAACTAGTGCCAAAATGTCACCCTTCCCACCACATCATTAGACACATAATAATTGGCAATATCAAGGGAGTGGCCATTAAATTCAAATATGGTCCACACTATTAAAACACTTAATGTCTAAGCAGTGTAATTATAATACCCTTAGTACACTTTAGGTAATTAAATAATAAAGATTTATTATTTATTAACATGAGTTAACAACATCATGTAAAAAAATAATAAAACATAACTTATTTATTACTTATAAATAAAATTAAAATATACTTATTTATTTTATCAATAATTTTAACTATTTTTGGGATGGTTAGACCTATTGGTTACAATAGTCACTGTCCTTTGAGTTTTACTATAAAATAGGGTTTATCCCTATTGCTCAAACATATCGATAGATTTAAACTTGCTTGAATAATTAAGAGTTTTTTGAATCTATACTATGATGAAGTGAGAAGGCAAAAAGATTTGTATTGGGTGTTATTATTATATCTCAATCATTGAATATCATTTATGGGTTTTTAACCTCCTATTGGTTGTTCTACTTTAAATGCTTGTGTATTGTGTCAATTATATTTGATATTTGACATCATTTATTCATCTAGATCCAACATTATATTACATATATATTTTATATTATGTTAATTTTATCTTGGAGTCAAATCCATGAGATGATTAGGTGATGGGAAATAGTTTTTATTGGAAGATTTAGGCCATGTGCAAATATTTTCTATTTTTTTAAATCAAACCTGTGGAGGTATTGTATAACATAGGAGGGGTGCAATTTTTTTAGGGTTTATTTCTATAATTATTGGATCACTTGAATATAAATTCACTGATTAAAGCATCCCTAGATCCTATTCAACAATTAGAGTTTTTTTCAAGCATGTATATTGTATTAAGGCGTAATTACTACACTTGTATGGCCCATGTACAATTTGGGTGACTAAAGAAATTTCAAAAGAATTATTTTAACTCTATTCTTGGCCTAGTTGTTGCTAAAAGACCATCTTATTCATATTTAAGCTCTCTTAGATCATTTTTGAAGATTAATAAGTGCTCATTCAACCACTAGAATTTTACTTGAGCATCTAAAGCACCCTTATACAACTTGTTAAAGAAAAAATATTATTTTTTCATGAAAAATTAAAATTTGAAGATTAAATTTATCTTTACTCAAGTTTATAAGAGGAATAATAAATTTTCATGTTGTGAGGTGGCTTATCTAAGTTGTAACTATCCAAAATTATGCTTCTGTATCATTTTTATCCTTGTTTGTGTTACAAGCAAGTATTTTTTTCATATAGTTTGTGAAAATATATAAAAAAACACTTAAAATCTACTTTCCATGAAAAAATATAGTGACCCACACCTTTAAATTATTTTAATAGTTTTTTTTGCCAAAAATTAAAATTCATTAAAAAAGTTATACATGCACATTATGTGTGTGCATGTAAATTCTTGAATAGCTTCCTAGAAGGGTTGGTTACTATATTTTTTTGCAAGATCTTACAAGTAAAGAGGTACCAAGTTAAAAAACCCCTAAAATAAATCTTTTTTGACTTGGTTAAATCAAAATTTTCAATTTAATTTAAATTAAATTGTATTTTTTGGTTTGCATGCAAGTTTTTCTCAAGCATTAAAAACCCTAGTTGACCTATCAAACTTGTTTCAAATTTAGACCTAGTGAATGTTTTATGAAACATAGTTATATAACTAGTAAATCTATAGATTTTGACACCTTCCAGACACATCTATATGTTTCATTTTGTGTTTTGAAACCTCTTCTTATTAATTTTAAAACTTTTTTAATGTTTTACTATAAAATAGGGTTTATCCCTATTGTTCAAACATATCGATAGATTTAAACTTGCTTGAATAATTAAGAGTTTTTTGAATCTATACTATGAAGAAGTGAGAAGGCAAAAAGATTTGTATTGTGTGTTATTATTATTATATCTCAGTCATTGAATATCATTTATGGGTTTTTAACCTCCTATTGGTTTTTCTACTTTAAATGCTTGTGTATTGTGCCAATTATATTTGATATTTGACATCATTTATTCATCTAGATCCAACATTATATTACATATATATTTTATATTATGTTAATTTTATCTTGGAGTCAAATCCATGAGATGATTGGGTGATGGGAAATAGTTTTTATTGGAATATTTAGGCCATCTACAAATATTTTCTATTTTTTAAATCAAACCTGTGGAGGTGTTGTATAACATAGGAGGGGTGCAATTTTTTTAGGGTTTGTTTCTCTAATTATTGGGTCACTTGAATATAAATTCATTGATTAGAGCATCCCTAGATCCTATTCAACAATTAGAGTTTTTTTAAGCATGTATCTTGTATTAAGGCGTAATTACTACACTTGTATGGCCCATGTACAATTTGGGTGTCTAAAGAAATTTCAAAAGAATTATTTTAACTCTATTCTTGGCCTAGTTGTTGCTAAAAGACCATATTATTCATATTTAAGCTCTCTTAGATCATTTTTGAAGATTAATAAGTGCTCATTCAGCCACTAGAATTTTACTTGAGCATCTAAAGCACCCTTATACAACTTGTTAAAGAAAAAATATTATTTTTTCATGAAAAATTAAATTTTGAAGATTAAATTTATCTTTACTCAAGTTTATAAGAGAATAATAAATTTTCATGTTGTGAGGTGGCTTATCTAAGTTGTAACTATCCAAAATTATGCTTCTGCATCATTTTTATCCTTGTTTGTGTTACAAGCAAGTATATTTTTTCATATAGTTTGTGAAAATATAAAAAAAAAAAACACTTAAAATCTACTTTCCATGAAAAAATATAGTGACCCACACCTTTAAATTATTTTAATAGTTTTTTTACCAAAAATTAAAATTCATTAAAAAATTTATACATGCACATTATGTGTGTGTATGTGTGTGCATGTAAATTCTTGAATAGCTTCCTAGAAGGGTTGGTTACTATATTTTTTTGCAAGATCTTACAAGTAAAGAGGTACCAAGTTAAAAAACCCCTAAAATAAATCTTTTTTGACTTGGTTAAATCAAAATTTTCAATTTAATTTAAATTAAATTGTATTTTTTGGTTTGCATGCAAGTTTTTCTCAAGCATTAAAAACCCTAGTTGACCTATCAAACTTGTTTCAAATTTAGACCTAGTGAATGTTTTATCAAACATAGTTATATAACTAGTAAATCTATAGATTTTGACACCTTCCAGACACATCTATATGTTTCATTTTGTGTTTTGAAACCTCTTCTTATTAATTTTAAAACTTTTTTAATGTTTTACTATAAAATAGGGTTTATCCCTATTGTTCAAACATATCGATAGATTTAAACTTGCTTGAATAATTAAGAGTTTTTTGAATCTATACTATGAAGAAGTGAGAAGGCAAAAAGATTTGTATTGTGTGTTATTATTATTATATCTCAGTCATTGAATATCATTTATGGGTTTTTAACCTCCTATTGGTTTTTCTACTTTAAATGCTTGTGTATTGTGCCAATTATATTTGATATTTGACATCATTTATTCATCTAGATCCAACATTATATTACATATATATTTTATATTATGTTAATTTTATCTTGGAGTCAAATCCATGAGATGATTGGGTGATGGGAAATAGTTTTTATTGGAAGATTTAGGCCATGTGCAAATATTTTCTATTTTTTTAAATCAAACCTGTGGAGGTATTGTATAACATAGGAGGGGTGCAATTTTTTTAGGGTTTATTTCTATAATTATTGGATCACTTGAATATAAATTCACTGATTAAAGCATCCCTAGATCCTATTCAACAATTAGAGTTTTTTTCAAGCATGTATATTGTATTAAGGCGTAATTACTACACTTGTATGGCCCATGTACAATTTGGGTGACTAAAGAAATTTCAAAAGAATTATTTTAACTCTATTCTTGGCCTAGTTGTTGCTAAAAGACCATCTTATTCATATTTAAGCTCTCTTAGATCATTTTTGAAGATTAATAAGTGCTCATTCAACCACTAGAATTTTACTTGAGCATCTAAAGCACCCTTATACAACTTGTTAAAGAAAAAATATTATTTTTTCATGAAAAATTAAAATTTGAAGATTAAATTTATCTTTACTCAAGTTTATAAGAGAATAATAAATTTTCATGTTGTGAGGTGGCTTATCTAAGTTGTAACTATCCAAAATTATGCTTCTGCATCATTTTTATCCTTGTTTGTGTTACAAGCAAGTATATTTTTTCATATAGTTTGTGAAAATATAAAAAAAAAAAACACTTAAAATCTACTTTCCATGAAAAAATATAGTGACCCACACCTTTAAATTATTTTAATAGGTTTTTTTTGCCAAAAATTAAAATTCATTAAAAAAGTTATACATGCACATTATGTGTGTGCATGTAAATTCTTGAATAGCTTCCTAGAAGGGTTGGTTACTATATTTTTTTGCAAGATCTTACAAGTAAAGAGGTACCAAGTTAAAAAACCCCTAAAATAAATCTTTTTTGACTTGGTTAAATCAAAATTTTCAATTTAATTTAAATTAAATTGTATTTTTTGGTTTGCATGCAAGTTTTTCTCAAGCATTAAAAACCCTAGTTGACCTATCAAACTTGTTTCAAATTTAGACCTAGTGAATGTTTTATGAAACATAGTTATATAACTAGTAAATCTATAGATTTTGACACCTTCCAGACACATCTATATGTTTCATTTTGTGTTTTGAAACCTCTTCTTATTAATTTTAAAACTTTTTTAATGTTTTACTATAAAATAGGGTTTATCCCTATTGTTCAAACATATCGATAGATTTAAACTTGCTTGAATAATTAAGAGTTTTTTGAATCTATACTATGAAGAAGTGAGAAGGAAAAAAGATTTGTATTGTGTGTTATTATTATTATATCTCAGTCATTGAATATCATTTATGGGTTTTTAACCTCCTATTGGTTTTTCTACTTTAATTGCTTGTGTATTGTGCCAATTATATTTGATATTTGACATCATTTATTCATCTAGATCCAACATTATATTACATATATATTTTATATTATGTTAATTTTATCTTGGAGTCAAATCCATGAGATGATTGGGTGATGGGAAATAGTTTTTATTGGAATATTTAGGCCATCTACAAATATTTTCTATTTTTTAAATCAAACCTGTGGAGGTGTTGTATAACATAGGAGGGGTGCAATTTTTTTAGGGTTTGTTTCTCTAATTATTGGGTCACTTGAATATAAATTCATTGATTAGAGCATCCCTAGATCCTATTCAACAATTAGAGTTTTTTTAAGCATGTATCTTGTATTAAGGCGTAATTACTACACTTGTATGGCCCATGTACAATTTGGGTGTCTAAAGAAATTTCAAAAGAATTATTTTAACTCTATTCTTGGCCTAGTTGTTGCTAAAAGACCATCTTATTCATATTTAAGCTCTCTTAGATCATTTTTGAAGATTAATAAGTGCTCATTCAACCACTAGAATTTTACTTGAGCATCTAAAGCACCCTTATACAACTTGTTAAAGAAAAAATATTATTTTTTCATGAAAAATTAAATTTTGAAGATTAAATTTATCTTTACTCAAGTTTATAAGAGAATAATAAATTTTCATGTTGTGAGGTGGCTTATCTAAGTTGTAACTATCCAAAATTATGCTTCTGCATCATTTTTATCCTTGTTTGTGTTACAAGCAAGTATATTTTTTCATATAGTTTGTGAAAATATAAAAAAAAAAAACACTTAAAATCTACTTTCCATGAAAAAATATAGTGACCCACACCTTTAAATTATTTTAATAGTTTTTTTTTGCCAAAAATTAAAATTCATTAAAAAAGTTATACATGCACATTATGTGTGTGCATGTAAATTCTTGAATAGCTTCCTAGAAGGGTTGGTTACTATATTTTTTTGCAAGATCTTACAAGTAAAGAGGTACCAAGTTAAAAATCCCCTAAAATAAATCTTTTTTGACTTGGTTAAATCAAAATTTTCAATTTAATTTAAATTAAATTGTATTTTTTGGTTTGCATGCAAGTTTTTCTCAAGCATTGAAAACCCTAGTTGACCTATCAAACTTGTTTCAAATTTAGACCTAGTGAATGTTTTATCAAACATAGTTATATAACTAGTAAATCTATAGATTTTGATACCTTCCAGACACATCTATATGTTTCATTTTGTGTTTTGAAACCTCTTCTTATTAATTTTAAAACTTTTTTAATGTTTTACTATAAAATAGGGTTTATCCCTATTGTTCAAACATATCGATAGATTTAAACTTGCTTGAATAATTAAGAGTTTTTTGAATCTATACTATGAAGAAGTGAGAAGGCAAAAAGATTTGTATTGTGTGTTATTATTATTATATCTCAGTCATTGAATATCATTTATGGGTTTTTAACCTCCTATTGGTTTTTCTACTTTAAATGCTTGTGTATTGTGCCAATTATATTTGATATTTGACATCATTTATTCATCTAGATCCAACATTATATTACATATATATTTTATATTATGTTAATTTTATCTTGGAGTCAAATCCATGAGATGATTGGGTGATGGGAAATAGTTTTTATTGGAATATTTAGGCCATCTACTAATATTTTCTATTTTTTAAATCAAACCTATGGAGGTGTTGTATAACATAGGAGGGGTGCAATTTTTTTAGGGTTTGTTTCTCTAATTATTGGGTCACTTGAATATAAATTCATTGATTAGAGCATCCCTAGATCCTATTCAACAATTAGAGTTTTTTTAAGCATGTATCTTGTATTAAGGCGTAAATACTACACTTGTATGGCCCATGTACAATTTGGGTGTCTAAAGAAATTTCAAAAGAATTATTTTAACTCTATTCTTGGCCTAGTTGTTGCTAAAAGACCATATTATTCATATTTGAGCTCTCTTAGATCATTTTTGAAGATTAATAAGTGCTCATTCAGCCACTAGAATTTTACTTGAGCATCTAAAGCACCCTTATACAACTTGTTAAAGAAAAAATATTATTTTTTCATGAAAAATTAAATTTTGAAGATTAAATTTATCTTTACTCAAGTTTATAAGAGAATAATAAATTGTCATGTTGTGAGGTGGCTTATCTAAGTTGTAACTATCCAAAATTATGCTTCTGCATCATTTTTATCCTTGTTTGTGTTACAAGCAAGTATATTTTTTCATATAGTTTGTGAAAATATAAAAAAAAAAAACACTTAAAATCTACTTTCCATGAAAAAATATAGTGACCGACACCTTTAAATTATTTTAATAGTTTTTTTTTGCCAAAAATTAAAATTCATTAAAAAAGTTATACATGCACATTATGTGTGTGCATGTAAATTCTTGAATAGCTTCCTAGAAGGGTTGGTTACTATATTTTTTTGCAAGATCTTACAAGTAAAGAGGTACCAAGTTAAAAATCCCCTAAAATAAATCTTTTTTGACTTGGTTAAATCAAAATTTTCAATTTAATTTAAATTAAATTGTATTTTTTGGTTTGCATGCAAGTTTTTCTCAAGCATTGAAAACCCTAGTTGACCTATCAAACTTGTTTCAAATTTAGACCTAGTGAATGTTTTATCAAACATAGTTATATAACTAGTAAATCTATAGATTTTGATACCTTCCAGACACATCTATATGTTTCATTTTGTGTTTTGAAACCTCTTCTTATTAATTTTAAAACTTTTTTAATGTTTTACTATAAAATAGGGTTTATCCCTATTGTTCAAACATATCGATAGATTTAAACTTGCTTGAATAATTAAGAGTTTTTTGAATCTATACTATGAAGAAGTGAGAAGGCAAAAAGATTTGTATTGTGTGTTATTATTATTATATCTCAGTCATTAAATATCATTTATGGGTTTTTAACCTCCTATTGGTTTTTCTACTTTAAATGCTTGTGTATTGTGCCAATTATATTTGATATTTGACATCATTTATTCATCTAGATCCAACATTATATTACATATATATTTTATATTATGTTAATTTTATCTTGGAGTCAAATCCATGAGATGATTGGGTGATGGGAAATAGTTTTTATTGGAATATTTAGGCCATCTACTAATATTTTCTATTTTTTAAATCAAACCTATGGAGGTGTTGTATAACATAGGAGGGGTGCAATTTTTTTAGGGTTTGTTTCTCTAATTATTGGGTCACTTGAATATAAATTCATTGATTAGAGCATCCCTAGATCCTATTCAACAATTAGAGTTTTTTTAAGCATGTATCTTGTATTAAGGCGTAAATACTACACTTGTATGGCCCATGTACAATTTGGGTGTCTAAAGAAATTTCAAAAGAATTATTTTAACTCTATTCTTGGCCTAGTTGTTGCTAAAAGACCATATTATTCATATTTAAGCTCTCTTAGATCATTTTTGAAGATTAATAAGTGCTCATTCAGCCACTAGAATTTTACTTGAGCATCTAAAGCACCCTTATACAACTTGTTAAAGAAAAAATATTATTTTTTCATGAAAAATTAAATTTTGAAGATTAAATTTATCTTTACTCAAGTTTATAAGAGAATAATAAATTTTCATGTTGTGAGGTGGCTTATCTAAGTTGTAACTATCCAAAATTATGCTTCTGCATCATTTTTATCCTTGTTTGTGTTACAATCAAGTATATTTTTTCATATAGTTTGTGAAAATATTAAAAAAAAAAACACTTAAAATCTACTTTCCATGAAAAAATATAGTGACCCACACCTTTAAATTATTTTAATAGTTTTTTTTTGCCAAAAATTAAAATTCATTAAAAAAGTTATACATGCACATTATGTGTGTGCATGTAAATTCTTGAATAGCTTCCTAGAAGGGTTGGTTACTATATTTTTTTGCAAGATCTTACAAGTAAAGAGGTACCAAGTTAAAAATCCCCTAAAATAAATCTTTTTTGACTTGGTTAAATCAAAATTTTCAATTTAATTTAAATTAAATTGTATTTTTTGGTTTGCATGCAAGTTTTTCTCAAGCATTGAAAACCCTAGTTGACCTATCAAACTTGTTTCAAATTTAGACCTAGTGAATGTTTTATCAAACATAGTTATATAAATAGTAAATCTATAGATTTTGACACCTTCCAGACACATCTATATGTTTCATTTTGTGTTTTGAAACCTCTTCTTATTAATTTTAAAACTTTTTTAATGTTTTACTATAAAATAGGGTTTATCCCTATTGTTCAAACATATCGATAGATTTAAACTTGCTTGAATAATTAAGAGTTTTTTGAATCTATACTATGAAGAAGTGAGAAGGCAAAAAGATTTGTATTGTGTGTTATTATTATTATATCTCAGTCATTGAATATCATTTATGGGTTTTTAACCTCCTATTGGTTTTTCTACTTTAAATGCTTGTGTATTGTGCCAATTATATTTGATATTTGACATCATTTATTCATCTAGATCCAACATTATATTACATATATATTTTATATTATGTTAATTTTATCTTGGAGTCAAATCCATGAGATGATTGGGTGATGGGAAATAGTTTTTATTGGAATATTTAGGCCATCTACTAATATTTTCTATTTTTTAAATCAAACCTGTGGAGGTGTTGTATAACATAGGAGGGGTGCAATTTTTTTAGGGTTTGTTTCTCTAATTATTGGGTCACTTGAATATAAATTCATTGATTAGAGCATCCCTAGATCCTATTCAACAATTAGAGTTTTTTTAAGCATGTATCTTGTATTAAGGCGTAAATACTACACTTGTATGGCCCATGTACAATTTGGGTGTCTAAAGAAATTTCAAAAGAATTCTTTTAACTCTATTCTTGGCCTAGTTGTTGCTAAAAGACCATATTATTCATATTTGAGCTCTCTTAGATCATTTTTGAAGATTAATAAGTGCTCATTCAGCCACTAGAATTTTACTTGAGCATCTAAAGCACCCTTATACAACTTGTTAAAGAAAAAATATTATTTTTTCATGAAAAATTAAATTTTGAAGATTAAATTTATCTTTACTCAAGTTTATAAGAGAATAATAAATTTTCATGTTGTGAGGTGGCTTATCTAAGTTGTAACTATCCAAAATTATGCTTCTGCATCATTTTTATCCTTGTTTGTGTTACAAGCAAGTATATTTTTTCATATAGTTTGTGAAAATATAAAAAAAAAAAACACTTAAAATCTACTTTCCATGAAAAAATATAGTGACCCACACCTTTAAATTATTTTAATAGTTTTTTTTTGCCAAAAATTAAAATTCATTAAAAAAGTTATACATGCACATTATGTGTGTGCATGTAAATTCTTGAATAGCTTCCTAGAAGGGTTGGTTACTATATTTTTTTGCAAGATCTTACAAGTAAAGAGGTACCAAGTTAAAAAACCCCTAAAATAAATCTTTTTTGACTTGGTTAAATCAAAATTTTCAATTTAATTTAAATTAAATTGTATTTTTTGGTTTGCATGCAAGTTTTTCTCAAGCATTGAAAACCCTAGTTGACCTATCAAACTTGTTTCAAATTTAGACCTAGTGAATGTTTTATCAAACATAGTTATATAAATAGTAAATCTATAGATTTTGACACCTTCCAGACACATCTATATGTTTCATTTTGTGTTTTGAAACCTCTTCTTATTAATTTTAAAACTTTTTTAATGTTTTACTATAAAATAGGGTTTATCCCTATTGTTCAAACATATCGATAGATTTAAACTTGCTTGAATAATTAAGAGTTTTTTGAATCTATACTATGAAGAAGTGAGAAGGCAAAAAGATTTGTATTGTGTGTTATTATTATTATATCTCAGTCATTGAATATCATTTATGGGTTTTTAACCTCCTATTGGTTTTTCTACTTTAAATGCTTGTGTATTGTGCCAATTATATTTGATATTTGACATCATTTATTCATCTAGATCCAACATTATATTACATATATATTTTATATTATGTTAATTTTATCTTGGAGTCAAATCCATGAGATGATTGGGTGATGGGAAATAGTTTTTATTGGAAGATTTAGGCCATGTGCAAATATTTTCTATTTTTTTAAATCAAACCTGTGGAGGTATTGTATAACATAGGAGGGGTGCAATTTTTTTAGGGTTTATTTCAATAATTATTGGATCACTTGAATATAAATTCACTGATTAAAGCATCCCTAGATCCTATTCAACAATTAGAGTTTTTTTCAAGCATGTATATTGTATTAAGGCGTAATTACTACACTTGTATGGCCCATGTACAATTTGGGTGACTAAAGAAATTTCAAAAGAATTATTTTAACTCTATTCTTGGCCTAGTTGTTGCTAAAAGACCATCTTATTCATATTTAAGCTCTCTTAGATCATTTTTGAAGATTAATAAGTGCTCATTCAACCACTAGAATTTTACTTGAGCATCTAAAGCACCCTTATACAACTTGTTAAAGAAAAAATATTATTTTTTCATGAAAAATTAAAATTTGAAGATTAAATTTATCTTTACTCAAGTTTATAAGAGAATAATAAATTTTCATGTTGTGAGGTGGCTTATCTAAGTTGTAACTATCCAAAATTATGCTTCTGCATCATTTTTATCCTTGTTTGTGTTACAAGCAAGTATATTTTTTCATATAGTTTGTGAAAATATAAAAAAAAAAAACACTTAAAATCTACTTTCCATGAAAAAATATAGTGACCCACACCTTTAAATTATTTTAATAGGTTTTTTTTGCCAAAAATTAAAATTCATTAAAAAAGTTATACATGCACATTATGTGTGTGCATGTAAATTCTTGAATAGCTTCCTAGAAGGGTTGGTTACTATATTTTTTTGCAAGATCTTACAAGTAAAGAGGTACCAAGTTAAAAAACCCCTAAAATAAATCTTTTTTGACTTGGTTAAATCAAAATTTTCAATTTAATTTAAATTAAATTGTATTTTTTGGTTTGCATGCAAGTTTTTCTCAAGCATTAAAAACCCTAGTTGACCTATCAAACTTGTTTCAAATTTAGACCTAGTGAATGTTTTATCAAACATAGTTATATAACTAGTAAATCTATAGATTTTGACACCTTCCAGACACATCTATATGTTTCATTTTGTGTTTTGAAACCTCTTCTTATTAATTTTAAAACTTTTTTAATGTTTTACTATAAAATAGGGTTTATCCCTATTGTTCAAACATATCGATAGATTTAAACTTGCTTGAATAATTAAGAGTTTTTTGAATCTATACTATGAAGAAGTGAGAAGGCAAAAAGATTTGTATTGTGTGTTATTATTATTATATCTCAGTCATTGAATATCATTTATGGGTTTTTAACCTCCTATTGGTTTTTCTACTTTAAATGCTTGTGTATTGTGCCAATTATATTTGATATTTGACATCATTTATTCATCTAGATCCAACATTATATTACATATATATTTTATATTATGTTAATTTTATCTTGGAGTCAAATCCATGAGATGATTGGGTGATGGGAAATAGTTTTTATTGGAATATTTAGGCCATCTACAAATATTTTCTATTTTTTAAATCAAACCTGTGGAGGTGTTGTATAACATAGGAGGGGTGCAATTTTTTTAGGGTTTGTTTCTCTAATTATTGGGTCACTTGAATATAAATTCATTGATTAGAGCATCCCTAGATCCTATTCAACAATTAGAGTTTTTTTAAGCATGTATCTTGTATTAAGGCGTAATTACTACACTTGTATGGCCCATGTACAATTTGGGTGTCTAAAGAAATTTCAAAAGAATTATTTTAACTCTATTCTTGGCCTAGTTGTTGCTAAAAGACCATATTATTCATATTTAAGCTCTCTTAGATCATTTTTGAAGATTAATAAGTGCTCATTCAGCCACTAGAATTTTACTTGAGCATCTAAAGCACCCTTATACAACTTGTTAAAGAAAAAATATTATTTTTTCATGAAAAATTAAATTTTGAAGATTAAATTTATCTTTACTCAAGTTTATAAGAGAATAATAAATTTTCATGTTGTGAGGTGGCTTATCTAAGTTGTAACTATCCAAAATTATGCTTCTGCATCATTTTTATCCTTGTTTGTGTTACAAGCAAGTATATTTTTTCATATAGTTTGTGAAAATATAAAAAAAAAAAACACTTAAAATCTACTTTCCATGAAAAAATATAGTGACCCACACCTTTAAATTATTTTAATAGTTTTTTTACCAAAAATTAAAATTCATTAAAAAATTTATACATGCACATTATGTGTGTGTATGTGTGTGCATGTAAATTCTTGAATAGCTTCCTAGAAGGGTTGGTTACTATATTTTTTTTCAATATAGTACAAGTAAAGAGGTACCAAGTCTAAAAACCCCTAAAATAAATCTTTTTTGACTTGGTTAAATCAATTTTTTCAATTTAATTTAAATCGAATTGTATTTTTTGGTTTGCATGCAAGTTTTTCTCAAGCATTGAAAACCCTAGTTGACCTATCAAACTTGTTTCAAATTTAGACCTAGTGAATGTTTTATCAAACATAGTTGTATAACTAGTAAATCCATAGATTTTGACTCCTTCCAGACACATCTATATGTTTCATTTTGTGTTTTGAAACCTCTTCTTATTGATTTTAAATTTTTTTTAATAATAGTGTCTAGGTGGTTATTTTGAGTATGACTCTTTTGACATTTAGATTAGTGCAACTTTATTTCAAATTATTTAGAATTTAAATTTTAAAATTAATCATATTTGTATGTGTAATTTAATTTATTTTTGAAAATAGTGTGAAAAATCTTTTAAAAAATATTAATTTGTTAATTTTTTTTACATTAGTGTATTTTTGTGACACGTGCAACACCCTATTTTATCATAATCTTCTCATTTTATTTAAAATTAAATTGAATTTTTTTTATGTTTTTGTACTTTAAATTTATTTTAATATCAAATAAAGTTAAAATTCACATTAAAATTTTTTTAAAGAGTTTGGTTAATATCTTGTTGAAAGAGAAGTTATGGCTTTACCTCATTTTTCTTAGATAAATCTCAAATGCTTAATGAAAATAGCTATAATATATGGAAATTTTATGTTAAATTTAAAATTATGGCCTATAAGTTATGGAATATTATTTTTGGGACTGAAAAATACCTTTTTTGGATGACATGCGACCCTTCAGTTTACCAATGTATTTCAATAACAATTACAAGAAGTTATATCCATTCTCTTGCAGTGTTAAGGTTGAATTCCTTCTTCACATTGGTAATTAGGAGTCTCCTATAAATGATTGAAAACTCCTTGAATCCACACATGATGTCACTTGTCTATCAAGAAATATTAAGTTATTTTTTGAGTTGCTAACTACACCTATGAAAAGTGATGAAAAGGCTATGATTTTTCTTGCTAAAATTAAGAACATTAAAGTTCAGTTAGATGGTTATAATGTTAATTTGATTCAATATTAACTAATTTATTAACTAATTTAATTAAATATTCATGAAAATTTTATAAATTTCATTTTTATTTTGAATTTTAAATATCAAATTGAGAAATATATCCCTAACCTTAAGATGTTGTTTGCTCTCCTAATTCAAGAAGAACAAGTTATGACCGATTTTGATTCTAAAGAGAATGACAATATAGAAATTATCACCTTCAATAATTTTTTTGATAAAAATAAAAAATAAAAATCTAACCCTAAATTTTTTTAAATAAAAAATGAGAACAAAAAACCGGGCCATACGAATCATAAACCTAAGTTTAATAGAAATTGCAATCTATGTGATAAATTTGGTCATAGAAGGGAGACTTATTATATAAAAATAATAGAGTTAACATTAAATATTCTAAAAATAATAAAGAGAAAAAATATAATCAAAACAAGAAGAAGAATCAAAACCCTAAACATAATAACAATCAATATCAAAATATTATTACTTTATATGATGTTTTATTCACTTTAAATAAGAATGAATGGATTTTAGATAGTAGTGCATCACACCATATAACTTGTTTATCTAATATTTTGTTTTATTTTAGATATATTTATGAAAGTATTTACTTAAGAGATAATTCTTTCTTAAAAGCAACTAAATAGGGAAAAGGCAAATTTTTAAATGTTGTTGTAAATGATGTTTTCTATATACCAAAACATAAAAATAACTTGTTATCTTGTTCAAAACTTACCAATGACAATTTTATCATAACATCAATTAAATATAGTTGGTCCATTAAAAATCAATTTATATTTTTAATTTTTGAAGGTGTTTAAAAACATGGTTTATACATTTTCTCTCCTTCATCTGCATGTTTTTTTCATCAAATAGTAAGAATAAATCTCAACTATGGCCTAAAATATTAGGACATTCTAATTTTAGAATTTTACATTATATGTATATAAATAATATTGTTTTTGGACTTTATTTTATCCCGTCTCATCTTGAAACTTATGAGTATTAATTATGTGATAAACTACACACTAACCCCATTCACAAGAATCATGATGCGAATTCCTCACATCTTTATAATTGATTCATAGTGATTTTTTAGGACCTCAAAAGGTTTAAAAATTTATTATGCTTCTAAACATAAAATAATTAAGAATATAAATGTTCTTATTCTTAAAAAGACCTTTTATGATCCCTTTAGGGAACCTCATCAATGTTCTTTATTAATGAACCTAATTCTCATATTTCTATTTGTGATGAAATAGATGCATTAGAATAAGTTGAAAGAGTTTTGAAAACTCTCACCCAAAGTCAAATCCACAAACCATTACCATAGTAAAATCTATTTATTCACTTCTTAAATAATATCTCAGTATATTATATATAAATAGATCATACAATGATAAATCTTATATATGTCCCAATATTCCATATAGAGATCCATCCCAATAGATTTCATATCAAATATAATGAATTAACCTTGCATATATAGGTGAGTAATATCAATCATAACTAAGGGATAAAGTTAGAGATCAAACATAACTAAGAGATCAAATTAGAGATCAAAACTAGGACTAAGAGATAACTATCCCTAAAGGATATAAACAATTATAAATTATCCTCATAATATTTAAGAGTTAAGCATGTAATATCTCATATGATCTAAAATAATATAAATTAAATATCCACACATAAGTGGGTGGGAGTAATAAAGTACCTAGGTGAGCATGAGCTAAGGTAAATAACCTATTCTAACGCCCCCTCAAGTGAAGATAATGGCCAAAAATAGAGTAACATATCCATAATATGAGTCTTTAAAATAATTCTTGGTCAAGTATTCATGTATAATATATCCATGAAACAATCTCTCATAAAGTGGAGAAAGGAAGAAAACCTATAGGAAAATAAAATTCCTCTCTAAAAGGAGAAAATAAGGAAGCAAATGGGTCCTAAAAATAAATTTTTATGAGGTACCTATACAAAAAAAATGATGTATTATACAGACAAGTGTCCTTATATATGATAATATACCTTTATGGAATACATGGATGACAAGTCATTTTAATTGCCATGTTAAAGTAAGAATAATGCTAAATATGAAGATCACTAAATACAAACATTTCACTCCAGGATATTGAATAGAATAATAAACCTAAGGAAGCATTGCCTGAACACCCTCCCTAATGCTAAACTAGGAGAATATGACAATGAAAGTCTATAAAAAAGTGGAATAAAAATGGTAATAAGTGAACACAAAGATTATTAGGGATGCCACATTGGTGTCACTACATAAAAATTCACCAAACATACCATTGAGACATAATAATCCTCATATGGGTTTCAATAAACAAAGTCTCTGAATAAGATACCTATGTATAAAGGAGAAATCAAGAAAATGTAGATAAAATCTCTCAATAAAATGGCCCTTGTCATGATGGGAGAGACTGGAAATTGAAATAGTAAAGGGTGCATAAACTAAGGTACACACACATGAAGGTAGACTAGGCTATAAAATTAGACCCCCCATGACACTTTATAATTTAGTGCAAGTACAATATATCTCATACACAAAAACATGAAATAAAAAAAAGGAAGACACTATATACCCTAAAATATCTCTAAATAAAGAGACTATCGACCTATTGAGGAAGTCATAAAAAATTATGAAAATTTCTCCAAAAATAAGGAGCAATGTTTGTCAAAAACATAAGTGGCATAAAAACATACTCAAACAATGCAAGACATTTGGCTCTACTGAAAATGTGTTTGCAAGTATACAAATAAATGAACATGAGTGAAATAAAATATTTTTATAGGGGATCTAAATAATAGAGGAATCATGCTATTAAAATCCTCATAAATAATTATGGTTCCACCACAAGTGATCTAAAATCTCCATAAGAGTGGATGAAAAAATACACAATAGTAAAATGAGAGGTAACTTACAAGGGGCATAAGACTCAATAAAAAATGCATCCATGATTGCAATCAAGATGGAAAAATCAGTGAAGGAGAAATTTTGTTTACTTTTGAAGGGGTTTGGCCACCAGCCAAATTGGGCCTAACCCTTTAGTCTTCAATAAATGAGATAAAAAAATTTATGTGTCCAAGCAATAAAATATCTCCTTATGTCTTCCAGATACAAGATATTATTTTTAATAAAAATAATCAAAAAATCATCCAAAGATATTATTTTATAAAAATATATCCTCACATGGATTTTTATGAAAAATAATACTTAGTAAAGATATAATAAGTTTTTAAATTATTACTTAAATTTAAAATTTAAAAATGTTATAAAAATATGAGAATAAAGAGCACAAAATGTAGAAATGGTTTTGAGTGATCAGTTACATTTTTCTCACAATTAGATAAAGCAAAGTCATTTTTTTTCAAAATAGTACTACTCAGTAAAAATACAAAAGCTTTTATAATTCTTAATGAAATTCAAAATTTCAAAATATTCTATAAATTAGAAAACAAGGCACATAAAACTCAAAAAAAATTATGAGTCATTGCTTATAATTTTCTCACAATCTAAAAAAGAACAATCATTTTTATAAAAAAATTGTAAAATATTGTAGATCATGTCTCTGATATCCAACTGAAATGAAACTAGAGGTGATCATGTATTTTTTAGATAATATGAATTCATAGATGATCTTTTGTTTACTCCTTTAATCTCAAAAAATTACCTAGAATAAAAAACACAAAAAAAGAAATTCCTCCAAAAATAGAGGTTGAGTAAGGAGAAAATAAGGAGTTAAGTAATAGTTATTGGAGACCACTCTAATACCATGAAAGAGTCCAAAAAATTCTCACATTGGGTCAAATCCACAAGTTATTACTATATTAAAATCCATTTATGCATTTCTCAAATAATATCTTAGTATATTATACACAAATAAATCATACAATGATAAATCCTCTATATCTCCAAAGCTTCTATCTAGAGCTCCATATTGATAGATTTCATATCAAGTACAATGAATGAGCCTTGCATACATAAACAAGGAATATCAATCCTAACTAAGAGATCAAGTTAGAGATTAAACCTAGGAATAAGAGATAACTATCCTTAAAGGATAGAAATAACTATAAATTATCCCCATAATATCTAAGAAATAAATATATAATATCTCATAATATATAAAATAAGATAAATAAAATATCCACACATAAATGGGTCAAAATAATAAAGTACCTATGTGAACATGAGCTATAGTAAATAAACTACTATAATAGAAGTTGATCTAGTTTTGTATAACTTAGAGTTTGAAGAACCCCCTAAGTTTCATGTTCATTCTAAAAGACCTAAATGTGCATAATCCCTAATCCAATATCATAGTGTTGATAACCTTAATAAATTAACTAGAAGTCAATATTATTATCATTATGTAATCACTATGTATGAAAGTGAACCTCAATATTTTGAGGAAGCCACTCAAGATGATAAATAGAATGTTGATATGCAAGCTAAATATGTCTTAATTAAAAATCAGACTTGAGATCTTGTTTCACCTCCACCAAAAAGGCATATTGTCAATTTTATGGGGATTTATAAGATTAAGTATAATTCAATTTGTAAAATTGATAAGTTTAAAGATATATTAGTTAGTAGTGGGTTTACTTAAAAACCTACTATTGAGTATGTTGAAACCTTTGCTATTGTAAAATAAATGAGTACAATAAGATTGCTTACTGATCTTACAACCCAAAAATGGTTGTGGTATCCACCAAATGGATATCAAGGGTGTTGTTCTAAATGGTGATTCAGAAGAGAAAATCTACATGATTCAACTTAAAGGTTTCATTGATCTTAATAGAGAAAATTATGTATACAAGTTAAATAAATCTTTATATAGTTTAAAACAATCTCCTTAAGATTAGTGTTTTAAAATTACTTCTTCTTTCAAAGAATTGGATTTCTCTAATTACTATTCTGATAATGATGTCTCTATTAAAGTTGAAAATGGTCATTTAGTCTTATCATTTTATATGTTGAATATATTTTAATTATTATCGATCTAACTAATTTGATTCAAAAATATAAATATAAACTTAAGTCAAATGTTTGAAATTACTAATTTAGTCATTCAGTATCAATTTTTAGGAATGACTATATTTCAGGATAAACATTCTATTATTTTATCACAATATTATTATGTAGATAATCTTCTTGTTAAGTTTAGCGGGCTTTATTTTAAATCTTATTCTACTCATATTGAATTTGGTGTTAAACTTGATCCAAAACTTACATGTGAAAAAGTTAACCCTACTATATATATATATATATATATATAACTTGTTGGTAGTTTAATTTATTTAACCATTACTAGACTAAATATTTCATATGTTGATGGTGTTACTTATAGATTTATGCAGGATCCATAGTTAGATCATTGGAAATTCGCTAAACGTATTCGTCTTTATATCAAAGGAACAATTAATTTTGGTTTATTTTATTCTTATATTAATGATGCTAAATTATATGGTTATTGTGATACTTATCATGTTGGTGATATTATAGATCATAAATCCACTTTTGGTATGTGATTAATTTTGGTATAAGTGTTATCACATGGAGCAACAATAAGTAACCTACTATCTCTATCTCTTCTACTGAAATAGAGTAAAAAAGTGTTATGGAAGATGGCAAAGAAACCATGTGACTGTGAAGGTTGTTGAGAGAAATTCATTTGTATGTTTTTCAGAATACTATCCTTCACTATGATAACCAAATTTGTATATCTATGGTGAAAAATCTAGTACAACATCAAAAAAATAAACATATTAAATTTCATGTGCATTTTATCTGAGATAAAATCTTCAATGGTGAAATTGATCTACAATTCTATCATATAGATGAATAAGTGACATATATCTTTATAAAATCACTTAGTGCTACCAAGTTTTATTAGTTTTGTGAAATGCTAGGTCTCTCAAACTTACCATTGAGGGGGAGTGTGCATGCCAATGCAATTCATAATGGCCATGTGTTTCTTATCCTTATCTATATTTCTTCTTATTGCAAAGCATTGTAAACTTCAAGTGGAATTTATGTGATTTGAGTAAAATTTATGTGAAAGTTGTAATTTTGTACCTCAATACATTAAAATAATAATTTGTAATGGGAGTCTTTATGTTATAAAAGGCTCAAAAATATGCTTAGTGATTATTCATGATAAAATGTGAGATGTAGTCTCACAATCATGCTATCCTAAACTTACTTTCGAGTAGTTTATGAATTATAATTCCTTTTGTTTCAAAAGGTGGTGTTTAGCATTATGAAAGTTTTTTTAAATCCTTCCATTTTGCATATAGTATAATTCCTTTATGATGACTATGACGTTTATTCTTTCTTACCATTAAGGGAGTGTTAGAATATTTAATGTCCAAATGGTGTAATTATAAGACCTTTAGTACATTTTAGGTAATTAAAGAATAATAATTTATTATTTATTATCATGGGTTAACAACCTTGTATAAATAAATAATAAAATATAACCTATTTATTACTTATCAGTAAAAATAAATCATAATTGTTTATTTTATTGATGATGTTAAATGTTCTCAGATGGTTGGACCCATTAGTTACAATAGTAACCTCCCTTCAAGTTTTAATATGAAATAAGGTTTTCCCTTAGTGTTCAAAAATCTCAATACATTAAAAGTTACTTAAGTAATTAAGATTTTTATGAAGCAAGTCTTTGAATAATTGAAAAGGTAGAAGAACTTATATTAGGGATTATTATTGTTTCTCAATCATTGAATATCACTTGTGAGGATTATACCTCCCGTATGTTTTCTCACTTTAAATGGTCGTGTATTATGTTAATTATTTGTGATCTTTGCCATCATTTATTCATCTATATCCAACATTATATTACATATATATTTTATATTCTGTTAATTTTATTATACACAAAATGATGAGTAGGATCCTAATCGCAACTAAAACATGATGTAGCTCTTCCACATCACATCCTAGTGGACAATACCCAACTAAATAATTCTAATGAAAGAGGTGAGAGATAAATAATAAAATTTTAATTCTTACAAATCAAATTTTCATATTAAAAAAAACTAACACGTATCTTGAAATTTATACTTCTGGGTCATGTAAGTGATGTGGCACACATTCTAGTAATACATAGTCATTGATCAACCTCAATTTACATGGTGGTTTCCTCATCAATTTTGGTTAAAATAGAAAAGATATTATCCAAGTAGAAAATATGGTTACCCTTCATAAACTCACCTAATTGAGATGCCAACCATTTTCTTTGATCATAGTAACCACTTATAGAAGTTATAAAGGAGAGAACTCCTGGGAATAGACTTCCTTATGATCAAACACCACTATATGAATTATCATACCTAAATCAACTGCCTCAATAGGGTGTTGTGGTGGTTTGGAGGCCACTAATTAGTTTATATAAATTGAAAAAAATAGTCATAGCTTGAGGGGTGTTAAATAATGGTGGTGTCATTTTCTTGGTGGTGGAAACTCACTATTTAGAAGATATTGAGGAACCTCTTATGGTTTTGTACATAGTGGTTGGAGAATTTCATACAGAGTGAAATTTATGGTTATTTATCCTATTGGAAACCATATATCATTCATATTAATATGTTTGAACACCTTTATTCACCTCAAGAGGGGTATTGGGTTAGGGTAGGCTTGAAGTTGGCCATTAACTATCATTCACATATGTTATGACATGTGGCTTGATAGAGGAATGAAGTGTTGGGAAAATTGATGTAAAGTACATGTTGTGTGATCATATTTTCCATGAATTAGATGTTGGTAATTTCCTTGAGATATTTGGAAAGTCCTATATCAACACAAATACATTTTTGAGACAAGGACGCATAAATGTTTTCTAGTTCAAACCATATGAAACATCCTAAGGGTTGTATCAACCAGTACACAAAAATCCATAATGGCAACGGGAGGATAAGGAACTTGACCTTGAAAAATATTTTGAGCTTAGCATTCTCATAGATGAAAAAGTATCTAACCTAATGGGAAAACATAACAAGTGTTTTTTTAATGAACTGAGGTCCATGACCATCACTAACAAAAAAATGGTCAATATTGTTAAACTTAAATTTATATTAAAAAAAACCTTGGTCACATCTTAAACTTCCTTAAGATTAAAACCATGAGGGGATGTATAAGTATTGTAAATATAGTATTTCAAAGTACTTTCCATATGGACATGGTCAATAAAATAAACTACAAGATTAAATTAATAAAAATAATTTTAAGCTTTTTCAAATTTAGGATATTATAAAATAACAATAAGAAGGTTCTCAAGGGTATTATAAATAAGATGTAGAAGACTTTGGGAAGAAATTTACATACTCTTTTTTGCACCATTGATCTTCATGACTCTATTTGAATCACTTATATAAAATTTTACAAGAACCAAGGAGGAGAACATTTAAAGAATGGCTATGCCACCTTAAAGGCAGTGATGGGTTGGGTGTAGTGCAATAAATGCATGATCTTATCAAATAAAAATTAAGTTCATTCTAGTGGAAATTAATGGTATCATGACGCTAAAACATGCTCATGAATATTTATTTTGAATGTATCAAAGGCTCAATATTAGATGGTATAACTATATAATATATTATTTTTTCACTAGGTAAAATTTCCAGGACATGACACAATAACCTCTTATTCCTAAATAATTGTAAGAAAAATTTAATTAAAATTTCTATTAATTTATAAATTTTTACTCATGTTCTAATGAAATTCCTTCAATATTTTTAATATGATTTCATCTTTGTAATATGGTGACATATCAGTGGCATCATCTTTTCATTAAATAAATAATGTTTTTAATGCACTCACACCTAAAAATAGCTTGATGGCATAATCATGCACTAAAGCAATTCTAAATCTTTAGCTATCTATTAGTGCCCAAATTTACAATGAATAAATTGGACCTTTGTCAAGTGTAAATGACTATGTCTTTAGACCAACCTCTGTCTCCATGTGTTCCTTTAAAAGGCCAAGTTCTTGTAAAAATTATCTAAGTCCTAATCTAGTCTTTTCTTGGCAAATGTGTCTTTCCCTTAGACTTTTTTAGGCTTTTTGCACGAACATAATGTCCAATAGAAATAGGTCTTTGGGATTTTTGTCTTAGATAAAAAGTATGAAGACTTATTTCTATTAGACATTTTATCTGCTATAAAAGGTCTAAAGGAAGTCAATGTCTTATTTATTTTAGGTTAAGTGTTTCACAAGAAATATAAAGGATAATTTGTTTTGGATTTTTTATCTGCAATGAAAAGTATGAATGTCACTTTCCCTTCAAGCACTTTTCCCACACAAAAATCCCAAAAGAAATCATTTATTTCAAAAAGAATGCAAAGTCTCATTTGTTTCAT
This sequence comes from Torreya grandis, assembly GCA_037957365.1. Classification (NCBI taxonomy): domain Eukaryota; kingdom Viridiplantae; phylum Streptophyta; class Pinopsida; order Cupressales; family Taxaceae; genus Torreya; species Torreya grandis. Next base: position 126,502 of record JARHVA010003770.1, on the reverse strand, counting down.
ACTTTTTGTCTGCGGTAAAAGATCTGAAGGGCATTTGCCCATCAGACATTTGGATTACACAAAAAGGTCAAAACAAATACTTTGTTTTGAAAAGAATGTAAAGTCTTATTTGTTTCCAAAAAAAATTTGTAGTAGAAGGTTCAAAGGGAACTTACCCTTTGAGCATTTTTCCTGCATAAAAAGATCGAAAGAATTGTAAGGACTTATTTATTTTGGCCTACGTGTCTACAAATAGTTGAAGGGTCATTTTGCCTTTGTAAATTTTTTAAAAGTTCATTTCCTTTGGGCATTTTGCCTTTGAAAAATTCTCAAAGGACATTTTTGAAGCGTCATTTTACCTTAACAAAATTTCTAAAGGTTCATTTCCTTTGGGCATCTTTCCATTGTAAAATTCCTAAAGGGCACCTTTATAAAGTCTGAAGGGCACTTTCAAAAAATCTAGAGGACACTTTCAGAAATCCTGCAAGGCACTTTCAAGAGCTCTAAGGGCCATTCCAAAATGTCAAAGGTCAATTCTGTAGGGTAGGTGCCCTTAATAAATTTTTGAAGGGTATGTTCAAAAGGGCCCAAAATATACTTTTGATAAAGTTGTTGTGGAGTAGTACTATTTCTTTTAGGCATTTTGCCTAAGCAAAAAGTTTGAAAGAATTGCATTTATTTAGGAAAAGTACCAAGTTCAATTTATATGGGGAAATTATGTCAAACAAAATGTCTAAAATAATTATCCTAACAAAGACACAAGGAACTAAGTCTCAATTCTTTCGGCAAAAGAGTATAGGTCCAATTCCTTCAGGGAAATTACAAATCTCAAGTTCTATAGAGAAATTATTTTAGACAAAATGTTTTTAATAATTATCTTGATGAAGACAAAAGGCTGAAGAATCAATTCTTGTAGGAAAAGTGTGAAGTCAAAACCTTTGAGGAAGTTATCTTGGATAGTTTTTCCAAAACAATTGTCCTAATAGAATTACTAAATGAATTGTTGAGGGACAATTATGTTAAATAAAATCTCAAATTAGAAGTGTTGAATCAAGCAAGAATTCCAAAGACAAACACTTAGACCAAATTTCCATGAAATAAAGTCCCTGAAGAAATATTTGAATTGAAATTATGATGGTATAATGGATATTTTTGATGGGTATGTGGAAATCAACTTTAAGCTATAGGGACTAGCCATTGGGATTTAAATGGTCCAAGATGGTCATGTGAGTGGTGAAGTAACTATTTATTTTCAAATAGAGGTAGATCTAATGGCATGCATTTATGTGGATCATGATGGTTTGATGATGCATGATCAAATATGAATAGTCAAAGAAACCTAGGATAACCACAAGCATGAGAAGTGTCAATCTCTTAGGGCATGATTTAAATATTGAGCACATTTTTAGAGATCGATAGTATGTGTTTAAGTGTACATAATATGATCTATGATGCATATTGAGTCAAGGATTTTCAACAAATCCTAGAATTAATGTGGGACAACCACTTGGAAATAATGAATTAACTAGAACAAGATGTAGAGAATTAGTAAAGCTACCAAGTTGCACATTTTTGGTACAAGACCTATAGACAACCACTAATTCTCCACCTATCAAATCATGATCTAACATAGCATGTTTACTTGTCCCAACCAAATATGATGGTGCATACCCAATGTTAAAAATTCAAAGACCCTATGATCAAATGAAAAAATGATAAGTGACATAGTAGCATGCCATAAATTAGAAATCAAACATCTCATGCAAGATCTACAACTCGGGTTTGCTCAGGCAAGGATGATCAAACAATACAAGCTAAGGTGGAATTTTTAGAGGGTTTAGATTATATGAGGAAGTGATAAGTGCCTAGTTAAATTTGATTTGGTGTGCCAAATATCTGTATGTGGTGATCTTTGGTTTAAAATCTAAAATTGATAGTTCTTTCATGGATGTGGTAATGATTCAAAGCATAGAAGAATGTCTAATTACCATTCTAGGGTAAATATTTTTGATCATGATTATGTGTAATTTTCTATTTCATGTTACACTAGATCATTCCTAAGCCATCATTTTAAGAGTATTTTGTTTCATGGCATGCATAAAAATAAAGGTAGTTGTCCAGGAGGTTTCTAACTCTATAGGCAACCATTCACTAACATCTCTAGGAAGTTACACATGGTAACATAGTTTGTTTAGCCTTTGCCATAAAATTCACTTTTTAGGAAGGTGTAAAGGGGAATTTTTAGGTGGTTCAACATGAGGACAAAGTCTATTTTGAATCCTAAAATTAGTTTCTTCCTCTAGTTATAGAAGTGAGTAGTTAAGATCATTTCCAAGCAGTTGTAAGTCATCATCATTCCTTGTAGAGGTAGTTACAACAATGATTTTTTTGGCAAATGGACAAAAATATTAGATGTGACAAAGAGCATATTATGATTGGGAGCATCTTAATGGGACTAAAAAAGTTTGTTATGCATTTTTTGTAAATTGCAACCCATAGTCTTAGATTTGGGAAGAATTGAGAAATGTATAAATAGAAGGATTGTCTTCTATTTCAGGTTATTATTGGTTGTTAGTTATTGTAGGTCATTATTTTAGGCAATCATATCTTGTATTTCCAAGTTCTACACAAATGTTTTTGTGATAAATTTTTTTGTGTAGATCTTGTCTCCCTTTCTAAGGTGGTTGCATTTGTATAACCATTAACAAGTTTTGAGAGAATGTTTATATCTCCCTTGTCAAAATATTAACTTCACCATGATTATCCCCATGGAAGCATTCTAAAGTTTTGATGTTTGTAATATTTATTTTCAAGTCAAGTGGAAAATATTTATGGTTTTTATTGTATCATGTTAATAAATGTAATAATATGTTTTGCAAGTTATACTAAATTGATATTTGGGTTGTGTTCATTACTAGTTGTCATTTTGAGCATGTACCTAGGTTATAAATCCATTTCTATAGTTATATTTGGAAATGTGTTGTTTAAAACATTTTAAGGGCACCCTGGGTTCATGAATTTAATAGGAGAAAGAATTTGAGATTCTAGTTTCAGTGTATGTTCTAGGATTTGAGGGATCATTTAGTATTTATCATTATCTTACATTTGAATTTTTATACATCTTTGCTAAGAAATAATTGTCATGAAATTATACCAGATACCCTATCATTTGGAAGCCACCAACATGCCACCCTCCATTTTATAACTATCTAACTTGTCCTACCCTATCCTACCCTATAAATAATACACCTAATTTCATAATATACGTATTATTTGCCTTGAAAATTCATAATATCTCACATATTTGAAATGTGTTTGTATTTTTTCTTTAAATTATAGTACTTTAGTTTTCCATTTATCCCTTGTTGAATATTTTATAGAATGAAGATTGTAGTCATAATTCCATCTATCTTTAGTAGCTTGTATATGAATTAGAGAATTTATGAATTTTGTGTGACAACCCTTCATAGGTCAAGTGTGAAAACTTGGTTATACTCTAGTCATATTTGTTCCTTGTGCCAAAAATACTCATGGAGATTGAATTACAAAATCTCTCCATGTGAGAAAGATATCCCATAGGTCCTCTCACCTTAGTTTAGGCAGAGCTAAAATTAGAAGTGAGATAAACATACCCTATGTAGGTGCCTCTTAGTCATTTTCAAAATTCAGTCTAATCTTGATGAAAAACCCTTCCCTGACAATAATGGCATTCTTGTAGGTTTTCTATCATTGCTTTCCATTTTACTTCGAGTGTATAAGGTTGAGTATACGAGGTGTACAAATGGGAACCAACACCCTTCTATCACCATTTATAAGGAATAATTCTTGTCACCCATGTTGTTGGGGACTCTTATAAATAACTATAAGAATTTCATCTTTTGATTTTCTCTACTGTTACTACACTGATTTGACTGTCTTGATTGTCAACATCATAACACTCCACTGGGGACATGCCAAGAAGTTTTTAAGGTTTGAAAATTTGAATTCTACTACATTTATTACAAAGAGATATTAAACTTACATTTTAAAAAGTGTTCTATCCATTTTAAACATTATTTCAATAATTTTAGTATCTTTTTCCTCTATCGTATTAAGCTTCAACAAGTTTAATTTCAGCATGTATCATAATAGTTTGTTAAATGTTATATTCTAGAAGTTTGATTCTAGTGGTGATTCCAAATTTATTTTCTAGTTTCAAGGAATATTAGTGCCTATTATTAATATTTTACTAACTTTTAGTTTGATTATTTTCTTTTTTGCAAATCTAGAAGGATTGAGATCATCTTTCAGAAGTGACTCTTTGAAGAAACTTGTCTCTCCTTTGAGAATTCCTCAAAGGAGGGGACAAGTATAGAGGCCTATTGAAGGGTAGATATTAGTTGCTAAAGTTTGTATAGATTTAAATAATCCTAAGATTTTTATTGGCCCTCCTATTATTGAGGACTATCACAACTATTTTACTAATTCAGAAACACAAAGTCTCATTTATTTTTTAGCTCCTTCTTAACCAGCTAAATCCTCTCTTAGGTTTGATCTACCAAGTCTACCTAATTCACCTCCTCATACCAATTTTACATTAATTATTTAACCTCATATTTAACCAATAATGAGGCATAGGGACCAATATTAGAATGCATGTCCTACATTCTACATTTATAGATTTAGGCCTATCAATTTTGATAAGATGGAAGGTTATTCTAATGAGGTCCCAAATGAAGTTAGGAAATGCCTCCTAAAATTCCAAGGGAAAATTTAGTGAGAATTGATCAACATCTGAGGGAATTTCAAAATATCATTGAATATTATGAGGATGAGTATGAGGATGTGTGCATTAATTTTTTTATGCACACACTAGAGGAGAATGCTCATGAATGGTTTAATTCCATTCCTACTGGATGCATTAATTAATGGGAAGAGATGTTGAATGTTTTTAGAATGTAGTATGGTGTTAGGATTGATCCAAGGTTTTTCTTAGTTGAATTTAAAAATATCAAGAAGAGCCCCAATGAGTGTGTGTAGGAATTCAACACTCAATTTAACAAGACTATGATGTAGCTGCCTAAAAACATTAGGCCTAGTGGTATAACATGCTTGATAAAGTATTGTGATGCCTTTGATAAGAAGGATGCATACTTCTTGAGGGACAAGGATCCCACTAACCTATGGTTGGTTTTAAATAAGGCCATCCAAATTGAGAACAACATAAAGGCTATGGGAAATCTCATGAACAAGTAGGCTGATGTGAAGCTAGTTAATCCAGAAAAGACATAGCCCATGAAGATAGGAAACTTTGAGGAAAATCTCAAAAATTTGGCCTCTAATATCAAATAAATGTCATACAAGTTTACTAGAGATGAAAATGGGGTCCTCAGGTGTCTACTAACTATGAACGGGCTCTAAATCTGAATCAAGCACTAAAGGGGCCTAATTTCCACCATAGAGATAATGATAAAGGAAAGAGGCCTACACATGAAGAAAGGATAAAGATAAACTATAATAAAGGGTCTGAAAAGGAGGTTCTTGATCCTTTAAAGGCCAAGGTAAATGCTATAAATTTTTATTTAGACATTGATTGATGTGAAAAGTGTTTCCTACCATACCCTCCATGTGATATTACTGAACAAGTTGATGAACATCTAGATGATCCATAATATGCATCATCTAACTATACAATTTTTATTTTTGATTATAAAAGATGTCAAATTGAATTGAGTTCCTCAACAAAATTGATAGATGATACTAAGGTTGATCAATTTAAGAGCATTATCAAAATGGAGAGTGTCCAAACTATTAACTTTTCTTTCGATGTTAATGTGGCACAAGTATATCAATTGCACATCCATGAATTTGATCTCTTACACTCTATGATGATTAAGAAATATCCTATGGGAATTCCATTAGTTGATGATAGGCAACTATTAATTAATACAAAAATTACACAAAATAAGGAATATAACTTGAGAAGTAGGCAACTGAGTGCTGCTCCTCAAGACATTGCCCCTTTGAACTTAAAGGCATGGAACGCAAGCAAGGAAGCAAAAAAATATACAGTAATCTCAAAATCTTCCAAGATAACACCCATGTCCCAAGTTGTTAATCCTAGAGATGTTCTTGCTAAGAGAAACATAATGCCCATATTGTCTACTATCCCCAAGGGTGCAACTAAATTCAAACAAAATCCACCTTTGAAGATTGTTGTTAAAGTTTCCAAACCACCCCAACCTACTCCAATTCATACCTTGAGTGATTTTATTCTAGATAAATATGTTATTAACCTTATACCAAATACACATTTTCCTCGTTATAGCATGTGTGATATGGCTCAAGTGTTAATTCAAATAAAAATCACTGTTCCACTTTTTAAGATATTGAGAATACCCAAACATAGGAAGAGAGCCTTTAAATATTTAGAATTTGGTGAAAGGTCAGTTATTGATGAATTTGAGTTACCCAAAGTACCCCCAAAAGAAGATGAAGAATCAGAAGAGGTTATTGAACCCACTCTAGAGGTCTATTTGGGGACTACACTAGTGGAGAGTCAGCTGAATGTGGATCTATTTTATATGACCCCACTGATCAACGGTTTGATTTTTCATAACTACATGTTTTATTCTATAGATTCTTGTAATGTAATGCCCTTGGGTGTCCCTAATGATATTGGAGTGAAGATCATATCATCATTTGGTAAGTTTTATGCCATGGATTCATCAAAGATTCTAGTTGTTGGACAAGTTAAGAGACTAGTGGTACAATTGGTAGTTCATCCTAGTAAGTATTTGAATATGGAAGTTGTAGTTATAGACTTCCCACCTAAATGGGGGATGCTACTATCACATAAATGGATGACTAACATGGGTTGAAGTGTACAAATGGACCTTTCCTATGCCACCATTCCTTTGGAGGTTAATATGGTCAAACTTTATAGAGATCCAAATATGCTACATGTGATTGAAAATATGAAACATGCTCTCAATGAAGTGATATACATGGATGTTGATTTCAGAAAATTTGTTGGGAATGTTGATACTAGTGAATACCCTATTATTCTTGATGTTGAACCTAATAAAGAGAATGTAGTTTGGAACATGTGCTTTGATTGGGCTTGCTCTAATCTTGAAAATGGAGCTTGGGTTGTTTTCTACACCACTAATGGTAAATGTTTTATGTTTTATTTTCAATTTTATTTTGAGTGCACTAACAATACTACTGAGTATGAGGCACTCTTTCTTGGTTTAAGAATTGCATGTGAATATGAGATTAAATGTTTAATTGTCAAGTGTGATCTTGAACTAGTGGTAAAGTAAGTCTGGAGTGCTTTAGCCAAAAAAAAATAAAAGGTTAAAATGATATCATAATGTTATTTGGGGTTTTCTTGAATTCTTTGTTGCATTTAATTTGTGTTATAATGATAGAATTTTCAACCAAGAAGCTGATAGACTTGTCAGCCTAGGTTCTCAATTTGACATTGAAAATACTATACCTCATTGTCAATGTCAAGTGGAGGTGTTTGTCAAGCCTTCAATCAAAGATAATGTTCATCATTGACAGGTATTTGATGATGATGAATAGATTAAGAGGTTTCTAAATTATGAGGCTAAGCTCCATGACTATCTCATAGACTTGGACTCTATGGTTCAGGTCAATCATGAGAAAGAGACATTTTTTGGGAAGGTTATTATTCATCTAAAGATAAATATGATTCCAATGGGATTGGTAAGTCTAGAGGTATATTTTGATGGAGATGATAGAATCAAATTGAGAGACTCATTATAAAAAGATGTGACTGAGTACAACTTGGGTTCTCATGAGAACCCAAAAAAGGTTTGGTTGGGTACTCACTTGAGTGCAGATGAGAAGAAAGCTTACGTGAAATTGTTAAGAAAGTACTAGGATTACCTAATGTGGTCTTATTCTGAGTTAAAAGAATATAGGGAAGACTTGTCTAACGCATCATCCCATTACAGGTTGATAGCAAGCCTTTCAAGTAGAAATAGAGACACATTAACCCCATCTTGGCCACCAAGATGAGGGAAGTGTTAAAGAAGAAAAGGGACAAAGTTATCATTCAATCCATTAGGTATTCATCATGGATTATGAATTTAGTCCTTGTGAAAATGAATAATGGTGACAGCCACTTATGTATGGATTTCAATAAGTTGAATAAAGCTTATTTAAAAGATAATTATCCCCTACCTACCATATAAAACCTACTTAAAAGTGTTACTAGATCAAAAATGTTATCCACATTGGATGGCTTTTTAGGTTACAACTTGGTTGTGGTGAAGGAATTTGAGAGGTCCAAGACTGTATTCACTATGTCTTGGAGCACATATGTATATGTGAGGATGGATTTAGGGTTGATGAATGCTGATGAAACATTCTAGTGGGTATGGACATTGTTTCTTTAGGGATAATTAACTATTTCATTGTTGTGTATCAGGATGGCATTACCATGTACTCCAAGACTAGAGAGGAACATTTGGGGCATCTGGAAAAGGTGCTCATTAGATGTATGGAGTTTGAAATTTCACTTAATCCAAAGAAATTCCACCTTAGAGTACAAAAGACCAAGTTACTAGGACATATACTGTCCAAAGATGGTGTCATGATTTATCATGAAAGGGTCAAAGCCATTGATAGAGTACCTATCTCACATTCCAATAAAGAAATTTAATTTTTATTTGGAAAAATTAACTTTGTAAGGAAGTTTATGTCTAATTTTTTAGAGATTACTCTACCTATTACTTCCATGCTAAAGAAAGACTAGACCATCAAGTGGGAGAAGAAAGCAGGATCAGACCATCAAAGGAGCTTTAAAGTCTGCCCCTATTTTAGCTAGTCTTGATTACATAAATCCATTCCAAATATTATCTTTTTCATCATATAATACTATAAATACTATTATGTTGTAAAATAATGGGGACACTCATGAACAACCCATATCTTTCTTCAATGAATTTATGTAAGGTCTTGAACTAAACTAAACCATCATGGAAAAATAAGATTTCACTCTTTTAAAGGTTATTTAAACATTCAAGCCATATATTTTAAGTTAAAATATTATTGCGTATGTCTCACACACCATAGTGAAGGACATTTTAAATTAGACTAAAGTATCCAACAAGAGGTGTAGGTGGGTCAACAAGATACAAGAGTATTACATGGATATCCATATCACCAAGTTAGTAAGAGGGATGGGTCTAGCCAAGCTTATGCCAGAGACCAATTTTCAAGCTATTGAGGTTAACACTACTATTTTTAATGTTGATGATTCCTTGATTTAATTGAGCATGTATCTATGGTATAGAGACATTGTTTACTACTTACAAGATATGAACTATCTCCCTAACTTGGACAAGAATCAAAGAATAAATCTTAAGTTTGTGTCCCAAAAATACCTCTTGACTGAGGATGGATTAGCATGGAAGAATCTAGATGGGTTCTTCTAAGTTGTGTGTTAAAAGATCAATTTGTGGTCTTCATTGAAGAGTTCCATAGTGGATTGTGTGGTGGCCATTTTCCAACTAAAGTTACAACTCATAAAATTTTGAGAGCTATTTATTGGTGGCCATCATTATTTAAGGATTTTTCTTAGACAATCATAAAATGTGAGAAATGTTATCACTTTACTAGGAGGATGAAATCTTTAGGTTATCTTCCCTTGTAATCTATGATAATTGAAGGTCCATTCAAATAATAGGGAATGAATTTAGTTGGAGAGATTGTTGATTTTTCAAGCATTGGACATAGATGGATACTATTTTTAATTGATTACTTCAAAAAATTAGTTGAGATAATCCTTAAAAATAAAGCAACACACTAGGTAGTAATGGATTTTTTGATAAATCAAATTATTTCTAGATTTAGAGTGCCTATTAAAATTATTGCTGATAAGGTTATGAGCTTCAAAGTTAAACCTTTAGTGGGATTATGCAAAAACTATGGAATTGAATTGACCTATGCTTCCAATTATAACCCTTAAGGGAATAGGAAAGATGAATCCAATAACAAGAAATTAATTCAAGATCATTAGGAAAACTTTGGAAGCAAACAAGAAAAAGTGGGGAGAATAACTAAAGTTTGTTTTATGGGCTAATAGGATTATACCTAAGATATCTATAGGTATAAGCCCTTTTGAGATTATTTATGGAGAGAAATAATTTCTACTCTATGAGCTTATAGTTTCCCACTTATTAGCTAATGCAATAACTAAAGGATGATGAGCAGATCAACCACTATGAGAATAGGGTAAACAAAATTATTGATCTTGATAAAATTCAAAAACAAGCCCATGAAAGACACCTCAAGTTCAAAAACAATCTGAAGAAAATATTTGACAGGAATGTCACTCTAAGAGACTTCCAAGTAGGTGATTTAGATCTACTTTGGGATAGTAGGCATGAGGAGAAAGGAAAGCATGGCAAGTTTGATGCCTTGTGGATGGGTCCCTATTCTATTGAATACTATATTGGGGAGCATACTTTCTTCTTGAGAGATATGGATGGTGAAATATTGGAGATACTAGTTAATGGTAGATGTTTAAAACACTTCCTTGATTAAGTCCTTAACATGTATACCATATTATATATTGTTTTATTGATTTGTCTTTTTGTTGTTTTGTTGCCCCTCTATTTCAGGCCTTTCCTGTACAATTTCTCTTTGTGTTCTATTGCATCTTCATTTCAAGATCCTCATGATATTTTTTTGTTAAGTCTATCATGTTTTATTAATCCTTCATGGATGTTTGCTAAAAATTTCTAAGTCTTGACTCCATAGCCCAATGGATTGGTACATGGTCTTGTTTCTATGGTTCTTTGCACACTTATAAGGGGTGCATCCCTAAGTGAGAGCCAATGTTAGTGCTCAAAATTATATTGAAGCAATTTTTCCCTTGTCAATTATAAAAGACTATGTCCTTAGCCCAACCTCCATCTCTAAGTGTTCCTTTGGAAGGCCAAGTTCATGTAAAGATTGGCTAAGTCCTAATCTAGTCTTTGCTTGGAGAATGTGTCTTTTTCTTAGGCATTTTTGGGATTTTTGCATGAAAACAATGTCTAATAGAAATAGGTCTTCAAGATTTTTGTCTTGGACAAAAATTTTGAAGACTTATTTCTATCAGACATTTTGTCCACTACAAACAATCCAAAGGAATTCAATTTCTTATTTATTTTGGATTGTGTTTCATAAGAAATTCAAAGGGTCATTTGTTTCAAAAAAAAGTTTGAAGGGCACTTACCCTTTGGGAATTTTGCCTACACAAAAAGCCAAAAAGAAATCCTTTATTTTGGAAAGAATACAAAGTCATTTTTTTTGGACTTTTTGTTCATGGAAAAAGGTCTAAAGGGCACTTGCCCTTTTGGAATTTTACCTACATAAAAATCTCAGAAGAATTTAAGGACTTATTTATTTTGGATATAGTGTCTATAAACAGTTTAAAAGGTCATTTTTTCTTTGAAAATTTTCCTAAGGGTCATTTCCTTTGGATATTTTTCCCTTGTAAAATTTTTGAAGGACACTTTCGAAGGGTTATTTTGCCTTTACAAATTTTTTGAAGGGTCATTTCCTTCAAAAACATTTCCATTACAAAATTCCATATGGGATCCTTTATAAATTTTGAAGGGCACTTTAAAAAAATATCAAGGACACTTTCAGAAATCCCAAAAGGCACTTTCAAGAGATCTAAGGGCCATTCCAAAAGGCTGAAGGGAAATTCTATAGAGTAAGTTCCCTTTGAAAAAACTTCTAAAGGGTATGTTCAAAAGGGTTTGAAAGATATTTTCATCAAAGTTGTTGTAGATTATAAGTCCTATTTATTTTAATCATTTTGCCCCACCAAAAAGTCTAAAACAATTATATTTCTTCAAGAAAAGTACCAAGTTTAATTTCTATAGTGAAATTGTTTTGAACAAAATGTCCAAATCCAGATGAAGACACAAGGATCTAAGTTTCAATTCTTTCATCAAAAGTACAAAGGTCTAATTCCTTCAGGAAAATTGCAAATCTCAATTTCTATAGAGAAATTATTTTAGACAAAATGTTTGAAATAATTATCCTGATGAAGATAAAAGGCTGAATAGTCAATTCTTGCGAGAAAAGTGTGAAGTTAAATCCTTTAGGGAAATTATATTAGATAGTTTATTTGAAATAATTTTCCTAATAGAATACCTAAAATAATTATTATGGGATAATTATCCTAAAGAAAATCCCAAAGCAAAAGTGTTGAAGTAATCAGGAATGCTGAAGACAAGGATTTAGACCAAATTACCATGAAACGAAGTCCCCAAATAAATTTCCAAATTGAATGTATGATAGTCTTATGGACATTTTTTGAGGGGTGTGTAGAAATCAAATTTCAGATATAGGGACTAGCCATTGGTATTTAAATGTTCCAAGTCATGTGAGCATCAATTTTAAACCCTATGAAATAGCCATTTGTTTTCAAATGGGGGTAGATCCAATGACACACATTTGTGTGGAATAGGATGATATGATGATGCATGATCAAAGTTAAATATTCAAAGAAACCTAGGACAAGAAAAATAATGAAATTGTCAAGCTCATGGGGTATGATTTAAAGATCAAACATATTTTTGAAGATCAATGGTACACGTTCAAGTGTACATAATTTGATTTATGGTGTGTATTTAGTCAAGACTTTCCAACGAATCCTAGAATGAATGTGGGACTACCATTTAGCAAGAGTGCATTAAATAGAGTAGGATGTAGAGAGCTCATGGATTTGATAAGTGTATCCCTTTTGGTATAAGATCTATAGATAGCTAGTAATGCTTTATTCCTTAGATCATGATTTGATGGAGCACATTTACTTCTCCTAGATAGATCTTATGGTGTGTAGCCAATGTTTAAAATTCAATAACCCTATGAGTAAACACATAAATGAAAAGTGGCATAATATCATCCCATAAATTAGAATTCAAGCATCTCATGTAAGATATACAGCTCATATTTGCTTGGGCAAGGATTATCCAATGATGCAAACTAAGGTGGATTTTTTAGAGGGCTCAAATTGTATGAGGAAGTAACAAGTACCTAATTAGATCTAATGTCATGTGAAAAATGTCAGTATGTGGTGATATGTGGTTTAAAAGCTAAAATTGATGTTTTTTCATAGACGTGGCAATGATTTGAAGTATAAAAGAATGTCTAACTACCATTCTAGGGTGAATATTTTTTATCATGATCATAGATCCTTTTTTGTTTCATGTCACAACTAGATCATTCCAAATCCATGAATTTAAGAATAGGTTATTCCATGGTGTGTGAAAAGAAAAGGTAGTTATCCAAGAGGTTTTTAGCTATGTAGGAAACCATTCACTAGCATCTTCAAGAAGCTACACAATGTAACAAAGTTTTTTTGATCTCTGCCACAAAATTCACTTTCCAAGTATGTGTAAATGGGCATCTTTAGGTGGTTTAACATGAGTAAAAATCCTATTTAGGCTCCTCAAATGATTTTTTACCTCTATCTATGAAAGTGAGCTATCAAGAGCATCTCTAGGTGGTTGTAAGTCCTCATCATTCCTTTTAGAGGTAGTTACATCAATGATTTTTTTGGTAAATGGACAAAAATCTTAGGCATGGTCAAGATCACTTTCTGACTAGGAGCATCCTGATAGGACTGAAAACATTTATTATGCAATTTTTGCAAATTTCAACCCATAGTCCTAGATTTGGGAAGTATTGATAAATGTATAAATATAAGGCTTGTCTTCTATTTTAGGTTGTTTTTAGTTGTTGTAGGCCAATTTTTTTAGGCATTCATTTCATCTAAGTATAGGTTCTGCATTAAAAAAATTGGGATCAATTATTGTGTGTAGATCATGTCTCTCTTGCTAAGGTGGTTACATTTGTATAACCATTAACAAGATGTGAGAGCATGTTTATGTATCCATTGTTAAAAGATAAACCTTATCATGCTTATCCCCATGACAACATTTAGAAGTGTTGATGTTTGTAATATTTATTTTCAAGTCAAGTGGAAAATGTTTGTGGTTCTTTATTC